>VXAU01002943.1:17500-27319 GCA_013399695.1 Formicarius rufipectus | reverse complement strand
GGAGACTTAAACAATGGGTGATTTACTCTGTGAGATAAACAATGGCATATTTTTGGCATCCCTGATGGCCCATTAACAGACATGACCCCTCAGGTGGGTGTGGAGACAGGAGAATTCCTTATCTCACAGAAGTTCCTAAACACCCAGCTGGTAGCCTGAGGGTTGTAGTGTGCCTTAGACAATAGCTGCTAATGTGCCATTGTGAGCAGTTCATGGGAAAAAATGGCATAGAGGCTTTAGAATACACACCCACACAGTGACAAACTGACCCTGGCTACTAAAACCAGGACATTATATAGGGTTGTGTCCAGATAGTTCTTGAGTATCTCCAATGAAGGAAACTTCAAAGCCTTTCTGGGCAATTTGTCCTGTGCTTGGTCACCTGCACGGTGAAGTCCTTCCTCATATTCAGGTGGAATTTCCTGTGCATCGGTTCTGCCCTTTGCCCCTTGTCCTACTGCTTGGTACTGCCAAGAAGAGCCTGGCTCCATCCTCCTGGCACCCACCCTTTAGGTATTTATACACATTCATAGGGTGTTCTCTCAGTTGCTTCTTATCAATCTATAATGCAGTATGTGGATAACAAAATACTGACTAAATTTAACTTATGATTTCTGTTAACTGGGACCCTCTGCAGATGGGATTCAATCACAGCACATGGTGTGGTGTCCAACAATCACAATCTAGACTGTAAAGTGGTATAAAAGCAAAGGGTCCCCCTCTCAGTGCTGGACAAAGCAAGGGTGGCAGAGGTGCCCCTGCCGCCGGGGGTCCCACGCCTCTGTGCAGCTGCAGCTCTGGTGCAGTTTCCCGTCAGGACACGGCCGTGTTTTCCGGAGGGGCTGCGAACGCTTCCCAGCGCTGCGGCCACGGGGACCCCCCAGCCCAGGCTGGCCGGGAGCGGAGTGCCCGGCCTGTGCCCAGGAGCGAGGGCAGGGAGACGCCCGGTTTGCCTCCTTGGGGTGCCGGACCTGGTCACGGGGGGAGAGGGCATAAACACGGCTCCAGAGAAGGGCCACTCGCCCCGTGGCACGGCCTTACTCACGCTGCCCACAGCGCCAGGGGCGGGCAGAGCGGGTTGCGGTGTCCCCCCGGCACCGCCGCCCCCCGGCTCTCCCCCGGCCCGCGCGACACCTGCTCTGCGGGACGCGCCCACTGCGCCGGGTCGGGGGGGGCGCCGCAGGGCCCCCGCCCCGCTCCTGGTGGTGCGGCCCGGGCGCGCGGCGCTGCGCATGCGCGGCGCGAGGCGGTGCAGTCCCGGCGCCCGCCGCCCCCGCGCCGCCATGGCCGACCCGCGCCTCAGGCAGATCAAGATCAAGACCGGCGTCGTGAGGCGGTGAGTGCCCCCCGCCACCGCCCCCGCGGGACGGAGTCCTGCTGCGGCCCCGGGAGCTCCACCGCGCCGGGTGGGGCTGGCGGGCCGTGCTGGGGGGCGGCCCTGGCACGGCTCTGTCGGGCCCCGCGCCGCCGTCGGGAGCAGGCCGCGCTCTCTAGGGACGCCGGTCAAGTGAGGGTTTCGTTAGTGACTGTGAGAGCCGAGGGGAGTCACGCTGCCCCGTCGGTGTGCAAGGCAGTCTCGCTTTGTACCTTGCCGAGGCATGAAGTGTCACCTGTTTTTCTAGCAGAGCAGCAGTTGGGTGGGTTCTTTTCTGGTTCAGAAGAACCAGTGGTATCACAGCATCAGGCTGGAAAAGATCTTCGAGGTCATGGAGTCCAACCTGTGATCAAACACCACCATGTCAATTAGACCGTGACACTAAGTGTCACGTCCAGGGTTTCCTTAAACACCTCCAGTGACAGTGACTCCAGCACCTCCCTGGACAGTCCTGGTAGATTCATCACTGGCACCTCGATCTTCCGGGTTTTAACACAGTCTTAAT
Source organism: Formicarius rufipectus (assembly GCA_013399695.1). Classification (NCBI taxonomy): domain Eukaryota; kingdom Metazoa; phylum Chordata; class Aves; order Passeriformes; family Formicariidae; genus Formicarius; species Formicarius rufipectus. The sequence goes on along the minus strand of VXAU01002943.1, from coordinate 25,439 downwards.
TTTTAAGAGGAGTTTATCTGTCTGAATCTCTCTTATGGCTGTAAACACAAGGCTTTGACAAGAACTTTTTGGTCACAGTGAGGTTTATTAAGGCGACAAAGACTGCTGGCTCAGGCAAAGACAGGAATCAGTGTGTGTTCTGGATGAAAATGTTGAATACTACAGTTTCATACGATCAGCTTTATGTTATGACTTAGCAAATTTGTGTCAGTAAGATGGGCATGTTTTCTTATACCCGATTTGCTCTGAAAGACTGGACTTGAAAACTAGAAAGGCTGTCAGTGTTGTTGCTAATTAAAGGCACTTTTAGAGTTCCTAGGCTCCAGACAGGGAACAAACCACACAACTGTATGGGTTTCAGTGCTAATACAAATAAAGGGATCTTTTACTTGTTATATTTGGGAAAATGATATAAATGTGCTTGTCAGGATTCAAATTTGCTTTTCAAGAGTGGCTATGTGATTATTCACGTAGGCAAGTAAACTTATGTATGTTTTGTGGTAACAACAGGGATATCTGCAGTTATTCTGCAGCAGCTGACATGCCGTGAGGGTAACTTAAAAAAAAAAAAGGGGTGAGGAGGAAAGGAATATTATCTTACACTCCCTGTGGGGAGATGATACAGCAGTAGCTCCCAGTTCTATGATAGTTGGATACAGATAAAAGAAGAGGTATGGCTCGATCCCACTCCACCCTTCTCCAGCCAGGAGCCTAGTCATACATTCTACTACAGTGGGCATACATGTGAGTTGTGTCAACTTAGGGCTTATTTTGGACCGGAACAAATATATAGGCATTTTTTTCCTGCTGTGTGAGAAGACTCATGTGAAGGTTTATTAAACATTCCATAAAGTGACTTAGCAGTTCAGTTAATATTGCTTAGGTTTTTCTCTGTGTTTAGAAAGGCACATTGAATTTACCCTTTAATACTGATTTTCAAGTATGTTCTGTGCTCAGGCAGTAAGAATAGATCAAGAAAGGTAGGGGTCAAGAACCTTTAGGACATACAGATTTTTTCACATACTGTCATTTTTTTAATCATGTGTTGTAGCACATCTTTTTCTCTCATTAGTTATGTAACTCATCATTTTTTTCCAAACTGAGAATGAAGCAGCTATTTTGTTTGGGGATTTTTTTTTAGCTGTATGTCATAAATTCTTTGTGTATTCCACTCAAAGGACTAGATTGTAGGTTGTGAGTAATTTACTTGCCTGCACATTTCTTAGATTGCTGTATATCAGTGAAAGAAATCTAAATTAGGAATGGGAGAACGTTTTGGGTTTTTTGACAGATCTGGTAGCCAGGCTCTTCATAATTGTGTACTTTCACTACTTTGACATTCAAAAAAAAGTAGATTTGATGAGCATGAAGAGTAACGTTTGCTGTATTTCTGGCTTATCTTGTAACAAGCAATACTTCTGGTTTAATCACTTCAAAATAGTCTTAGTCCTAGTAAATCCAAACAAGGACCTGCTGGATAGTGAGGGAGTTGATTAGGAAAAAAACGAAAACTTCTAAAATACCTTATTTTCATGTCCAGTAGGAAATTATTTTAAAAACTACTACAAAGAAAGTAAGCCAGGTTGCATGAAAATAGCCCTGACATTTGCTCAGTTTCCATGTGATTAAGTGGAAGTGACACCAGTAGATTAGAATGAGACTAAGACAATTCACATTGCAATTGTGTTAGTTTAACTTTAACTATCTTTTAACATGCTTGTTTAAATGTGGCTGACATACCATAATTACAAATCTACAAGCCGTGATTATAGAATTTTACATTATGAACCTATGGGGAAAGTGTATTGATTTTTTTGTGAAGCAGTTCCTTTTTTTTTAAATTCACCTTTCTAAAACTATAGTACTTCCCAAGATTGTTCTTTTGTCTGTTGCACTGGTGTTGATACTATTTTTTCTCTTTGTAAAATATCATCATATTGCAAAGCAGGTTACACTGTGGTTGTCCCCCTTGCTCCAAGCACAAGAAGTTCTGTAAAACACAAAACCGTTAGTGTGATTTTATATATAAATGTGAACAATTCTCTTACTGATTTATTTTACTTGTGAGTCTAGGATACATTTTATGCAAGGGAATTCTGAAGAATGCAGATATTCCTTTTGCTGTGTGTTGACTCTGTTGCTAATTCAGGCACAAAACTAGTTCATGTTCCTGATTATTTAAGAAATTTGCTATTTCTGGTATAAATCAAAAATTTTATCTATCTTCTGTCCACCATATGAATTGTGGTTGCTTTTTTGCTTCTTCCCCGTTTGCCATAGGCACGCACTTTGCATCTTAGCATCAGTGATGGGAAACTTGCATCTCTTTATTCTCATTGCTAGAATGCTATGTGCAACAACTGTTTGTGAGCTTAGTTAATGGGAGGGGATATCTCATATTATTTGTATATTGAGGAATGGTATGCAAAGCTGCTCGGCTAAACTGAGTCAGCATGATAAAGCAATTTAATGTGTGTACACGGTGCATCTGAGAGCTCAGGGATTCAAGAGGGTGAATATATTGCATGCACTGTTGGATACAAGCTGACTATTCAAATTAAATAATCCTTTTCAAAGTGCAGATTGTGCATCAGTTGTCTAGGGTTGTCACCAGCTCAGTCCTGGAGCCTTACTCTTGTGTTCAGTGCTAGCCAAGTGTGGTTGTTGTGGTCTAGAACTACTTACATATGTCTTAAGTACCTTTTGTAGTGCTCCTGCCATCAGAATCAGGTTCACAAAGTCCCAAGTTTGCCCTGCATTTGAAGACTATGTAAGTATTGGAGACTTACGAATGTAGTCTCTGTCCCACATTAAAAAACTGCTTTCTGTGAACTGTCTGAGAAAAGAACGCACCTACATTTACATAGGCTGAGGTAAGATATGTGGCATACATAGACCAACGGGGATAATTAGTTGAAGGCTCTAGAAACAAACTTACCTTTTTTAATGGCTTCTGATTCCCGGTGGTTTTCAATACATGCTTTCTTTCAACTTTGGGAGTAACAAACACGCCCCATGTGTATCTTAAAAAGCTGTGACCAGCACAGTGGTTGATGTGAAAATTGTGTACTGTGTTGTTTTGGTTTTTTTTTCAAATGGGTTTGTTTTCATTTGTTTTGCCTTTTGACCAGAGCTAAACAATGATTCTTTTTTAGAAATATTCCACAAATAAAAATTAGTAATAATCAGCTCTGTAAAAGACTGCCTCTTTTACATTCCTTCCTCCATCTCGTTACCTTTTCTAAAAACAATTGAAGTAAAACATATGATTCTGGTATTTCAGGGTTTTTTTTCCTGTTTAGATTTTGCTTCTGTCCCCTGAGACAATACTGTCTTATTTATCTCCATGCTGACCACCATAATCTATTTCTTCATCATTTTAATTGGCAAATTAAAACCTGCCCACCAGGTTTATGACCATGTCATTAATGATGTGATTTTAAGGAGGAAAGCTTTTTTTTTTTTTCTTTTGGTCAAGAATATGTGCAAAACTGTGGCTTTGCAACCTTAAGTTATTTAAACAGTCTTTCAAAAGTTTGGAAATACAGTAGTTTCAGTTGCTTGACAACACAAGTTTGGTGGCATTATGCATATGTGTAGTGCCATTGTCTTTATTTTTTTTTCATGGCATTGAGCCACATATGTATACAGATTAAACAGTTACAGATATTTTTGTTGTTGTTGAATGAGAATGTGGATCCATGGGAAAAACTAAAAAAAAATTATTAACTTTATGGTAGCACTTTGTATACAGAAGATGAATTACAACTGTGCTAACAACCATAATCCACCTTAGCTTGACTTGAAGTATCATTACATTGTATGTATCATATAGGTGAAAATCTCATTCAAGACAGTGAGGTTTGTTGTTTCTTCTTTTAGCTGTAGTAAGTCTCTTTCCCGATGCACTGTGAATTGTCTAGACATGTGATATGACTGTATTCTATTTAAGTTTTCTCATTACTGTAGTACTTAGAGTTGGTTATGCCCAGTTGGGTGAGGCAAGGAGGGAAAAAGTCTTGACTGAAGATGATGCCTGGGTTATAGGAGGGAAGATGAAGGCAACATCTTTGGTAATTCCTCTTGCTGCCACAGCAGAGGCTCTGTTTCTCCTTTTTTTCTTCCCTAGAAGTGAAGTTCTTGGGCTCCTTAGCCCAAGCTTTCAACAATCCCTACAGCTTTCAACTTCTGTCTCATTTCATTCCATGCCATTTTTGCCACTCCAGAGCCTCTTTAGGGTGGGCTGATAAACTTTCACTTCTCTCCAACTCATCCTCAGCGTGTCAGTAATGCTCTTTCAACTCTCTTGGTGGACTAGCCATTCTCTTCACTGTCCCCTAAAGTTCAAGTTCAAGTTCCTTCTTGAAGTACCTCAGCAAAATCTTCATCCCCAGCCAGCATCTTTTGCTTTTTGAATAGCCTGTAATTTAAGAACTTTCATCTTGGTCGCATCTATTGGATTCTTCCATCCCTGTGCCCCACTCTATGCTTCCACTGTCTACTGACGTTCAGAAGTGCCTTAGCCAGACAAACTTTCTCAGCAGTTCTCAGTTACTACAACAAAGACTTTAAAAAAAAAATCGTAGGACTGTATTGTAAGAATAGGGTATAACTGCACTGAGAGGCAAGAACAGAAAGTGAAGCCTGAAGATACAGAGAACTCTCTAGTAATGGAGAGGATATAAAAAATGTTGAAATCAAGTAATTTTAACTTGAAATTATTTTTTACTTCAAAAAATCCTGTAACTGATTTCCGTATTACTCATGGTAGCAATCCCTGCCAAAACCCAAGCTAGAAAAGCTACCCTGAAATGTTGTGGTAACTTAGTTCTTTAAGCTGTTAGATGCAGGAGGAGCTTAAAATTATGAATATGTGTTGTATCCTGAGCTTAAAATTATGAATATTGTTATATCCTGAGTTTTAGAAGAGAAAGTTTGTCTTTGATGATGATTTTGTGACTAGAAAAGAAAGTGGCTGTATAAACTTGAGATCTTGTCTAAATTAGAAAATAGTCACCCATGGCTAAGAAAACATGGCAATTCACAATACCTGTGTTGTGTTGTATTTCTTGCCTGCTTCCTTCATCTTCCTCAACATTTTCTCGTGGGCCCCAGGCTGTAATGCATGTGTGCTTATGTAGCCTTAGTGAACCCAAGGATGTGCATAAGTAAAATTTGCAGATTAGAGACTTGATATTTTAAGCTCTGCAGATAGTGATTTACGTGTTACCAGTGTTACTGTAATCACTGAATTATTTGTGGTATAACTGCACAGTGTTAATACATGGAATTTATTATACAATAAGAAAAAAATGCTGTATCTTGTATAGCTACACTGTTACGGATTTCTAAGTTTGAACTAAGTCAGCAGAGATATTTCATTATTTAGTCAATACGTGCTGTCAGCTTTGGGTTTTCTGTTTGCTTAGGGTGAATCCATGGCATATTAGCATGTACCATGGTTAATGGTAACATTAGTTCTGAAGAGATGCATGTCCTTTCAATAGAGAATTTGCTCTGCATGAAAACTGAGCAATCCCCCAACCTCTTTAGAGCTCCACTTGCTCAGTCTAACCAGGAAAGTGTTTCTGGTGTTGATATTTCTAATGCTGGAGAGAAGTCTTTATTTGGTGGCATAAGCCCACATGTTCCATTCTGGCTTATGTAGAACCTCATCTGTTGGCAATTGCTGGATATTGGGGGGAACATTAGGAGTACCGTATGCTTCCTCTATCCATGTACCATTTTACCACTTTTATTCCAGACATCCACTAGTAGTTCTTGTCTGTTACTATGGCTCAGGAAGGTGGAATTTTTGTTTTTGTACAGAGGATCTGTATTTCATTATGCATTATGTTGTACATAATTTTTTCATCTGTCAAACTTCAGATAGACTGTATGCCCTTCTTACAATCAGAGCGGTAGATATGCTTGCTACTGCTAGTGATTCAGCTATGGGAGATGGCAGTGTTAATGCCTATGGACTGGGGTAGGAACAGAGGTACCTTTGTGGAGTGAAAAACAAGGGTGATTTGGATTCTTTGTGCAGCAGCCAGATGTTGCTGATGACTTTTTGCACAGACACAGTTTTTAGTGTCTTAGTAAGATGCTTATAAGCCTTATCTGTTAATAAGACCACTTGACTGCATCAAAAACAAAAATGAGAGTTTATTCCTCTTTGTCCAAGAGTTACATATCTATTCAGGAATGGCAGAAAAGGCTTTTCTCTCCTCAGTGTTTACATTCTTGTGTTTTTATGTTCTACTGTGCAGGGATCTCAAAAGTACAAGAAAGGACTATCTTCACACACAGTTATGTGTATCTCTAAAACTAATACACTTCATCAAAACTGTCTAACAACACACAGTTATAGCTAAGTATTAACTAAGATATATCTTATAAAATTGGTGAATTCACAGTTCTTATCTATCTTAATTTTAGCTTTATTAACAGAGCTCTTCAGTTGTATCTTTCTGCAGAATATTAGCAGACTTCTCCTCTCAGTTCACTGTTAGCCAAGGTACTTTTGCAGATTCCATTGTTACCACTGAGGCCTCTGTCTTGGACACTGCTTCTGACTCCTTAGTCTGAAAACCTGCAAAATGTGAGTTCCAACAGCCAGAAGCTGGAACAGTCTAAACCACTTGCAGCTCTGCACCCTACACAGACTGGGAATGAAGTCCCTTGAGAAAGCAATGTATCCTAAATGTGGAGGTCTCATTTCCCTCTCCACATCTCTGGTTCTCTGGTCTCTGATGCTATTCAATTCTTTTCCTGAGCTCAAGCAATTTGCTTAACCCAGGAGAAAAACTGTGAGTTGTTTATTTGTTTTGGGGTTTGTTTTTTTTCTTTGTTTGTTTGTTTGTGTTTTGTTGGTTGGTTGGTGGTTTTGTTTTTTTTTTTTTTTTTTTTTTTGTTTGGTTTTTTTTTGTTGTTGTTTTTTTTTTGTTTGTTTTGTTTTGTTTTGGTTGTTTTTTTTGTTACTGTGTTAACTTCCCACTGTTTTGGTGAACTAAACTGATTCATGAAGAGATCATTTGAGCATTTTTTTTCATTGTGAAAGATGGAGAGAAGCTAGTATAATACTTCTATTCTCTTTGGGTTATTTTCATCACTTCTTTCTATGGGTATAGACTTCTGCTTCAGGTCCGTGAAAAATAACTACAGAAGAAAGCTTATAAGTCGATTTTTATCAGGTATGTGGGAATCTTAATTTCCATTGAACATTTATATGCAGTTCTAAGGTTGAAAAGAGTTAATATAAATGGAGACTTGAAGTATGAGAATAAGCTAATAATGTATGTCAGTTTTTACTTTAACTTTGGATGTCCAAGGAGAGCAAGGACTTGAGGATTTTTGGTCAGTAGATTTATTTTTAAAGGGGGAAAACAAAAGGAAAAATCTAGTCACTGTTTGGTTCCCTAATTATTTGCCAGGTCCCTCAAATCAAAAGCTCTTACATACTTCCTGACAATCCATGGAACTGAACTCCCTACTGGAAAGCAGAATGGGATGTGGACACTAACAAAATATATTAAAAAATGAAACTTTCATACAGGTGTTGCTTTTTTTATAACACCTGACCCAACTGCAAAATATATTATACCATTATTTTAGATTGTGGCTGTCTCTTTGTTCTAAGATTTAAATAACTTACTCTTTAAAAAGATTTTTTTTTTTTAATCATTACTGTCTTAAAACGTGAGGCCTTGTCTTGACACTCGAGGATAAAAGGTGAAGATTGAAGTGTAAAAAAAGTTTATGGCCAAGGGAATACTGAACATATGTAGAGAATAAAAAGGACAGAACCATGCCGACTTGAAATGTTTGGATCTTTTGTAGATGTCCTGAGTAAAATTGGATTTGGGCAGGTTTCTGTATCTGCTTCTCAAAGACTTTTCTGCATCTTGTAGATCATGTAAGAAAGTACTTACTGTTT
>VXAU01002943.1:0-12500 GCA_013399695.1 Formicarius rufipectus | reverse complement strand
ACGAATCAACATTAAAACTATGTTCAGTCATACCTCTCTCCTTGCCTCTCAAGGAATTTTGCAGCTCTCATTCAAAAAAAAAAAGTCATCCGTCTCACAGTTTGATTTAAAATGAATGTTTTTGGAACCTAAAAGTAGCAAAGCAAGTAATACTGTCTGCAATTAAATCACGTAACCTTGATCAAACAATTAACTCATCCTCTATTAAATCAATATTTGCTGATGCTAATACTGGAGCTAGTTCCAGTAGTTGGAATTACAGCCACTGATTTAGTCTCTTCATTATTAGTAATTAAGTTCCTGTCTTTCCCCAGTACTACTTCTCAAAGCTGGTACTTGGCTTACATGTAGAAATTGGCCTAGTTGATACCTGCAGTACATGCTCTACACTCTGTTAAAGCTGCTTTATAGGGCTGGTATGACTCCATGAGGGTTGAAACAAATTCAGATGCACATTGCCACAGCCTAGCTTAGACCAACTGCTGTGGACTCACCTCTTCAGGCTATTTTAGAAAAAGAATTTTTGATGATGTAAGCTGTCAAAAGCAGGGATGGTTCCTGCTGTTGTATTATCACTGTATTTCTCTGGAATTTTTCTTGCTATACAACAGCAGTGGTGCTTTTTTGGCATCTTCAGTTCACAAAAACATTCTTGTCACCCCAGTCAAATTCTGTCCATCCTCAGCACGTCCAGTAGGTTACTTAACTGTGACAAATTATGAATTAGTTTGCTCTGATGCACTAATGTGATCATGAAGCTCTCTATTAGACTTTTATTTATTCTCTTTTCATTTGTATATATTCTTTGCTTCTTTTATCTGATTATGTTCTTTTGGATGGTGAATCCTCCTTAAACAGTATATCTAGGCTGCTCTGGTTCTTACTCTGGTTTGGGGAAGAATTTTCTTTGGCATGATCTCAAGTCTACACTAGCATTTCAGTGTTCTGGTCATGAATTAGTTGATGAGACATTACTCTGCTATTTTTCAGATACTGAAGGATGTTTTGGTTCAGATTTTGTATCACGTAGTCCAGTATACATCTAATGAACATAACTAACAAAGTAGGTAATGCAAAAGCAAAACTGAGTAGCAACAAATACTGAAGTCTGATAATGGGATTGCAATACAGACATTACTGTAGGGCATCACACTGAACTACCTTAATATTTTTCCAACCTTAAAAGTTATTTACATTACTCCTGAATCTATGCTAATTAGCAAAAAGCATTCTGCTCCCTAATGTGGATCCATTACTAGGGTTAAAAGATGGATTCTTTTTCCTTTGAAAGGACATAAAGAAAATTTTTATAATATAAATTATGGGACTTTTGCCTATAACCCCCAAACTATCATCAAGATAAACTAAGCAAATATTCAAAGGAACACAAGACTGTGAGGCTACTTTGTAATTTTGAGATTTCACTTTTCGTTACTTGGTATGAAAACTATATAATATATACTGCATTTAATGGTATCAAATGAAGTGATGAGGAGAAAAATGTTAGGGAGTCACAGCTGGTGATCTTGAAAGTGCTGGTTTTTTCATTAACATGTGATAACCTTTTTCAACGTTATTACTAAGAAGGATATCTGTCATTATTCAACTAATAATAGAGGTGCAGTGGTCTTAGTGCGAAAGAGGAAAGACCATGTTACTGTAACTATCAGTATAGGTAATTGCAAAACTACTGGAAGTGTGATGATGTTGAGAAGGTCTGGTAGACATTGTCTTTGCAGACATTTAACATTTTGAGATACATAGTTTTCTTCTCTGAGCTATGATCTTCGTCAGCATTGATGCAGATCTACAAGGCAACCATATTTCTGTTACGCACTTGAAGTATCAATACAAAGCTTTTTTCAGATACTCTATGTAGTTTATAGGGCAAATAATCTTTAAACTAATTTTTAATTTAAATTATTCTCTTAAGAATCTTTATACGTTATAGTTAAATTCAGCATTTCCTAGATGCAGGGGTTTTTAAAGTGGTTAAGAGCCTTTTTTTCTTTTATATAAAATTGTGTGTTATATTACTTCTGCTGTGGATTTTGGACATTTTTACTGTAATAGAACCAGATTAACACAGTCAACTGGTTTAATTGCAGGTTGGCAAAAGAGAAAGTTATGTATGAAAAAGAAGCAAAACAGCAAGAAGAAAAGATTGAAAAAATGAAAGCTGAAGCATGTGATGACTATGGAATTAAGAAGCAGGTAACTATCCTAGAACTTGTTTTATAAAGCCCTTTTTTGTTTTCATTTAATCATAGTCATCCTTAAATAGAAGAATCTCCTGTACTTTTCCTCAAACTCATATTATATAAATTCTAGACTAAAATCCTGTCAATTACAAAAGTCATAATAAGCAGCTGTAGAAACTTAATTAAACTGTGAAATTATAAGGAGACTGCATATGGATTACCTAGTACTTTTTGTCAGGGTGGCCATCACTCATGAACAGTGTGTCTCAGACCATCATGAACTCTTTCTCAGAAATACCAGGAACCTGTAGTAAATACGTGGTCTGGATGGATATAGGTAAACCCAAGTGCTTTTTTGTAAGTGTAACTTGCAGCAAAGTGAGAATGCTTGACAGTTACTATGAAGATGAAGCATTTCAACTCTTGAGTATACTAGTATCCTTTTGGTAAAAGAAAAGGAGCAGTTGGATATGCAGCTGCTCCCAGGAGTTGCTGAATTTATACTGAAGTCACTGACCAGGAAAGGACATGCTGCTTAAGAGTATGGTTTAGTTTCACTAGTACAGTATGATTACATTTTTTCTTGGAAGGTTTCCCACAAGGATAGTGGTTGCAAGCAGTTAGGACATACCCTTTTGGAAGAAGTGTCACATTTCTTTCTCACTAGGAGAAAGCTCGAGTTTGGGAGATTTGTGTTTATTCTTTACAGAAGTGTGAAATATCCATGTTTCACTGTGGTCTTTTTATTCTTTCAGCTAACTGTGTTGCCTTTGAACTATGTTTTTTTTTTCCCCAAGTATTTCCCAGATGTTTCCTCTCAAATCTTCTTAGCAACCGAAACTGTAAATTAAGATTAGTTTCACTTGTTTTAACATTCTAGTGTCCTATCTTCATTTTTAAACAATGGAAGAATAGGTTAAACAAAACTCAAATATAAAGTTAACAAAAGATAGGAGAAAGCACTTTTAGAGCAAACTAAGCCAATTTTTTTAGTACGCTCATATTTCAGTTCATGTGTCTACATTATGCCATGGGAATGAAATAAAAATAAAGAATTTGTATTACAAGAATTGTGTTTATACAGCAGAGCTGTCTTCTGCCTCACCACAAACTGAGACTTGAAGATCCTACAAAACAGTAGCCCTTCTGAAGATCTGCTGGTACTAACAAGAACTAATGAATGCAATTCCCATTTTTAGTGTCGCCCATTCATCAGATTACTTGACTGCACCATGGTATTTCCGCAGTGACCTGCAAGTTACCATCAAAGTCAAAAACAGCAGTGACTGTGAACTTCTGCTGAAATGAAATGTTCCATACTACTTGAAGGTATTGCCAGAGAACAGTGACAAAAGCCTCCACAGAAAAGTTTTCATTCATTCAGAAATTGCCTTGTCCACTGCGAAAGCAACCAGTTCCTCCAATGACATCTTCATTTCTTATTCATTTAGTGCAGTTTGCATTCTGAAATTTGTTACTATTTTATGTTATTAAAAATCTGGAGGCTTAGAAAGAACCTGCTTACTTTTTCTAGGATCAAATCTGTTACTCTAAAGAAAGCTATATAATACCAAGAGTTTGTTCAGAACCCTATTTTGGATAGAGTTTAGACTGAGATTTTTTCAAGAAAAGTATCTGCAGTTACACATTTTGGGAACTGCTTTTAGTCAATAATTTCTAATCTGGATGACTCCTAAAACACAGTTGTAGTCTTTATTTTGTCAATGAAAAGTAACATAATGGGAATACATTCAATCATTTGAAACTCTGAGCATAGTTTTAATTATTACTTTAGCTGAGGTATGAACTAGGTCATACACAAAAATGATATACATAAATAAATACACAAATCAATCAAGAGTTCACAGAGGTATGCTTAAAAGCATTACCTCCTCTTGATGTACTACTGTTTTCACTTAGCTTTCTAGTTACAATCACAAGTAGAACATAGGCTTTTACAGTACCAAAGTGAATACTGAAAGTTTTACTTGAAAGTGGATAATGCCATTCCTACAGCATTTATAGTATTTAGGGTGTGTCTGATCTGTAATGAGGAATCCGTACTTTTGTTGAAAAAAAGAGTTTGACTGAGTATTTTTTTTCTCTTTATGCAGTGGGGCAGCTTGTGGTTCCTGTGGGCCTAAGTGTTCTCTACTTGAGGCAGTGAGCAGCAGATTGCAGAGGTGGTTGGCAGTTGTTAGATGCTTGCCTTCACCTGTACTGTCCAGAAAGATTTGCTTAGTGAGGAGCAGATTTCATATCAGAAAAACAAAAAAAGGACAGTTTTCTTGCAGTGCTGGTACCTGCTGATAATAATTTCAAGATTCCATGGTAGGGTGGAAGAAGACTGTTAAGGTGACAAAATATTAAAATACTTTTGATTTTTTCCACCACATGTAAATTCTGCTGATAGTTTCTGCAGAGGGTCATGAACTCTTGGCTGGTAGCAGCAAGTAGTGCAGTTCTACCTACCTGTGGATTTTTTCATAATGAAACCTTAGTTTCTACACAGTTTTAACAATTCTCAATATATGAAGACTTTACACAGAATTTCATAATACTACTGTAACAGAAATTTTTCATATAGTATCATTTGAGCGCAGATTAACGATAGGAACTGGTAGCCTTCTGTGGTTGTTGATGGTTCTTGTATATAAGTAGATACCTTTTCGCAGATTATGCTTTTATAGTGAGACTTGTAAGTGTGGGAAAAGTGCGACATCTCAGTGTTTCCTGTCTGTGGGATTGAGACTTATTCTGGTGATTTTGTTAACTCAGCATTTTTACTGATAAATGATAAATTTTCTTTTTAAAAAAAAGTTATTCTACTATTCCAAATTACTTCTTGAGTAATGCACTTTCTAAATTAATTAAAAATCCAATAAACTTTACATAGAATTTAATTGCATACCAAAAAGTACATAAGAATATATATATCGCTAATACACAATTTTTTTCCATTTATTATTGAAAAATACAATGTTTCTCTGTTAAGGAGTATCTTCTGAAACAGCTAAAAAGGAATACATGTGGAAAAACATATATTACTTTGCAAAATAATTGTGAAAGATGATAATTTGCTGCTAATCCTGGAAGGGTTCTTGTTGAAGGAAATGTTATAATGTTCTATAACTTTTTTAATTTTTAAACGTCTTTTTAGCCTCAAAGAAATATTCCAGTTAGTTCAGTTGGCTTTTTACATTTTTTGCTCTTTTGAAGTTCAAAGTTCTATTCTGACTGGTCAAGTAGAGTAAGATTACATGAAATGTACAGTTTCACATCAATGTCATTATTTTCATCATTATTTTTCCCCCCTAAGAATACATGATCTTTGCTTGATAGTATGAACTCTAGATGCATAGGTAAAGAGGCAGTGGAAATGCTAGTGAAGGTTGTAATGCTCCTTCACATATATTTGGGCAGTATTCTTAACAAACACAGTTTGTTTCCTGAAAAGACAGCCACTTGGAATTCTCTGGACTAAGTACAGAATAATATTCCTAACAGAGAACTGGTATTAAAAATGCTTTTAAGCTTTGTTTTGGAAGGTTGATTTCAAACTTTCTGAAGGAAACCAAATGCCAAAAAGGCATTACTGTGATCTTCCTTTTTTCATTCTGTTTTCCAAAGAGTGTTTTCTTTTTTATCTAGGCAGGTTTAAGTACCTTTCGGATTACAGCCTTTATGCCTTTTGTTTCCTAATGCAATCCACTTCAGAAGAAACAGGATTAGCCCTCACCTAGGAGGAGTGCAGAGAAAACTCACTTGAAATACTGAGGCATTAAATCTTGAGGGTTTTCTCCTCCTCCTCCAGCTTTCGTGCTACAAGTGGTAGGTGGTTTGTTCTTTACATGTGGTCATTTCCTTAAACGCTCCAGGACTATAGAAACAAAACAGTGTTCTCCAGTTCTTTACTGCAAGCTTTCCTTCAAGGTCCTTCAGGAGTCCTTGGATCAATGTATTTGATAACTTGCCTACAGTGGACTGCAGTGTGCTCTTCTATCTTGTGAATTGCTCAAGCTTCTTTCAGGCCAGACAGGTTGCTTCAAAGGAAGTAGAACTAATAAAACTGGGTTTCCTGCAGTTCTTGTGTGCATAATAGGGTTTCTTTTTCTGTCCATATTCACCTTAATGGTGTATCTCCTCTGAGTTCTTGCCTTCCCTATGTCCAGCTTCCTCATATAACATCTATGCTGTTCTATGTCCCCATGCCACCATCCTGACCCAGCACATTCTGACTTGATACTATTCCCTGGTTACCACTGAGGCAGGAGGTGATATGACAGTTTTGATTTAAATTCCCAATATGTTGATTAGCCAACCAGTAATCTTAGCATGACTACTTATTTTGTGCTATAATCTCATCGCTAATTTTGGAACCTTTGATGTTTGCGATACTTAGAGATTGCCTTTTTTCTTTTAGGTCTTTATCCTTCCACCAGATATGGCTGTAATTAGTCAATAGATTCTAAGTGTTTTACAGATTTTCTGATGAAAAGTAGTTTGAGCCAGTAGTACTTGTCCTAGCAAACAATTATCTGCATGTCTTTTTCTCTTGCACTTTTACCATCTTTGAGTAATCCATCCTGTAAGGATTATCTCTGCAATGGTCAGTGGACAGGTGATTATGTGACAGTATTTAAAAGCTGAAATATATATTCATGTGTGTGTGTATGTAATTGTTACATATATGAGTAATTTACATTTATCGTGGTGTTTAGCCTATTTCTTCTTTTTAGAACACCACTCCTGTCATGTGAAATAATACTGCCTCTATACCTGGTGACACGGTAGTTTATCAGGCTGTCCTTCTAAGAGCAAGGAAGGACAGAGAGCCCTATTGATGTTTTCCTCTTGATGTTGTAAAATTACTTGTGGATCTGCATATCTCTAAATTTCTTGGAGAGATGTGGGTAAGCTGGGAAAAAACCGCAAACCTACAAACTCTGTTTCTCTGAAGCTGATAAAACTGGTATCGCCACTACTACAATGCAGGCAAGGCTGAGCAAAATTGCTTCCTGTTACATGTATCAGCACTCATATGCAGTAATACTTACTGTATTCTTAGATTATCAAAAATTTGTTTCAGCCTAAGTGCTTGGGTGATCCAAAAAGTAAAGAAAAAAAATCCACATCATGTGTTGTAGGTAGCCTATATACACCCCAACATTTAAAGAGCTCCATTGCATCTGAGGAAACTGCTTAATTTTTAAATATGCCAAACATCTCTTCCATTAGTAGAAATAGCTTCAGTCCTGAAAGACAACTGACTAGAAACGTGGTGGATTGAAGAGATTTGTTTAACTGGCTTTTTTCAGTACACTGAAAAGAAACGGGGTGACATTCTCTCTGGAGCCACAATAGCTCTTTTGGTCCTATGTGCACTTAATTGACAGCAGTTTCGGTTTCTTTCTTTCTGTACTCATCTTTATGTTTCATGGCTTTTGTCTTGAACACTGGATTTAGATGAAGTTACTCTTGCTTTTTAATGTTTCTATTTGGCATTGTCATTCACAGAAACTTTGCAGATACTTAGGGTTCTTTGCAGAGTTAAATCAGGTTCAGGTTATAACTTCCTTTGTGACATACTGACCTCATTTCATCTGGAATAGAGTTCATTTTCTTCCTAGTGGCTGGTACAATGCTGTTTTTGTAGTAAGAATAAACATTGATAATACACTGATGTTTTTGTTGTTGTTGCTAAGTAGCATTTACCCAAAGTCAAGGACTTTTTGGTGTCTCTTGCTCTGCCAGTGAGCAGGTGCACAAGCAGCCATGAGGGATCATAGTCAGAACAGGTGACTCAAACTGGCCAAAGGGGTATTCCATTCCCTAGAATGTCACACTCAGTATATAAAACAGCAGGAGTTGACTGGGAGATGCCAGTCGCTGCTTGGGGATGGAGTGAGAATCGGTCAGTGGTTGATAAGCAATTGCATTTGCATCACTTGTTTCTCTTGGGTGCTGTTACTCTCCCTCTCATTACTATTATTACTACATTTTGTTTCAGTTATTAAATTGTACATACCTTACCCATAGGTTTACTTTTTATTACTTATTCTCCTCACCAGGGCAGGGGCACATATAAGTGATTGCCTGGGGCTTGGTTGCTAGCGGGGTTTAAACTGCAGTCCTTAGTTAGCTGGAGTTTGAGTTGCCCCAGTGCTGGTCACTGGAATTTGAGTAGCTGCAGTGCATGTCACAGAGACAAAAGTGGCTGTAGTGCCTGTCCTCTTAGTGCCTATAGTACCTGTCACCCTTAGAGTTCAGTCAGAAGGCTTGACGTAATTTTGATAGAATTGAACAGCAAACACTTCAAAAAATCCAGTCCTAAAGCTTATCTCATTATTTGAGCTTTTGATTTTGCATTATTATGTACATTTTTAGTGGGGTTATGAGCATTGCTTGAAAAAGATGTGGTTTATGCAGAGGTTAGGTAATACTGGTTCCACAAAATTCCTGTTCTAGTCTCCAACTTTGGCACCTACTAAATATAGTTCCAGGATTTATCATCTTTCTGATCTTTGCTTATTACTGCATAACTGCGGGCAAATATAAATAAAATTCAGGGACCCCCTTGGATCTCAGTCAAATGCTGTTTTGAACAGAATGATCAGGGTAGAATTGTTAATTTCTTAGATCAGGCAGCTACAGTTTACGGATTCTAGATTTATATACCTGCTCAGATGGATTATCCAGTGGCATGTATCAAACAAGTTAGTACTTTTCATATCATCTACCAACTTTACAACAAATAAATATCTATCAGTGCCAGTTCAAGGAAGTAATTATTGGATATTCTCACTCCTGTATGTATTCTTTCTAAACAAATTTCTTCTACATAAAGCAGAAAGCATCTGGTTTATGGCACACCTCATTCTGTGGGTGTTACATTCACTGATGAGCGTGTAAAATTAGAAACCGAGTTTTTTCTCTCAAAACAGACTTGAGCTAAGAACTTAAATACATGACACTTAAAAACATGGTGATAATGTCTTACTACATAAGGCCTTCCTGAATGTATAAACACATTGTCAGCTGTAGCTTAACATCCTTTTTACAATGAGCCTTTGGTACAGCAGCGCTAATGCTAAAAGGACAATACAGCATAGGAATGACAGAGTGAAGTAAGCCATTTAAAGGGAATGTCTTCAGTTGCAGCTTATCCTGAATGTAGAAGATGTTTCACGTTTAAATGTCTAACAGATTTAATTTCTAAATAGATCTAACATTCCTGAATGACTCTGCATACTTTTTCTTCTCAGTGGTTGGATTTCAGATCCAGAAATGTTCCATGAAATAAATGTTCCCTGTTTTAAGACTGAAGTTGTTTTCTTTTGGAGGTGGCAGGATTTTCAGATTCAGTGGGGTGCCAGTTTAGTAATTTTGTTCAAAGTGCATGGTGAGAATAATCTTTCTCCTAAAATGAAGCACAAGGATAAGTAATAACTTTTTATGCATGATAAGCATCAAAAATATGAGCCTGCTGGTCTTTGCTTTTCATTTTTCTTTACCTTTGTCTTTCACTCAGAGCCTCCTGCAGTCTGCACACAATGTGATCAATAACTCAATAACTTTTTTCATGCAGTAATTATCTCTATGGGGTATTATCTGAACACTCTTTTTCTTTATTACCCAAAAGATGCAGGAGATATTTATATAACCAGCTGATCCCATTTTGGATGAAGCAGCTTCATGACAGCAGGAGAAAGTTTGTTTTAAATAGACTTTTTAACAAATGCTGTATGGAAACCTTACCAGGCAGTACTTTTTTCCTAAAGGAAAAATTATTCTAAATACTCTCTTGCACTTTATATTTAATTAAGCACATAGTAAATGGAAATGTCCTGTAAGTTTTGAACAAATATGCTAAGTGAGTGTCTTTTAATAAAAAAAATATTCAGAAAATGGGTGCAACTGTTCTGAAGTTCCTTGACAATGACTGGACTGCTGATTTTTCAGAGTAAAAAATTATCTTAAAAGATAATGTTTCTATCTGGAATACATTCTTATTTCACTTGCTTCTAATTTTCACAGATCGAGATCTTACAAGAGTCACGAATGATGATTCCGGACTGCCAGCGCAGACTAGAAGTTGCACATGCAGAGCTTACTCAAATACTAGTGAGTACAGCCCCATACCCCACTGATCAAGAAGTGCTGCTGTTCCTAGGTGAACTTGGGTAAACATGGTTGTCTGCAGTGCAACTGCAGCAAGTTAGAACTGGATTGAACAGTTAGTTTTTATAGGTTCCAAGACTCAAATCCTGTAACATACCAGCATTTCACTTTAGAAAAATGTCTTTGCAGACTTGGTCTTCAGTCTGTGAAAACTGTGTTAGAGTAGTGGAAACCATCCATAAGGGAATGTGAGACTAAAAATATATACCCTGAATTAAGTCCTGGATATACTGATGGCTAAAATGTAAATACTTTTTTTAGTGGAAAACTCAAAGTATTGTATTTTCAAGTCTTTTGCCTCTACTGTTTTACAAAATAAATGTGCACTACCTGTCAGGATTTAGGGTTCTTTTGTCCGTCAACTAGCTACTTAACACTTAGCCAGTCTAGATTTCAGTGACATACAGAAATGGTGCTATTGATTTATAGTGTGTTCTGCAAACTTAAGGAGTGGGAGCAGTTACTATTGTTGTGAAGAATTTGTAATTCTACAAGTGTTACTTTCTGTGCTTAGCTCACCTTTAATGCTTTTATTAAAATTTACTGTATCATCATGTTTTTTCCAATTGTCAATCTACTCAAGCTTTTTCCTGAGAGTACTCTTGGTCTGAGGTTTGGTCTTACTGGTTCTTTGGTTTTAAATATTTAACACAATAAAATAAAGGTATGCACAGCTCAAATCTATTTGCACATAACACCCTTATCCTCAAGCTTAAGTTGGACAAAGGACTTTGAGTCACAATAAAAAATTAAGTTTTTTTAAAATGATGTGTCCCTCATTTCATAGAATGGTTTGGAAGGGACCTTTAAAGGTCATGTAGTCCAATCCCCTTGCAATGAGCAGGAACTAGATTAGGCTGCTCAGAGGCCCATCCTGAATATTTACAGGGATGTAGCACCAACCAAAACAGTTATTTTCAAAGTACTCAAAAATGTTGGTTTTTATTTCAGGAAAATGAAAAAGAGTTGGAAGAAGCTGAGGAATATAAAGAAGCACGTTCCATACTGGAGTCAGTGAAGCTGGAAGCCTAGAAGTTTTCCATTTCTCTCTTTATATGCATTAACACAAAGTCCATTCCACACTTTAATTTTACTATGGTTCTCCTACTATTGTTGACTTGCTAAGGTTCCCTTTATGCAAACTGGCCTTTCTTTAATGGCAGAATGCATCAAATAAAGGATGTTCTGAAACATTTGTGTCTTTCATATTCAGTCAAAATAGATATGTTTCCAGTTCACCTCAATTACAAAATGGAAAAATAAAGCCCATTTAATGCAAGTGTAATAACTATTATGAACAATTCTGTCTAAGAAACAAAGTTTAATTATGTAAGGGACGAGTAGGTCATCATCATGGCTAGACTTCGCGAACAAAGATTTGGGAGGGTTTTACCCACGCTTGCTGCAAGTGCGCTGATGGCTGATAAGGCCAATGCAAGATAGGCAAGTCTGGTTGCAAAAGGCACAGCAGGAAGTCTCCGTAGGTGGCACTGTCAAGGCAGAGTTCTTTCTGTGTTGTCTTTTCTCCTCCAGGCTGATCCTGTGTGCTGTTTCAAAGGGGACAGCAGCATTATAGATTGTGTGTCTCCACATCTCTCAATTGGGAGGCCAGAGTGGTCCACTGATGGTGGTCAGTATGGCCAAGGCTGAGGTGTTGTTTCATGCAGTCCTTGTATCTCTTCTTGGGAGCTCCTCTCTTGTGGCAGCCAGTTATCCCAGTTGGGATATATTTTGAGCTTCATTGGATGTTGTATTGGTAGTGCTGAGGTCACAGCAGTATGGGCTTAGCCTCCTAGGTAGGTTTTCAGTCCATTTACCTAGGAGAAAGGTGTGCTCCCTGTTCCCCCCAGTCTTGTGGTTCCCAAGCCCTGGGCAGAGAACACAGAGACCACACAGCTTGGGGCGGGTGCAAACAGAGAGAGCTTTATTCACAAAACAGGAGTTTTTATAGCCCTTGGAGGGAGTTCAAATCCTCCAATGGGGGAAAGAGGATTGTTGTGGCTTTGGGCCAGTAGGGATGAGGGAATTTACCTGTAGGTGGGGAAGGGTTTCAGGTAATAAGGTGGACCCCGCCCCTCTGCCCATAGAGGGGGGTGTTGGGAAGACACAGAGGATTTC
>VXAU01002940.1:7043-31273 GCA_013399695.1 Formicarius rufipectus | reverse complement strand
ATGGCGGGGCATGGACAGGGATAGAGACGTGGAGGGACGTGGACAGGGACACGGGGGGGATGGACAGGGATAGGGACATAGGGACACGTGGGGACATGGGGGGTGATACCACCGGCAGTGACACACAGCCCCCACTCACACAAGGGGAAACTGAGGCACAGCGAGACCCATCGGCCAGCTCCATCCCATCCCACCCCAACCCTTTATCCCACTCCTCCTCCCCACTCGCCCACCCCACCCTTTCCGACGGCCGCGGAGCCGCCCCCTTCCCCCGCTCGTCCCAGGGATGCTCTCAAGAAAGGCCAGCAATGGTGCGGTTACAAACAGCGGGAATTTTATTTAAAAAAACAACCGTCACAACCGTTCACAGCGTTACAGGCAGAGGGGGAAAGGAGGGGGGACAGGGGCGCGTTAAACAACCGGTTTTGTTTTGGGGAGGGGAAGAAAGAACTTGTCACGCTACCGCTGAACTTGGTTTTAATGTTTCTCCACAAACGGTGAAAAATACTAAAGTACAGACAAGGAGGACTCATAATGTTGTGGCCAACATTATAAATATGGAATTATAAATTTAAAACATTTTTTTTCTGGTTTAAAAAATAAATCTGGTAGTAAATGAGGCTCTGGGTAGCGGCGTTAGTAGGGCCGGTCTCTGCGATCCTGGCGGTGCTCACCCCTGTGGGTGGGTGAGGGGATGGGTCAGTTGTGGAGTCCAGAAGCCACCCCAGCCCAGGAACAGCTCCTTGACTTCCCTTAACCACTCACNCACCCGCCCACTCACTACCCCGTCACACCTCATCTCCCACTCACCCACCCACTCACGAGGGGTCCCAGTGCCACCCACCCCTTCCCCTTTCCCCATCAGGGTCTCCCTCTCCCTCCATCCATACTTGTCCATTTTTCCAGGCCCTCCACGCCGTCCTCTGCCTCCTCCTCCTCCTCCTCCCATCTGCTCCATGAGGGGGCCTGGGGGTCCGCCGGGGCCTCCTCCTCCTCCTCCTCCTCTCCGGCCACCTCCTCCGTATCCTCCTCGGTCCATTCCACGGCCCCCTCGGAACCCGCCTCGGTCTCCGCCGCGGCCGCCTCGGAACATTCCCCCGGGGCCGCCCCGGTCCATGAGGCCCCCGCCGCGCCCGCCGCGCATCCCGCCGGGGCCACCTCGGCCGCGCTCACCGCCTGGCCGAGCAGGAAAGACCCTCAGAGTGACCCCCGGGGAGCACATCCCGCCCCCGGTGTACCCTTCTCCGGGATCCCGGGACATCCTGCAATGGCACGAGTAGCGGGAGGTGGTCTGGGAGCCACGCGGGACTCCGAGGGCATTCGGGGAGTGCAGCTCCCTCCCGAGCCAGAGGAACCACGGCTCGTTAGGGCCCTGATGAGGTGGGAGCAGTGCCTTGGGGAATTGGGTGCTGCTGAAGGAAGGGCCCCCAGATCCAGGAGCACTGGGAAGCGTGTAAGGAATGGTGATCCCAACCTCCATGTCATGGCTCATGGAGGAAATGAATGCGTGATCCCCCCTTACACATACCTGGAGGGGGGAATGGGGGCGGGAGGAACCCCTCGGGTTTGGGTGCCTTGCACTGGTTACACTCCGTTCTCCAGGCGAAGTTCTGGTTTCCACAGCCCCTGGGCACAAACACCAGTCAGCCCAGAGCAGGAGCATGTTCCCGCCGGGGTGACTGTGGGAAGCACCGCGAGCTGGAGAGCACGTGGAGAGCAGACACAAGAGAAGAACGTAGGGCTCATCTCCTGGCCCCGCTCCTTCAGTGGGGATCCGGCTGCGTGTTAAGCCACAGCCCCCAGCACCACCCCCATCCCTCCCTCTGTGCCAGCTGGGAGGAGCTCCCTGGGAAGGCCCAGCAAATGATTTTGGGAAAGGCCTCCTTGTCCCGGCCAGCCCCTCAAAGGGGCCAGGGGGTACTCACGGGTTGGGGCACTGCCAGTCGCCGGCGCGGTGCTGGACGCTCCCTCCGGAGGGGTTTCCGCGGGACCCCCGCGGTCCTCGCGAAGAGAAGCCACCCCTGTCTCCACCTCTGCCACCCATCCTGCCCATGGGACCGCTGGGGCCGCTGGGCCCCCCCGGGCCACCAGGACCCCCTGGACCTGCAGGAAGGAGCCCTGTTACTGTGGGAGGCATGGGCAGGGCGGGGGGACGGGGAGCAGCGCATGGGGGGTCCCACACGGTACCTCCTCGGAGAGGGGGGGGCATTCCCCGCTGCTCCCGGGGGGGCATCCCGCCCCGCAGGCTGTTCATCGGGCCCTTCTTCCGGGCCAGGGTCACCTTCAGCTTGCTGCCCTGGAAATCCTTCCCTGGGAGGGACACAAGGACAGGACAATCAGTGCACACCTGCACCCAGACACTTCCCACAGGGAATTCCATGCCAAAACCCTTCCCAACACTCACCATCAAACCATTCCACAGCTGTTTTGGCAGTAGATGGGTCATCGTAGGACACGGTGGCATCGCCTTTGGGCTTGCCCGTTTCTTTGTCGATGTAGAGGTTTATCATTGGCTGCCCCGTCCTCTTGTTCATCTAAGGGACACTGGAATGTCACCCGAGGTCCTACCTCCCCCCAAGCCTAGTGGGGATTTACTCCCTGTTATGCTTTCCAGACAACCAATGCTTGTTCTGAAGACACTAGGGCAGAAGAAACCCCTTGGCCTACCAAGGGTGACAGTGACTGCCCAGTCACCCCAAAAATGAAGGAACAGGCCCAAAACAGTGTTGCCAGGCCCAACAGGCCTCTGCCAGGGACCTGCCAGCACCTGACTGGAAGCATGTGAGCAATGGACAGGGAGGAGGAGCAGGAGGAGGAGGGTGACTTTTCCCTGCCAGCCAGGGGTCACAGGTGTCCCCTCACCTTGACAACACCACACTGTTTGAAGAAATCTGCCAGATCCTCCAGGGTCACATTATCATTGAGTCCCTGCACATACACTGCAGTGCTGTCTGAGTCCTCCTCTGGATCCATAGGGGGGCCTAGGAGACAATTCCCAGGGTCNCCCTCCCAACCCACCCATCTTCCCACTCACACCCTCCACCTGCTCAACCCCCACCCCTTCACTCCCCCACCTGCTCGGCCCCTCTCACCCATTCACCCGCCCACTCACTACCCCGTCACACCTCATCTCCCACTCACCCACCCACTCACGAGGGGTCCCAGTGCCACCCACCCCTTCCCCTTTCCCCATCAGGGTCTCCCTCTCCCTCCATCCATACTTGTCCATTTTTCCAGGCCCTCCACGCCGTCCTCTGCCTCCTCCTCCTCCTCCTCCCATCTGCTCCATGAGGGGGCCTGGGGGTCCGCCGGGGCCTCCTCCTCCTCCTCCTCCTCTCCGGCCACCTCCTCCGTATCCTCCTCGGTCCATTCCACGGCCCCCTCGGAACCCGCCTCGGTCTCCGCCGCGGCCGCCTCGGAACATTCCCCCGGGGCCGCCCCGGTCCATGAGGCCCCCGCCGCGCCCGCCGCGCATCCCGCCGGGGCCACCTCGGCCGCGCTCACCGCCTGGCCGAGCAGGAAAGACCCTCAGAGTGACCCCCGGGGAGCACATCCCGCCCCCGGTGTACCCTTCTCCGGGATCCCGGGACATCCTGCAATGGCACGAGTAGCGGGAGGTGGTCTGGGAGCCACGCGGGACTCCGAGGGCATTCGGGGAGTGCAGCTCCCTCCCGAGCCAGAGGAACCACGGCTCGTTAGGGCCCTGATGAGGTGGGAGCAGTGCCTTGGGGAATTGGGTGCTGCTGAAGGAAGGGCCCCCAGATCCAGGAGCACTGGGAAGCGTGTAAGGAATGGTGATCCCAACCTCCATGTCATGGCTCATGGAGGAAATGAATGCGTGATCCCCCCTTACACATACCTGGAGGGGGGAATGGGGGCGGGAGGAACCCCTCGGGTTTGGGTGCCTTGCACTGGTTACACTCCGTTCTCCAGGCGAAGTTCTGGTTTCCACAGCCCCTGGGCACAAACACCAGTCAGCCCAGAGCAGGAGCATGTTCCCGCCGGGGTGACTGTGGGAAGCACCGCGAGCTGGAGAGCACGTGGAGAGCAGACACAAGAGAAGAACGTAGGGCTCATCTCCTGGCCCCGCTCCTTCAGTGGGGATCCGGCTGCGTGTTAAGCCACAGCCCCCAGCACCACCCCCATCCCTCCCTCTGTGCCAGCTGGGAGGAGCTCCCTGGGAAGGCCCAGCAAATGATTTTGGGAAAGGCCTCCTTGTCCCGGCCAGCCCCTCAAAGGGGCCAGGGGGTACTCACGGGTTGGGGCACTGCCAGTCGCCGGCGCGGTGCTGGACGCTCCCTCCGGAGGGGTTTCCGCGGGACCCCCGCGGTCCTCGCGAAGAGAAGCCACCCCTGTCTCCACCTCTGCCACCCATCCTGCCCATGGGACCGCTGGGGCCGCTGGGCCCCCCCGGGCCACCAGGACCCCCTGGACCTGCAGGAAGGAGCCCTGTTACTGTGGGAGGCATGGGCAGGGCGGGGGGACGGGGAGCAGCGCATGGGGGGTCCCACACGGTACCTCCTCGGAGAGGGGGGGGCATTCCCCGCTGCTCCCGGGGGGGCATCCCGCCCCGCAGGCTGTTCATCGGGCCCTTCTTCCGGGCCAGGGTCACCTTCAGCTTGCTGCCCTGGAAATCCTTCCCTGGGAGGGACACAAGGACAGGACAATCAGTGCACACCTGCACCCAGACACTTCCCACAGGGAATTCCATGCCAAAACCCTTCCCAACACTCACCATCAAACCATTCCACAGCTGTTTTGGCAGTAGATGGGTCATCGTAGGACACGGTGGCATCGCCTTTGGGCTTGCCCGTTTCTTTGTCGATGTAGAGGTTTATCATTGGCTGCCCCGTCCTCTTGTTCATCTAAGGGACACTGGAATGTCACCCGAGGTCCTACCTCCCCCCAAGCCTAGTGGGGATTTACTCCCTGTTATGCTTTCCAGACAACCAATGCTTGTTCTGAAGACACTAGGGCAGAAGAAACCCCTTGGCCTACCAAGGGTGACAGTGACTGCCCAGTCACCCCAAAAATGAAGGAACAGGCCCAAAACAGTGTTGCCAGGCCCAACAGGCCTCTGCCAGGGACCTGCCAGCACCTGACTGGAAGCATGTGAGCAATGGACAGGGAGGAGGAGCAGGAGGAGGAGGGTGACTTTTCCCTGCCAGCCAGGGGTCACAGGTGTCCCCTCACCTTGACAACACCACACTGTTTGAAGAAATCTGCCAGATCCTCCAGGGTCACATTATCATTGAGTCCCTGCACATACACTGCAGTGCTGTCTGAGTCCTCCTCTGGATCCATAGGGGGGCCTAGGAGACAATTCCCAGGGTCAGTGCAGCGAGAGCAAGGGCAGGGATACCACCCCAGGGCTGAGTTCTTTCCATCCCGTCATTCCCAGCTGCAGCTCTGCTCTCAGTGAGTGACAGGAAACCCCAGGCCCCAAGGGAGGTGACTGCACCTCCCCACCTCCTGCCAGACAGACCCCACACCCACCCCTGCATGAAGAACCCCCTGGTTATTTCAGGACACATCCCAGAGGGTAGATGAGGAAGACCTTGGTGCCCTCTGGGCTCCCACACAGACATCCACCCCCCTTTTCCGATGCTGGAAGCTGACGCATAACTTCCAGACACGCCTGTAGGACAGGAAGGGACAAGCCACACGGCCACAGGCTGGTGTAGCACGAGAGGAGGCTCCAGGGCTACTGCAGAATCCTGGAAAAAGCTGCAGTGCAGCCCCCAACACACAGTTACCGCAGAATCTCTGGAAAAGCTCCAGAGTGGCCCCAACCCCTCCTAATTCCTGCAGAGAAGGGTGGGTGTCTCACAACCACGTGTGGTTTTCCACAGTCCAGCTGCCTGGATGAGTTGGGAATCGAGCAATGACAGGAACAGGCAGAAAGAGACGGGAAGCAGGGCTACACCTGCAGTGGGGTGACACCTGTGGTGCTCATGAGGACAGCAAGGCGTCCAATGCACAGGCTTAGGAGGGAGTTTGATGGGAATTACCTAAATCCAGGTCGGGTCCTTCCTCCATGTGTCCTGCCAGGCGGGAGAGAAGCATAGGGAGTGGTGTTAGTGCAGGGCCTGGGGCTGGAGAACCGACACACACAACACTATCTACACCTCACCACCGGCACGGTGTGAGGGGGAACCTCCAACTGACCTGCGCCGCATAAACAGCAGCACTGCACCTTACTGGCCCATCAGGTGGTTACTTTTAGCACTTTTTCAGACCAATAACCACTATCACATTGGGTTTTTTTAGCACTTTTTCAAACCATTAACCACTATCACACTGATTTTTAGCAGCTTTCAAACCGTTAACCCCTATAACACTGATTTTTTTTTAGCAGCTTTCAAACCATTAACCAACTATTACACTGATTTCTTAAAAAAATGTTATACCAAGCCAATCGGTTTTAAGTTCACTAATATAAGCTACTTATATGTAAAAAAAGAAAAAATTTATTACATCCAAACCATTTCTTTTCCCCAAATTACAGGAGTGGTTGCTCAACTCTTCCACTGTGTCCTGTGACCACATACCCTTAGGCATCGCCGGCAGTACCCATTACAGTCTTGTTGCATATGTCATTTTAAACCACTTAAACGAATAAAACATTACACTTTGTTCTAAAAACTGACTGCAAATGCTTTTTTTTTTTTTTAACACTATCCATTGTAATGCTCAAAAACTTACCACCAGGCTTATTGAAGCCACCTCGCTCTCCAGCGCTGCTGGGGGGATAAACGAAGAAATGAAGGCCTTTCCCTTTACAAAGCCAGCACCGCTCTGAGCCTCTGCGGCTCACAGGGGAGAAGGGCACTGGCTAAACATCTCCAAACATCTCTCTGTCTCATCTTGGCACTAGGCCTTTCTTCAGGGCAGCTCGCTCAAATTTTCTTTACATATAAGCAACCTGGCGTGGTTTGAGGCACCGCTTTGCTGCCGGTGCCCTGGCGTTACTCAGGTATCATCAGTGCAATACTTGGCAAAGAAACGGCCTTTGTGTTATTAAATCGGGGTGGGTTTTTTCCTTATTTATTTTTATTTATTTATTTATTTTTGTTTTGTTGGTTTTTTTTGGTATTTTAGAGAAATTCAGGGGGTTGTTCCAGTGGTCAACTCCCTCCCCTTGGTGTGGCCACGAAGGTGCACCCTCAGCCTGTGGCAGCGCTGGGCCCGCGGGTCCCTGACATTAACAGTGTAAAAGGAGACAACCACACGCGAGAACCTACAACACAGTTCAGCTGACATCGCCCCTGAAACCCTCAAAAAGAAAGCCATACATTCAGGTCACTACTGAATTTAACAAGTCTCTGGAGGGAGAGCTTACAGAGTACAGCGGGGGCTCCAAGGCCTGGGGTGCAGCTTTGTGGACACACTCACATTTGGGCAGGTGCCAATGCAAACGAGGCCGAGGCTTTCAGCAAAAGCTTTGGCCGAAGCTTTCACAGCAAAAACCGCTTTTGGAGCGTGGTGGGCAAGTAGGAAAATGCCACCTGGAAGAGGATTTGGGTTGTTTCTTGCCTTTTTTTTTTTCTTATTTTTAATTTTTTTGGGGTGAGACAAGCTGTTTGGAAGGAGGAGGGAGAGCACCATGAATTTTCTAGCAAGTATTGCACCTCTAATACTGGGAAAAAAGAAAGTCAATACAGAATTTCGAGCTGTTGCATGCAGCTTTGCCTCCTCTCGTTAAAGTACACACCATTTACGTAATGTCTCTCTTTTTTAAACATCAGACTTTTACACTTTTTTCTTTCTTTCTTTTTTTTTTTTAACGTTACACAATTCTAAAGTAGTAGTAGTATACCCTCCTCTGGTTTTATTACCAAACAACAAGTATGCAGTTACCAAAGTTACAGAAGGATTCCGTTTATACAATCAATACATTGGGTTAAAAATATTCTATGTATATTTTTCCTCTCCATATGGACACCGTGTCTAGTCCCACTTTTCATTATGCTGCCGGCTGAGTACTGAGTACGGGTACTTTTTAAGTACTGAGGTGTATACAAGGCTCTCACTTTGTAACCTGTAGCATATAAATGCGACAAAGCATGTTAAAAAGTTTCCATTGTCAGAAAATATCAAATCATCGAGGCAATGAAAAAGGGCATGTTAATAACATCGAGCTCCTTACCTGCTGGAGACACTGAAATCCATCACCACAGCATTCTAAGGTGGGCCGAGTTCCCCTACCTGCCCTGGGCGTCCCCTGAAGGCCACCTGTTCTATGGACAGCACAAACTCTACGTCCATAAGGCGGGGGGGGGACACCCTTTGTAAGGGTCTGGCCAGGTGGGAACTCACTAGGGACGCAAATTTGAGCTGGGATTAAGGTGTGAGATCAGACACAGGTGACAAATCTTTGGCATGAGAAGCTCTGAAGGGGCTAGAAATTTGAAGATGTGATGATAGACATTTCAGGTGTCTATATCTACTTTAATTGTTAAGAGATAAATCCATCAGGGGCGAAATCTTTATGCAGATCTGTGGAACTCTGTTCCACACGAGCCAATTCTGAGCTGGCTATTCCCACACAAACCAGCCTTTTTCATGTCTTTCTTGGATTTCTCTGATAAAGATTTCATGCCACATCAATTTGCTGCGACAGAGCTATGCAGGATGGGGCCACCCACTGCCAAACTGGGCTGTGCCACACAGGAAGAAGTCGCCTATGGAGAGCAGTTGCCATCAGGGTCACCCTGCCAGCACCAGGGCGGGCACAGCACGTCCCACATAGGAGTGTCCACCTAGGGACACTCTGCATAGCTCTGAGCAACAGAGTGAGGGGATGGAACACACACAAAGCTACAAATTCCCTCTCTGAGGAGCCTCTGGGGTGAGCTTTCCTCCCTCACCTCTAGCACAACAACCTCCAGGCAGGGAGTCACTGCTGAAGGCACAGGTGACCCAAACCAGGTTGTGCCATCAGTTACAATGGCCAAACTGATCCAGAGCACCTGAACGCTCTGAGGGGCAGCTGGCCTTGGGAGCCAAACCTCTTCTCTCTGTCCTCAGGGTCCTTCCCCACGCTCCAAGTGTCCCAGGCACTCAGAGCCGTGGCTCTGGCAGCAGCACACGCTGTGTGTGCTGCTCCACTGAGGAGGCTGGCACGAGGCTCCTGCCCAGCACACACCTGACCTGCCAAAATCCCCACTCCTGAGGCACAGGGAGTGACCCCTGGGCCCCACGGGAGGTTTGTGCGTGTTCCATCCACAGTTACTGTTAAACCCCACAGAGGTTTCACCTCTGGGCGACCACGAAGGGAGCTGAAAGTGCCAGGGTCAGCAATACCCCCAATTTACCCCTCCCCGGGGCCCAACCAGCCGCAGGACAACCCAAACAGATCCTGCTCCTATCTCCCCTTAGGATAACGTTTCCATGGATTACAAGCAACGTCACTACGGAGATGTTCTCCATGGAAGCACAGCTGGGAAGGACAACCTTTCAGTCCCTTCTTTCCGTTTCCAATCCTATGGGTAAACCAGGATTAGGTAAAAGGAGAAAAGATTTGCTCTTACCCCATTCCACCGCGTCCTCCTCCCCGCCCACCTCTGCTCATGCCTCCTCGCTCATATCCCCCTCGTCCCCTGCCCCGGCTGTCGGGGCCGCTCAGGTTCCGGCTCTCTCCAGGGCCGGAGAAGCCTCCGGATTCCTGCCCGTACATGTTCATGCTGCTGGGATGGTCCTGACGGAACGAGCCTGGGGAATTGTGGGATGGACACGTTAGGGAGTTGCTGCAGCCCTGCCACCTGCCCTCAGCCACAACGGCAGCAGCGTAGGGGTTTAGGATGGAGAAGCCCTCTGAGATCATGGAGCCCAAGCATTCCCCCGGTACTGCCAAGGCCACCACTGACCCCTGGCCCCAAGTGCCACATCCTTTTAAATCTCTGCAGAGATGGGGACTCCACTACTGCCCTGAGCAACTGTGCTGGGGCTGGACAACCCTTTCCATGATGGAATTTTCCCTGATATCCAATATAAACCTCCCCTGTCCCAGCCTGAGGCCGTTCCCTCTCCTCCTGTCCCTGTTTCCTGCGAGCAGAGCCCAAACCCACCCCGCCTTCCCCTTCCTGTCAGGGAGATGCAGAGAGCCAGAATGCCCACCCTGAGCCTCCTCCTCTCCAGGCTGAGCCCCCCAGCTCCTCATCCACCCTCTTCACCACAACTATTTGGTGCTTCTGTATTTCCAACCCCTCTGTGGGGGATTATCCCAACCTGCCACTGCCCCAGGGAAGCCATTTTCCACTGAGGAACAACTCCCAGCTCCAACCTGCTGTCCCTTCAACAGCAGCTCTGAGCTTTAGACCCCAAATGAGCCCAGGGTTCCTCCTGAGGGTCCCACTCACTCTGCTGGCCGTAGCTGCTGCTCTGCTGGCTGTACTGGCTGGGGGCCTGGCTGTAGGATCCAGTGGGGGGTGGGTAACTGGTGGGAGGTGGTTGCTGCCCGTAGCTGCTCTGCTGCCCATAACTGCTCTGCTGGCTGTAGGAACTCTGCTGCCCATAGCTGCTCTGCTGCGAGTAAGTGCTCTGATCGTAACTGCTTGGCTGTGTGGAGGAATAGCTGGAAGAGAAAAGCATTGGGAAGATGGGAATGAGGAAGCAAATGCCCTGGCAGCGTGGGTTAGGCTGCTCACACTGGAAGGCAATGCAATTAGATGCCATACGTAGGGTTGTGAATCATTTTAAAGGCTGAAGTCATCCTCTGGAGGCCAGCCTGGAGGGACGCTAAAAGCACGTGAGCAGTCCCAGCTTATTCATACCTCCAGGAAAAGGCATAAGTGATGGGGCAAAACTCAGTGGCAATGTAGGTAAAAGCCTCTCCTGAATTATTTTCAGCTGATGGATAATAAAAATTCCCCTCATGCAGCTCAGGCTTTTGAGAATTTTGAAACGTCCGTTCTAGAAGTCATATTGAAGATACCTGAGGGGACAGGTGAGCTCCTTGCCAAGCTATATGTGCAAGGAGGCAGCAAAAGGTCACTGCAACACACTCGAGGAAAACCCTTAAAATTATCAATTTTGAAAATTAAAAAAAGTAGGAAATTTCTGAAAACATTTGAGATCATCTCCAGATGTGCACGCAGAGACACTTCCACACTCAACCCCCATCTCCCCTCCCACAACAACCACAGCTCTTCCTCCCAGGACATCAAGCCACCTTTTCCATCTCTGGGATTAAAATCCCTCAGGAAAACCCCTTCCCCTGAGCATTCCCGAGGCTGCTGGAAGGGTTACCTGGTCGGGGGGTAGGAGGGAGGTGCAGTGACGGGCTGCATGGGGTAGCTGGCAGGCACCTGGGGGTAGCTGTAGTTGCTTTGCCCGTAGCCCAGGCTGGGCTGGCTGTAGCCTGTCGTGCTGGACTGGGGCTGACTGGTCTCTGCTGGTTTGCTGCCATCCTGAGGTCTAGGGAGAAATGTGGAACAACATTAGTGCCCAGCTCCACACCTGGAAGCAGCAAAGGGCTCAGACCCCCCCACCGTGTTTTGAGGTAGCCTTACAAGCTGGCTTTGAGTGTCACTCACTCTGGTAGCAGTGAGTATATATTAATAATATATAATAGTTTATAATAAACATGATTTTAGCACTCAGTGGCTGGGTATTTGCCCACTCCAGGAAAGGCATAGGCAGGGTCCTGAACAGAGAGCACAGGGTACCACAGCTCCTGTTCATCCCAAAGCCGAGGGAGTCAGAGTTCAGACTTGGCTCCGGGGCTGAGTGGAGGGTGTGGAGTGCCAGGAAGGCTGTTGGCAGCACTGCCCTCCACTCCAGCTGCTTCTGCACAGCCCTGGGAAAGCAGGAGCTGAAAGCAGCCAGTGAAACACCCCATTGTTTGGTTCAGAACCCAGCTCAAGCAGTTATTTCCTCATATATGTTATCCCATGGAAGGGAAAGGATGCTGGGGTTGGGCTGGGTGACCTTTAAAGGTCCCTTCCAACCCAAACCACTCTGGGATTCTGTGCTCAGTATTAACTCTCAGGCCTGAAATTAGAGAAACCTTTGCTTGTGATTCACATGGTCCCTTTCATTTGTCCCAGTTCAACAGCCATATGGATGTGGCACTTGGGGACATGGGTGAGTTGTGGCCTTGGCAGTGCTGGAGGAATGGTTGCACTTGATCTCTGAGGGCTTTGCCAACCTCAAGGATTCCATGAGTCTGTAATTTCTAAGTGTTTCTCAGAGAGGAGCAAAAATACAGAAGCTACTTTTGCTCCAAAAGGTGGGAAAAATTATTTATAATGTGAGGATTCACCCTTAAAATTAACATCCCTTTAAAGTGTAACCTGACAGAGCTGTGCAAGGCTCTGCCTGTCCTTTCCACAGTGGTTGCTACAAACATCAAGTGAATAAATCAGCTTTTACTCACTATTAAATAAGTTTCCATTAATTTTTCATACCCTCTGAGCACACAATTCAACTAAACATGTGACAGGCAGTGCTCAGAGAGGAGAGATTAAGAAAGGAATGGTCTGCGGTGTGTGCCTCTCCCCCAGCCCCTTGCCTGACCCCGGGGCTCAGGGGCTGTTTTCTGCTCTGCACCATGAGTTGAGAACCCCATTTCTGTGTGTGGTTGTTCCCTCACCCCCAGGAACAGCTCTGAGCCAGCACAGCCCTCCCACACTCTTCTCTGGCCCCACAAGGCGGCTGGAGTGGAGGCAGCGGGAGCAGAACTCCCGGGAAACAGGCAGGGAGGAGGTGCTGCCAAAGCAGGGGCTGCAGCTGGGGGTGTGGGGGGACGAGGAGGAGGGGAAGAGGAGGAGGAAGAAGAGGCGGAGGAGAAGGAGGAAGATGAGAAGGAGAGGAAGAGAAGGAGGAGAGGAGGGGAGGAGGAGGAAGAAGAGGAGAAGGAGGAGGAAAAGAAGTGGAGGAGGAGGAGGAGAAGGAGAAGAAGAGAAGGAGGAGAAGAAGAGAAGGAGGAGAAGAAGAGAAGGAGGAGAAGAAGAGAAGGAGGAGAAGAGAAGGAAGATGAGGAAGGAGAGGAAGAGAATGAGGAAGAGGAGGAGAAAGAAGAAAAGGATGAGGAGGAAGAAGAGGAGAGCAGGGGAAGGAAGACACAGATGAAGAGGAGGAAGGTCGTACCTGGCGGGGGCGGCCGGAGCCGGTTGCTGTCCGTAGGCCGGGTAGGCGGGCTGGGTGCCGTAGGCAGCCGGGGCGGCGTAGGAGGTCGGCGTGGTGGTGGCCGTGGCCGCGCTGCTGTCGTAGGCGGCCGTGCCATAGCCCTGCACGGGCTGGCTGTATGCAGGGGGCGCGGCCGGGGCGCTGTAACCTGCAACACCATGGCCTGTCTCAGGGGATCACCCATGGCCTGCCTCAGGGGGGGATCATGGCCTCAGGCACTAGGAGGGGCAGCAAAGGAGGTGTGCTTTTTAAAGCTGCTCTTCCAAGACTCAAATCCCCCGGGGTCGGGAACGTGGCATGGCTCAGCCATCCCGTTTTTCCCAAGCAGCCCCCAAATTCAGCTGCCCTGGGGGAAGAAGAGGCTCATAAACTCAAAATACAGCAGTAAACACATCACGGTGGTGCCCAACCAGGCAGGTGCTTCCAGGGGGTTCCTGGGAACAGCATCAATCCCAAATGAGCCATTGCTGGGGAAGAAAACCTGTTTCTTCTGCTGCTTTTATCACTGTTTTAGGTCAATTCCTCCATCCCTGAAGGCTGAGATGCTGCTGACCAGAGTATTCCATAGAATCATGGAATGGTTTGAGTTGGAAGGGATCTGAAAGCCCACCCAGTGTCACCCCCTGCCATGGGCAGGGACACCTTCCACCAGCCCAGGGTGCTCCAAGCCCTGTCCAGCCTGGCCTTGGATACTGCCAGGGATGGAGCAGCCACAGCTTCTCTGTCCAACCTGTGCCAGGGTCTGCCCACCCTCACAGGGAAGGATTCCTTCCCAATATCCCATCTGAATATTCTCTTTTAGTGTGAAGCCATTCCCCTTTGTCCTGTGCCTCCAAGCCCTTGTCCCAAGTCCCTTTCCAGCTTTTACGACCCAAACATTTCAGATTATGGCACTTCTGCTACTGGTTTCTCCAACCCAAGGCATAGTCACAGTTTTCCCACCTCAGACAACCTGAAAATCATCCATGACCCCACACCAGCCCCTCACTTTCCTCACAGAACTCCCCCTACCCTGGGAAGCCTCAATGCACAGCCCCAGCTCTACCCTCAGCATCCCAAAACCACTCCCAGGAGCTTTCAGGAAGCCCCCCCTGGAGCAGCATCCAGAGGTGGATTGTTTACAGTGAGAGCACAGGCAGGGCAAGCAGAGGCCTGCAGCATCTCCTCAACAAAGGCAGGAAAACAAACCCCCCCTCAGCTCCAAAGTCAAAGAAATCCAATTGATTTAACAAGTACAGTCCCATTCTTTCAGCTTTTCTGAAAAATAAAGGCAGAGAACAGCACCAGGCTGATGTGGGAAGTTCTTTGGAGGCATTTCTGAAGTCTGACTTTAAATCAGAAAACAAAAGAAAAGCACTTTCCGTTTGCTTGCACGTAAGAGAAAAGGTCAAAAGAGACACATCAGGCAGCTCCTGATGTTTTATGTACCTTTCCTTTTCTTAGAATTTCAATTTGGTTTAAGCAAAAAGCTTAGAGCTCAAGGATTTCATTCAGAGCAGTTTCCCCACAAAGATCCAAGGTCCCCAAACTGCTCCTGCATAATTTAGTGACCATTTGGCTTGTCACAAAGGTGAACTGGCTTTATACTGCTAAGAACCTTCCAAGCAAGTTTTCAAATTAAGAAAAAGAGATTTAGAGTAAAAAAAAAAATAGCAGCTAAAGATGCTGTTAGCAAACCTGACTGACTGAAAATGTAAGTCCATCAAGTGCCAAAGAGCAGCCAGCTGGTCCCAGGTTTATTTCTGGGATCAGTGAAAGCAACAGCCTCTCCATCACTCCTTGGTTTTCATAAACATGGGAGGCTTGGGACATACTTTTCCTTTAGGCAAACTGTGCTGTAGCATTTTATTTCAGTTCCCTAATTTGCAAACCAGACACAGCCCCAGCAGCAGAACACAGTGTGCCCTCCTGGAGCACCGAGGCACTTCCACATCTCAGAGTCCTGCCACAAAACCAGGGCCCTTCCCAGGGCTGAGGAAAGAGGAAGAGGATGAGAGGAGGAAGTTTATGCAGCAGATCAGCTGAAAGACTCCAAACTTCAGCTCTCTGATGTCCCTCAGGATCCTAAAGAAGACACAAGGCTGTGAACTGCCCATTTCTCCCTCCTCCTGCCCCCTGGCTCCCCACCCTTCCCCATCCCACGGTTCCCAACCTGAGAATATAAACTAGACTGCCACTTGTGTCTATCACTAGAAAATCATTTTTATGGTCATTATTCCTCTGGAAAGCCAAGTCCTGAGTGTTGCTGAGAAGGCTGAAGAGTGTGATGCCCAACAGGACGAGTTTTAGAGCCTTGGACAAATTGAAACAGCCCAAACACTTCGGTGTGAGCCACTACAGGGTTTCCATAGAGAGCACTGATACCAGAAGTTAAATACATCCTTACTTTAACTGGCCAAAGCCTGACCACATCCCAGAAAAGCCTGTTCTTTCCCTAAGTACAGCCTGCAGTCCATGTGCTGCAGCCACAGCCCTGCCCTGTTGGACTTGGAGCCACAGCTGGACCCCCCTTCCCAGTGCTGTTACTGGGAGCACAAGCAGGAGGCTTTGCCAGCAACCTGGCTCTGCACAGGATAAAAGGGAGGGGGACAAAAATAACCTGAATTTTAAAGCTTCAGCTGTAGATGGAGGATTCTCTCGTGGAAGGGTTTGTAGCAAAGGAAAGGCAGTGATTTACCACCCCACTGGTCTAAATTTCAAATCAACAGCTGAGTTTAAGCAACCTAGGAGCCTCAAGAGCTGTGGTTTTGAGAAGGGTGTTTGTATTACATCACTTCTCTCTCCTCCCCTCCCAGCTGAGAAGATAAAAACTGAGTCAGCTGCAGTAAGAAAAGGTAACAGAAGAATTACTTCAGGTCTTTAAATTCCCCTCAAAGGAGCCAAACCAACCCTTGACTCAAGCACAGGAATTCTCCAGGTGGAGGGGAAGCTGGCAGGCTTTGATCCTCAGAGAACATCAACTGTAAAGTCTGGATTCAGACCGAATTATTCTCTGCAGAGGGATTCATCCTGGAAGGGAGCTGACTCCTGCTTGGCCTGTGCATCTCCCACCAGAGAGGGGCTGGAGCAGGGATCTAGACCCTCTTTACACTCTGTTTTGGGATAACAGGTTATTCTGGCAGCTCAGAGTTCATTTCAAATTCTAAATCCATCATAAATTTAAATACACCCCCCCTCCACTGCCCCAAATCACCCAGGTAAAGGGAACTGGGGGCTGGCTGGCTTTAGAGAGCAATCCCCACTTCCAGGAGATTCACAAATGGACATTTAAATGCTCTTTATTCACTCCTGTAATTCATGGTCCTGCATTAATGAGCAAACCATGACCACAGGTCTGAAGGTGCCCAGTGATCCCTATCCCAGCTGGCACTGGGGAGCTGCTCCCACATCCCTTTTCTCTGAACAAAGTGATTGGGTGGCTCCAGGACAGCTTTTCCTACAGCTCCAGGGAGGGAAGGAGGGTGGTAACTCTCTCCTGAGCTATCCCAGGAGTTGGTGGAAGATGGGATATTGGAGAGTTGGGAGTGAAGGATCCACTTGAATCTCTGAGGTGAGCAGAGCAACCATCCCACCATGCCCAGAGTCCTGAGAAGGTGTATCCACACAGAGTTTGGACTTCCTTGACCACAACAACACATTACCCAAAACCCAGGCTGGCCAGCTGAAAAAAAAAGTCACTTTGCTTTAAGGAATTGCAGACACCTCTGCTAAAAACCAAATGGGATGCTTGGGATTCAACCACAGGAACAGCACGTCCCTCAGGACACGTGGATGTCTGGCCCTGGCAGCACCCTGGGATTTATGGAGCGTGAAAGGCAGGGAGAGACAGGCCCAGGTCTCCTTTCCACAGCTCTGGCTCCTCAAGGAGAGGCAGGTGAAGGAAGGATAAACCCAACCTGGCTCCCTGCCCAGAGAACAACATCAGCAGTCCTGCCACAGCCCCACGACGTGGGCTGAGGTGCTTGGAGGTCTGATCTTTGGCTTGGCCACTTCCTGAGTTGGGCTGTTTGTTGGTAGTTTTTTTTTTTAATGGATGACAAGAAAATGAAGCTTTTTGCCTAAAAAAAAAATAAAAAGGAAGCTGTGCAGGAAAAAAAAGTGCTTAATATTCCTCCAGCAAATCTCCTCTTAAGGGAGAAGGAAAAACAAACAGCAGAGTTTCCTGTGACCCCTCAGGGACTGGAGTCTGCAGGAAGCACTAAGGGACATAAATATTTCTAAGAAAGGAATTCTGGAAGTTCACAAAACCTTTCTGCTGCCAATTTTTGTTTGGATACTCTTCAAGGAAGAAGACCTGGAGATAGCCCACAGGGACACTGGATAAAGGCAACCAGCTCTCACATGGAGGAATTTTCCTTATCCATGTAAAGATATTGAATACTTTAGTTTTAGTGGAACAGAGTATAGGTTAGTATCTTCTCTCCACCTCTGCCTTGTGAAGAATTCCCCAGTGGTGTCTGTAGCCAGATATCCCACTGTCTGCCCTGGTATTCCCTTGCCTTGGGAGTATTTAATTCCCACTCATAAATGTTTATCATGTCTCTCCTATGAATCTGCAGGACACAGTACCCTGACAACACCGGGAAGGAAATCTGCTTTCCAAGTCTCCTGAATATTCAGCCCAAATATACATAAAATAAACAAGAATTAAACAATGTCTCAATAGTTTCAAACACAAGACACTGGTCTGGAGGAAATTCCAGCTCCAAGAGACACGTTGGGATACTTTAGAGCACGTTAATGAGCACGTGACACACGTGTCTGCGCTGGAAACCCAAAGGCAGCACGGAACATGCAAAGCATGCTGTTTAGCCCTTAGGAAAAGGGTGGAATAACGGGGTTGGAGTCACTGTGCTCAGGATTTTATCCAGGAAGAGACTCTGGGTGGATGTGGAGATGCCAAAGAGCACTGCAGCCTGGCCAGTTCCTCCTGTGTGAGCTCTGACACTGGAAGTTTGTAGCACTAAAACCAAGTGACACCTCAAGGATTCCCACTTGGAGGGTTCCCACCCCGAGTTCACAGGGGATGAGGCAGCATTTTCCATGCAAGGCTGAGCAGGATCAAACCTGGACTGGTCCCTTCTACTGTAGGTGCAGGATCAGAACAGGCACATGGCACTGCCACTGGATTGCCAGGGAAGGGAAATTCTGAGGACCAGGGTTGTGGAGATCAGCTGGGGACACTATTCCCTCTGCTCAAAGCACAGCCCTGCTCACCCCACAGCCCCCAACCCTCCCTGAAAATCCAAGAGCTGCATTTATTCCTGTTTCTGTGTGGCTGCCCCAACCCTGGAAGTCTCCAAGGCCAGCCTGGATGAAGCCTGGAATACTGGTATAAACAGTATAATCAATACAATCTTATTACTACAATCAGGAATTCTGACCATAAGAGTTCCAGAGGGCCCTTTAAACCTTGTCCTGTGATGCCACCCATATTTCACACACACAGTGCTCTTCACTCTCCTGTCACTGCAAACTAATTTGACTCCTGCCAACTTGGTAGTTGGTCCAGTGGAAGGTGTCCCTGCCCATGGCAGGGGGTGGACCAGATAATCTTTAACACACCCTCCAACCCAAAGCATTCCATGAAGGACATAGACCTGCTGGGAAGCGTCCAGAGGAGGTCACAGAGATGCTCCAAGGGTTGGAGTCCCTCTCCTATGAGGAAAGGCTGAGAGAGTTGGGATTGTTCAGCCTGGAGAAGCAAAGGCTGCATGGAGATGTGAGAGCCCCTTCCAGTGCCTGAAGGGGCTCCAGCAGAGCTGGAGAAGGACTTGGGACAAGGGATGGAGGGACAGGACACAGGGAATGGCTTCCCAGTGCCAGAGGGCAGGGTTGGATGGGATATTGGGAAGGAATTGTTGGGAGGCCCTGACACATGCTGGGCAGAGCAGCTGTGGCTGCACCATCCCTGGAAGCGCCCAATTCCAGGTTGGACAGGGCTCGGAGCAACCAGGTGGAAGGTGTTTGGCTGGATGAGCTCTGCTCTGCCTCCCCCCCCACAATGCCAGGGCCCCGTGCCCACCCCAGCCCTGGCAGGGCTCTCACCAGTGGGGGGCTGCCCGTAGGACGTGGCGTAGGCCGTCTGTCCGTACGTCGCCGTGCTCTGGGGCTGTGTGTAGCTGACGTCCGTGGGCTGCCCGTAGGTCCCGTAGCTCTGCTGCCCGTACGTCTGCTCCAGGGAGGGACACAAATTGAATCCGTGAATCCCTGAATCCCATGGGCACAGCTGAGCCAAGGGCTGGGCTGCAGTTACCCAGCACAAGCAGAGCAGAGCTGGGGTGGTTTGGGTGCTGCGTTGGGTTCCGGCTCAGCTCTGCAGGGAGTGGGATTTTTCCCTGCCAGGGCTGAAGGGAGGGAGTTTTTACACCCTCCCCACTCATCCTTGCCCCATGGAATGCCAACTGGGAAGCTCCCAGCTCCTCACAGTTGCCTGGGCACCAGCAGCACTCACAGGGGACAGCCCAGGGTTAACCTGCAATGTGGGAACGGGGCTGCACCGAGGAAAACAAATCACTCAAGAGTGTTTGCTGGAGGAAACCTATTGAAGGGTTTCACATTCATGCCCATGAGTTGTTGATTTGGAAAGTAAGAGTTGATGTGGGTATGGAAGGACTGGACGTGCAGGAATACCCAAACTGTCCTGGGGATGCCACTCCCATCCAGTGTGGGATCAGCTCTAAACTCGTCCCTTCCCTGAAACTCCTTTTCAAATCTAACTCAAAAATGAGTGATTAAAGCACAAGGTCCAACCCTGCAGTGCCACCAGCTGTCCCATGCCATGCCATGCCCTGCCAGCTCACAGTCCAGGCACTGGTCACCTTCCAGCAGCTCCTGCTGGAGGAGAAAACTCTGCCTGCAGCTCTAGGAGTGACACAGGGACAGCTTGAACTGCCACATTCCTAGGGATTTCGATTTCTGGGAGCCTGCAGCTGGAAGGTTTTGGGATGTTCAGCCTCCCTGAACTGGTCTGGACCAGGAGGAAGAAAGGCTTGACCACTTCAGTATGTCACTGGCTCTGGAATTCCAGTGCAAGAGGCAGGACATGCTGCAAACTTCCCATGGACACGTGCCTAGAGCCGAGTTTAGCTGGTTAGGTGTTTAATTAGCTGGTTGTTTAATTAGCTGTGTTTAGGGGAGTTTAGCTGGCTCTTTAATTAGCTGGTGTTAGGTGTATAATTGGCTGGTTTTAAATGTTTAGTTAGCTGGGTTTAGGTTCGTTTAACTGGTTACATGTTTAGTTAGCTGTTTTTTGGTGAGTTTAGCTGGTTACGTGTTTAATTGGCTGGTTTCAGGTGTTTAATTGGCTGGTTTCAGGTTAGAAGTGCGTTTACCTGGTTAGGTATTTAATTAGCTGGTTAAGCACTTAATTAGCTGGTGTTAGGTGTTTACCTAGTTTTAGGTGACTTTAGCTGGTTAGGGGTTTACCTATTTTAGGTGTTTACCTACCTGGTTTTAGGTGTTTAGCTAGTTTAGGTGAGTTTAGCTGGTTAGGTGTCTAACTACCTGGTTTTAGGTGTTTAATTAGCTGGTTTTAGTTGCCCAGCCTCCCCCAGAGGACGTTGCTGAGCTTTCCTGCCCTTCCATCTCATCCACAACTGGCAGCAGCTCTTTCCAATCAGTCTGAAAATACTTATTTGAAGTAAAAGTCACCCTCACCTTCCTTTCAGCTGACCCAAAAGCCCAGACTGAACCTGCCTTCCTCCTCTGGAGGGAAAATGAACCTACAGCAACTTTTTGAGGACAAAAATTTACCTTTGGGAACATAGTTGGAGTTTGTAGACAAATGTGGTTGTAGTAACTTGGACTCTAAAGGTTAAAAATAAGCATTAAGTTAATCTCTTCAAGATCTTCATTACTTTGCAGTCCAGCCAACTGAGAGTATGAACAGTTAGAACAATAAAACCTCCATGAAATCAACTCCCTCCTCCTTTGTGCAACTCTGCAACTTCCCAAAAGGCAATTCCCCCCTTTTTTCCAGGTTTTCCTCTCCTACACCTCCAATTAAAACACCCACCAATGTGGTGGTGTCAACCACACACTGAGAATTTGCCTTTTATAGGATTAGGACTGGGTGAATGAACAGAAAGTGGCATTGTTAAAGTTATTCCCACTTTAAAAAGAGCCCTTTGGGTGGCTACAAAACAACCTGCAACCCCAGGGTTTGGAGCTTCCCACACCTGGGAGAACCCTGTGGTTTTCCTGGGAAATAGGTGGCCCAGCAGCAATTCCACCCCCTTCCCATGGTTTACCTGGGTGCTCTGGGCATATCCTTGAGCTGGCTGAGGTGCATAGGCGCTGTAGCTGTGGAATGAATGTAAAGACACTTAAAATCTTGCCCCAAATCTGCACCACAAGACAACATTCCTGCAGCCAAAAAGGTTTCTGCTGAAATACTAAAGGGCTCCACAAGCTCCAGGAAAACCCTCAGGAGTTACAAACTGAGTTAAGCCTGAACCACAATTAATAAATATTTTTATGACACCTTTTTAAAACAGGAAGGATAAGCTACTTACCCCTGCTGAGCTGCAGCTTGGCTATAGGTACTGTAATCTGCAAGAAAAGGGGGGAAAAAAAAGAGCTTCATAAATGCTTAATAAAATTAAGAGTGTAAGAGCCACAGCAGCTGGAATTTCCTCCTGCAGCTTGCTATAAATCCCTGGAATTCCAGTTTCCCAAGGGTGGAAGGTAAAATGCCCTTTTTCAGGCCTTTTTGGAGGGAAACAAAACCTCTCTTTCCCTCATTGTTCCTGCTGTTTGCAGCAGCCACTTTGATCTCAAATGACCCCTCTCCAATTTAACTGCCACCTTGGATGAATCCCAAGGGGGCTGGCAGTGGGGGGGATTTGAGTTGGAACAAAGGGAAAACAGGGATTTGAGGCTTACAAACCCCCCAGCCTGGTTTGAGAGAGCCAGGTTGGAAGTTTTGGGGCTGCAGAAACCACCACCTTTCCTCTCTCCTTCTCAAGGACACAAATAAACACCTGGAAAGTTCTAACACTTGTCCCCCTCCCCCAGCAGGGCTGGATTTGGGAAGCTGGAAGTGATTCCCACCCCAAATCCTCAATCAATGTCAACACCCTGATTCAGAGGAGAACCCAAATCCCAAAAATCCAAGCACAAAGCCTGGTTTGCTGGCAAGGATAACAAATGAATCCACAGGGCAATGAGGAGGCTGAATTTGCCACGATTCCAGCTCGCAGCTCCCTCCGAGGCACCAGGAGCTCCCAGTGCGACCTCGGGAGAGGGGGATGAATCCCTCATTCCAGTGAGAGATCCCAGGTATCCCAGGACCACAGGAGGTCAGGGCTGAGCCCAGACCTTGCAGGGCTCCGTGGTCAGCCCACCTGAGCCAGAGGCATGAGCTGGGTGGGAATGTTTTCCCGGACATCCATCTCTGTGTGGGAACAGGTTCGGGTGTTCCCATCACCGTCACACCTCGGGGGACGCCAATCTCAGCCACAAACCCGAGCTGGGCACAGGCTCAGGACCATCCCCATGGATCACCCAGCACAACCAGGGATTTCAGGAAGCAGCTGGATGGCTTTAATGCCGTTATCCCGCTGTTCCCGAGGCGACGAAGCGCCGGGAATCCCTTGGAAAACATTCCTTCCATCCATCCATCCACCACAACCTCCTGCATTGAGCCCTGCTAAGACTTCCCTCCCGAGCCTTCTTCTCCATATGCTCCCAGCTTTTCCTCCTGCTCTCTTCCGAGCTGATCCCCCGGGGCGGTGGAATTCCCAGCGGGAATTTCTAGCACTGAATTGCTGTGACCTTGCCCAGCACGCCGGGAGCTGTCCCAAACACCTCTCAGGACACACTGAGTGTTCTCCCGAGACTTCCCGGGACACACGGCACGAGTCCTTAAACTCCTCTGGCTCAATTCCCACTTCCCTCAGGAGCTGAAATATTTTCCTGGTTGGATTCAGGGTTTTATGCTTTTTTTTTTTTTTTTACATTCAGTTTAAATGGCTCTGCTAAATCCTGAGTGTTCATCAACGCCTGATCCCCTCACCCAGTTTCCCTCTCACAATAATCTTTTCCCTGCTCACCCTCCAGCCACCAAAAACTCCAAATTCCTCATTTAATTCTCATTTTTCAGCCCACTTTTGGCCTCCAGCTCCACACAGTGGCATC
This sequence comes from Formicarius rufipectus, assembly GCA_013399695.1. NCBI lineage: Eukaryota > Metazoa > Chordata > Aves > Passeriformes > Formicariidae > Formicarius > Formicarius rufipectus. Next base: position 8,002 of record VXAU01002940.1, on the reverse strand, counting down.
CACTGCTCCCTCCAAAACTCCCTCCTCAAAGTCCCAACAATTCCCTCTTTCCAGGTGTGGAATTTGTCACGTTTGCCTCTGCTGATCCCTCTCTTCCAATTCACACAGATTCAGGTGAAACATTAATAAAAAACAATATTATGGTTCATTTAGTTAAACCCATCTCCCAACTGTGATTTCCAGGGGGAAATTAATCTTCATCCTTTTATTTCAGGAGGCTCAAGAGTCCAAAAGGAGCCAGAAATAGCAGCTTCCAGAAGGGACAATTCCATGAATTAAGGGGAAAGACGGCTGTGGTTTTAACCCCCATTTTGACAATTCCATTGGGAGGTATTTCTTTACTTTTGTTTTTTCTTTTTCCTTTTTTTTTTTTTTTTTAAAGCTCTCCGAGGTGCTATTAATGATAGTCCCTCACACTCCACAGCCTGAAACGTTTTCCCTTATGGAAAAAAGGGAAAATCCTCCTTATAAGACATCAGCCCTTGGGCTTTAATGGACTTTATAAAGGCGAAGTTGCTACAGTTTGGGCAGTCTCAGCTTTGAACGATTTGTATCCACTCGGAGCCCTGTGGAAAAACACGCTTCCTTCCAGGATGGTTCACGCGTTTATTCAAACAGATCTGGAGGCGCGGAAATGAGGGAAAACCTCCCTTTCCTACCGGAAGAAGCTGAGGGTGTTCCCCCGGAGAGGAGAAGCACCAGGGAGACCCCGAGAGCCCCTTCCAGGGCCCAAAGGGGCTCCAGGAGAGCTGGAGAGGGACAAGGGATGGAGGGACATGACAACGGAGGGAAATCGGGAAGCAATTCCTCCCCGAGAGAGTGTGGAGACCCCGGGACGGATTTCTTCGAGGATGCTCCAGGTGTCCAAGGCCGGGCTGGACAAACCCACCCCACGCCGGGCCCGTTGAAGGCGCCCCTGCCCAGGGCTCGGCGTGACCCCCCGGCTCCCACCCCACCCA
>VXAU01002938.1:64304-103245 GCA_013399695.1 Formicarius rufipectus | reverse complement strand
TTATTTCTCAAGTCTACGTGAAAATAAATATTAAAAGAGAATGCACAAAATACTTACTAATATTATTTTGTCCCTAAACATTGATTTCATTATGGGAATTAGACACTTGGTTATTAACTGGTACCAGATACCATACTGAAACACAAAATATGTTTGTAGTTTATTTATTTTTTTTAAAATAATAATAATAATAAAAAAAAGCTAAGTGGCTTAGGATTTTAAAAATCAAATTTAATTATATGTGCATCCTCCACTAGAATAATTTGTAGCTTTGATATACCTGTTTGTATTATAGAATATTACATATCAGTGATATTCCAATATACATATAGATCAATGATTTATCAAGTACTTTTAAATGAAAGGTTTAACTTATATTAACTTTTTTTTTTTTTCCCCCCCATCTTTTATCTCTAGAACTTTAAATGACTCTTAAATCAAGCTAGGAAAAATCCTGCTGTTTGGCAGTCAAAAACTTGATCTGGTCAAATGAAATTTAATTATTGTCTGCTTCTTGGGTAAGCAGCTGACCCTTACTTAACAATCCTGGGAGCTGCAACAGGCCATTATATTTGACCTGCTGCCGCTGCTGCTGCTGCAAATCAAAACTCTCCTGACGCTTCATTTTTTCTAAATATTACCACATCAATGGTAGAACTATGCAATCCCTAATCAGGACCTGCTTTGACGTTCTTTTCCCAGTCTCTTCAGCCACTTATTGGCTATATTACATATTGTGTAAAATAGACATAAGGACTTTTGAACATGCCATTCCAAAGTGGGATTCAATAAATCACAATGGTCTTTTCATGATTAATGTGATGCAAAAGATCAGTATTTATTCTCTGTATTACACTGAGACCATCATTGTAACACTGAATAAAGCAGTTCTTAAATTCAGCTCAGATTGTGGGTTTAAGCCTACTTGTATTATAAACCTGCTTTTTAGAATCAATATTAAAATTCTGAGTAAATGGAGTGGAAATCAGATTGCTGTCTCAGACTGGTAGATTTTGAATAGAAGATAAAAACCCCCCACAAATCTGTTAAATTCCATAGAAAACATATTTTTAAAACCTAAATTCTCATTATGAAAGTAGAATAAAAAAATACTAATCTATATTAAATATAATCACTGTTTAGGGATAACTGAACCTGGAGTTTTTGTGGTGAGGAAGTCAGCAGTAACAGAGTTTTTATAGACTTGAATCTTAGTCTATTCATATTCTAGGTTCCAAATCACCACAGACTCATGTGTTTGCTGATGTTCATGACAAACCAGTTTGAGAACAGTTTGTGAATGAAGAGCGTGGGGCATAAGTGATACTCAGAGAGAACTGAGGTTTCATCAGAAGAATCATGTTTGAAGAAAAAGTAAAAAGATTGAAGACAATATCCACTGGTTTATAATTTATTATTGTGTTGATTTTTACATGTGGGCTTGTAGCAAAGCATATCTTGTTCTTACTCATGAGTAGCAATCTTTATTCATTAAGTGGAAGCTTAATGGGGCTAGAATTGGTATGAATTATGTTTGGTTTAGTCCAATACATAGCAAAGCACACAGTAGGGCTTTTCTCATCAAAACAATAAAAGTCAGAGCTGACTTCATGTCTTGTTTCCAGCAGTTTATGCCTACTCTAGGTCAGTATTATGAATTAAGTGTGGTTTGGACTGTTCCCTGGCATTTTGCATGAAACTGGTGAAAAATTATCAGTTTGAACTAAAGGCAATGTCACTCTCATGAAGTAAATAAACAATAAGGACAGAAACCTGGCTCTAAAGTCTTGCTTAACCACAAGTTTATCAAAATATCTCATAATCTTGGGAGAAGTGGAATTTCATACTATTGAAAAAAGTGAAAACTTCCCATATATTAATTACATAATTTAAATATCTAAATATTATCTTGTATATTTAAATGTAAAATTCATAGGTTTGTGGGTAATTTAAATAAGAAATTTACAGTTGCACACAGTTATCTTCTTTCTGAAACAGTTTCTCAGAGAAAAGTGCTCCCCCATTCAGATAAAAACATGAAGAAACAAAAGAAAGTGCAAGAATATCTTCAAAAAATCTCCACAGTATATTCTATAGCTAAAGGTCTTGAAAACCTGTCTTCTATAGAGAGGGCTTTGCACATCTGAGGTAACTGTTGCGTTCAACAGCTCAATGCACTCTGAGAGGACAGTTTCTAGACAGAAAACCTCCTAAAAGTAGCAGAAGAAGGAAAGTTCTAGTGTCACTGAAATCTGTATGGTAAAGAATTCTAAAACAACAGGACAGAAGACTTACTTTTCCCACAGTTGTTTCTGGTATTGATATGTTTCTTGGTGTTGATATGCCTTCCTCAGAATTCACTGAGCTGTGTGGATTTTAGAGTCCCTCTTCTTGCTCACTGAAAGTGTCTATAGTGGGCACAAATTGCAATTGGAGTTGACGATTTGGTTTAATAAATTAAACCTGATATGCTCTAGGGGTTTTTGGTTGGTTGGTTTCAGTTTTTGTTTGTTTGTTTGTTTGTTTGTTTGTTTTTGTTTGGTTGTGTTTTGTTGTTTTTTTTTTTTAATATTTCCTTTAGAAATAGAACATTCAGGGTCCAATGGGGATGAAAGCATGGATTTCTCCCTTTCATCCTAAACACCAACAGATTTTTACTCTGGATATGGAATACATTGAAAAAACATCCAGTGACATTGACTTTTTTGAGTCATACAAAGGTTTTCTTATGGAGAGTACTACATTGCAATTCATCCAGTAACTTTCAAAAATCTAGCAGCTGCATATCAAATTAATGCATAGCTTTTTGTCTATGGTTATTTTACTCTTTTGAAATCTAAGGTTCTTATTTTCTGGAGTATTTTGTATGTTCCATCTCCTCCTGATATACAACCAGATAATTCAGCAAACAGTTGTTTCTACAAACACAACTATCTTCCATTTTGGTGTCCCCTGACATGATTTTTCACTTAAGCAAGAGCACCTAGTACTTTGCTATGCTGTATGAGAAAAATATCTGAAGACAGTGTAAGAATTCTCTGTTAAAGTGGAGTGAACTATTCACATGTGGAAACTAGAGGAGATATTTGAATTTCTCATGTCAGATGCAGTTTTCTTCAAAAAGATGCTATCACTGGAGTGGCCAACTACTGCAGGAGAGCATTAGTAGGTATACAAAGTCCGTTGAAGTGTGTCATAATATGCAGTCAACCACGGGTTATACAGTAGTATTTGAAGTAGCACAGCATATTCTGTTGAATATATTAGCTCTAAAACATGTAACTATTCAAAAGAATACTGCACTAAATGTATTAATTTTGTTGAATGTTATGAGGTAGATCTAGGAAAAAACATTTGTCCTAAGAGGAAACAACAAAGACTATTTTATATGACCAACTTATTCTCATAAGATCCTTCAGCCCTGAGAAATCCACTCTATGGACTGATCTAGCATGAATATTCTGAAAAGCATATGCAGATCCTGCACTCAGTGGTTGCAAGAAATAACAGTGTATAAATAGGTTCAATTTGCTGAAGTAATGCCTGGCAATCAGTTGTGACTAAACTCCCTGTATAATTTTTTCCCCTACTTTTCTCCAATGAATATAAAATGTTAATTCCTTGGATTGGACTAGGTGTGATTCATAAAAAACAAAGACAAATCCCAGGCCTTGGTAGTTTTGAGTTGAAATTACATGACTAAGAATTCTTAGAATTCAACATTATTCAGGAAAAGCCCTCTAGCATTGAGCATCTCTCTTTCTAGTCAAGTTCACAGACCATCATTCAGTTAAAGGAAGTCTCTGAGATATTGTCTTGGGGACACACATACAAGGTGCTGCCCTTGACTGACAGTCAGTCCTGGTGGCCAAGTCAGCTATACTGTCACAGCAAGGTTGCATTACTCAGAGAAAGTGGACTCCTGAGCTCATTCATTTTTGTTTCACACGTTTTCAGGAAACCAACAGATGAAGGTACGTGCAGCCCTTAAAGTATTCATTGTAGGATCATTTTTTCCCCCCTGCATTTCCGCACACAGTCTGCTGCATAAAGGGAATATAATGACTAATTGGATTACTCAGCTGCTAGTGTAAATATTTAACATAATAAAAATAATCTGCCAAATAATCCTACTTATATCAAGGTTCTCAGACTTTCCACTCATCAGCCTGAGTTTGACACTGTTGCCTGTTCTTGCTCTCCTTTGTCACTAGGTCAGTTACAAGAAACAATTCTTAGTTCTGGGATTTAGGATCACATATCAAATAATCCAAACATCATTTGAGGATGAGACCCAGGCCCACATGAGACCTTTTACTTTCTACTTTACAGAGTAGACAATGGAGGCAAGCAGGCTAAAATCTCAAAGCCTGCCATTGTGTCCATGAAAATAGAAAGTATGACTGCTGTAATCATGTGCTCTGTTTGAGTGGATTTCATTCAGGTACTTCTTGTCTGCTCAGTTTGACCAATCTTAGCAAGAAGTTATGCAAATTCATGGATAAGATATGGATACATGGATTTTTTTTTTTCTCTTGATACTGGTTTTTTATTTCCAAAGAGATATCGAAGAAACATGAAAATGTCTGACTACTGCTAACATTTCCAGTATATCTCATTTTAATCAGGTCACCATAGCAGGGCAATCTGTAAATCACCTGAATAAACTAACTACACTATAAAGATACTTTGTGAGTATGAGTGAGTAAAGTGAGAAAAGAAAAAAAAACTAAAAAAAAAAAGATATTGTAGAAATCAAATTTATAGGTGATCATTTGTGTTATTTCAACAATATTTGACTTCATGTGACTTTTTGCTGATCAAACATCTGATAGACCTTTGAGGTGAAATGACAGGAGTCATATTCACTGCTGTGCTGGTTTAGAGTTAAACTGGCAGGAGAAATCAATCCAACTCAGAATGGAATTGCAAGTCAGAATAACAATTTAATAAAAATACACTGATACAGAAGGAAAAAATTCATTTGTGTCACAAAAACAGATGTACAGCTCAGCACAGTGGGGCAGGAGCAGAATGGAGCTCACCAACCCCTGTGCTGAGCACCATGTAGCTTCCCTGAGTTCAAAGTAAGAAGAAAGGAAGAAACCTGCTGGTGAAAATGATGGTTGCAGTGCAGTGGCAGTCTGAGTCCGGTCGAGGCTCTGGTCCTCCTCTGGATCTGATGACAGATCCCAGTCCCAAAACCCCAAACTTATCTCTGCCTGGGTTTAGATGGGAATGCCCAGTCCCTCCCCCAGGGTGGAGAGTTTCACAGTGGGTGATTTACTCTGTGAGGTGAACAGTGGTATATTTTTGGCATCCGTAATGGTCCATTAGCAGACATGACCCCTCAGGTGTGTGTGAAAACTCCCTTATCCTACAGAAGTTCCTAAACACCCAGCTTGTAGCCTGAGGGCCTGGGTGTGCCTTAGGCAGTTGCTGCAAATGGGCCATTGTGAGCAGTTTGTGAGAAAAATGACATCAAGGGTTTAGAACACACACCCACACAGTGACAAACTGATCCTGGCTGCTATAAACAGGACAACTGCTAAATTTGCACTTATCAGCTTTGAATTTCTTTCATGACTGTGCTAAGAAGTGAAAACTCTGAGAAGGATTGTTTTAGATTATAAATATGTAGCCTCCAAAAGAGCTGCCTTTGGTCACAAAACTGTCCTTGAAACAAAGAACATAGGAAATAAAGAGTGAATACAGCACATACTATTGTCAACTATAAGTATTGTAGAACTTTTTCAGGGTGATTAGCAACTAGGCTTTCTTTGAAGATCCTTTGGTATCAATAATACAGATATAGACATACTCATGGAAGTTTCAAGAAGACTACAAATATGAAAAGATTCATCAGAACAAATTTCACTTTAGGTTAATAAGACATTAATTTGTTGATTTTTTTCAGATATTTACCATAATTTTTTTAACTTAGTATTTTTTCCTTACTTTCCTCAGTAGAATAACTAAGTCACTTTTGTGTACATTTACTTACAGAAATGATCTTCAATTTTTGAACTGTTTTAATAATTCTTTTATTGGATTTTTATGCTTTTAAAATCTGTTGGCCATTATCTTCCAGTATTTTTACTTTATCTTCAAATACTATGAGGCAACAATGTGAAGTACTTTGGGATAATCATGTTTTTCAGTACTGAGTTCTGCAAGCTCTGCTTTTACACAGAACTATACCTCACTCTTTAAGACAGCACGACTGGATTAGCCTCCCAGAAATCACAGTAAAAGAACCTGACCTCATAAACTTGAAGATAAATAAGTGATGGCTTGCCGAATACTGAAATTCTCTTTACTTTTCTATGAGCATGCAAAATTAGGTGTCTAATTAGTTCTCTGATGGAGAAGCATGTATAGGTGTTAAAATTTCTTAAATGTTGGTAGATGGAAGTTGAATGTCTATTTCTGATCAATCAAAGACAGGAAATATAAAGACATATCTGCAGCTTTCTGTTCAGTGAACAAATGTTTCCCTACTTATCATTAGGAAATATGGCTTCTATGTATTGTGACTACTTTCTGTATGCATCCATTAAAAATGAGGGGTTTGTATTCACAAACAGCAAAAACTCTTTTAAGTTTCAGGCATCAACCCTTGGTAGTACATAGTTTGTTCAAGTAATTCCTTTATTTCTCATTTATAGAAGAAAAGAATGAAAAATACCTGAAAATTAGTCAGCCCCAGGATGCTGTAGTACCCATTTCCTTCACTTTGACTTTTAACCATGCAATACTTATTTATGTTCCTCACTGTGCGCACTCTACAACAGATATTAAAACAAAACAAAACATAACAAAAACCTTTAATTAAGTATATAGTAGTCCAGATATGCTCAGGAACACATTAACTCAATCTTCCATTTTTTTTTAAAGAGATATTAAAACATTGGCTTAAATATTTTGACTTTCAAGAGTGAGATATATATTGGTTTTCTTATCAGTTAAAGCTGCAGATTTGATGTTGACAGGGTGAGAAAGTGACCAAATGAACTTATATGAAAAGTTAAACAAATAGATGAATAAAATGTGAGAAGTGTACTCACAAATTTGTGCGTTTTTGGGAAAGAAAATACTCACATTTTTCTGTAGTGCCACATTATTTTTATAAGCCTTGTGCAGTCTGTCTTTGAAAGGAAGTTTAACAATTTTCATAACAGCGGATTTTTAATTAAAAATGTGATCTTTTAAAATTGATTTATAATAATACTTGTGAGCTGCACATCTTGTTGCTACTAATTAGTTTGAACTTTATGCGTTTTCCATGTCTCTTACAGACATTATTTAAGTAATAGAATTTTAAACAATTTCATTTTCTGTCCAAGTGACACAGAGTGAGGGACTGCATGTATACATCATGTATAGGTGTATAAACATACTTCTGTGTGGATATGCCACAGCTGAGTAATAACAAAAGATTATGCAGTGTAGTTGTAAACAACAGCATTTGCATACTTTTTGAAGACTTAATCCACCTAAGTTACAATCATTTTTACTTTATAATTTTCTTTATTTCATGAGATTTTTGAACAGTCAGGTGCCCTGACTCCTTACAATTGTCCTCCTGTTTTTGCATTTAAAGTCCACATTTACTAGCTGCTTAGAAAAGCCAAACTTGTTGCATAGGAACAGTGAAATGAAAAATAAAGTATGGTTTCCATGGGACAGATACAGAATAGATTCCAAAAGCCAGCAACCAAAATCATTAGAGTCTCCCATGAAGATCTAGTGGATCTTTTTAAAACCAGTCCTGAATATGTCAGTGTTTTCCACATTGGATATACATGCTCCCATAACTCAAATTCCACAAAATCTGGTCTGCATTGTAGTAGATATTTCTGTAACCTTTGGTGCACCACTGGCCTCCAACTTGATTTTGTGCTAAGTTGATCAGTACTGTCACAGATCTGGTGTGCCTCACTGTCTGCTCATTCACCACACTTTTTCTACTAGTTAAAGACATTACAGTTTACTACCATTTTCACCTTAGGCTACTCCAAAGTTTCACATTCTCTTTGTTTGCCAAAAACTCTAAATAGCCTAGCATGGGTTTTTACATAAGAAGTTTCAAATGTTTTACAGTAAAGCTTATAATAATGAAACATTATAGTAATCTGTTATTGTGGAGAGGGTTGTAATATATCACCGGAGGAAACAGCTTTTATTTTGTTGAGTTTGCTTTGTTTTAAAAGAGACTTTTAACACTTCAGGAAAGAACCACAGAACTTCTATTGCATGTAAGGTCTTCCATTTACATATCCTTTACATATTTTCACAATTACTATGAAAATTCNCATCATTAAGGTGATACTCCTCAAAGATTATTACATCCTACTTTTCTCTTTCCTTATGGGTGTTACATCTTTTTCACAATGGTTTTTTCCTGTCTTGGGAGGTTTTCCTTATGGGAACATGATTTTCATCTGTCTATTGGAAGATCAGGGTTTGGAAATCATTGAAAGTGTTTTGACTGAGCTAGACTGAGAATAACAATTTGATTGAATTACATGCAGAAGAGCTGCTGAAGCCTAATCTGTTTAATAATAGACTATTTAAAAAGCAAATATTTACTGGGTAAATATGTTTAAACATGGTTGCATTTTAAGCATCCCTGATAAGACCTTATTTACAGAATTTATTTTTATTATAATAGTATTGGCACACTAGCAAAGTTTAATGCAGTTTATAAACTCAGGTGTTGCAGATTTTATTTCACTATCACTTCTGAAATGTTGAAAACTTTCAAAAAGATTATTTTTCAAAACTAAGTAAGATCTACCATATTTTTAGAACATTAACAGATTGTACACTTCCATGTGCAACTGTTACCAATGCTACTGTATTGTTAAATGAGAATATACTATTTGTGCAGAAAATTGCATGATCTACATTACATTTCAGCCTGTGTTCTTGCTATTAGAACTGCTTTTTTAACATTCCTTCATATGGGGGAAATCCTGGCAGGACGTTTTTTGCCTTCTTTCCACTTTTGTACTTTGTTAATGTGGTGGAGTGTTTCCAGTGAATCAGAGTGATCCTTGAAAACTCAGTAAAGGAAGAAATGCAGTGGTTGCACAGGATACAGCTGGGATGTTAATTTGAACCAGAAGTCAAAGTAAGTTTCCTTGCAGCACTAGATATCAACATACAAGTACATTAGCTGAAATATTTGATAACATTGTGTGTTGTTTTCACATCTATCTACTGATCTATGAGACTGCTTAACAATTGATGTTAATTGCCTACTCAGTTATATTTGCAGTTCCAAAAGGTTATGAGTATTTACCCATGATTTATATTGTGCAACTGTAAAAGATAAATGGGAAGAGTAACAGCGGCCTGGTTATAAAGGGAAAATTTAGAAAGCGATTTTATAACTCCAGTTTTTGAAGTCAACACAATTTGACCATGCAGGTTAAAATGGCTGATCTTGCTTATAAAACAGTAGAATTTTTCATTTTATTATTTGGTTATGATTCTTACTATCCTGAATAGATTAAGGCTGAAGGGAAGAAATTTGGGTGGTTGATTGGTTGTGGATTTTGATTTTTCTTTTGATACATCTCCTACTTTCAAAATTTCTCTTCATTTTTTTATTTATGGTTCTTTCTACACAGACCCAATTCTGAAATAAAAAGATTAGTTCTATGAATAAATGAGAAAAGCAGTAAACGACATCTGTTTTAGGTAGAAAGGCAGTTCAAGTGATAAAAATTTGCCTGACAAGACCAGTCTATTCTAAGAAATCATGTCTTGAAATGCTGTAGTCTCTCACATTTCTGGTCTGGGACAGTATCTTCAAACTGGACCAAATTTTGTGAAATTATGATTTGCCTATGGGTAACTGTCTATTAAAGCATACATCTAAGACCAGTTCATTTCTTCTATGTATTGCACCTGGCTATAAAAGCACAATACAAACTCTCACACAGTAAATATAATCATGTTTATCTGATGGAAAATAGGATATGCATTAGGCTTATTACCCTGTTAGCACAATGGATTTCACTGTAAATCCTTATGATATTTTTTTCTCAGTAAGACCAAATGAATGTTTGTGACAAAGAAATGTCTCCTTCTGGTCAGTGGGATGACAGAGTATTCATAAACAAAGAATGAAGTTTAGATTTTTCTAGTTGAGTGTAATACTGTAAAATGCAATATAGGCAAAAAGATTCTGAATGATCTGTAAATATATCCTTTTTCATTAGGCTGATGTATTAAAATATCATGTGATTAGCTGTGTGATGTTCTCTCTTGCTAATATATGCAGAAATTTTTTTGAACTCACTCTTCTGAAAGAGAGAGACAGATAAAGACAGGATTCCATAATAGAAAAAAATAACTTGTATGATAGTATCAATAATTTTTGCATTAATAATTAGTGTGTTGCCATAGTTTTTAAACATTTATCATTTCCAAGAAATATTTGTATTACATCACTTAAGTGCATTATCAAATTTTAGCACATTGACATTACAACATAGGTATTGAGCAAAACTAATTTTGTCTTTCTCTGTTTTTAAGATCCAGATTTTAAGGACCTTGGCGTTTTGAAACCATTGCCAGGTTGGTATGTTGGTTTTGTTTTTTTTTCTAATTTGGAGGCCTTTATACTCTGGTGTAGAAAATAGTTTTGTTTGCTGTTCAGGTTTCATTTTTTCTGGTGTTTTGTTATTCAGTTTGTGAGTTTGAGATGGGAGGACCTGAAGGAATTGTGGAATCTGTACAAATTGTCAAAGAAGGAAAAGCTTCTGAAACTGAAGCAGTAGACTGTAAATGGTACATCCGAGCACCACCCCGATCCAAGGTCAGTCCTTCATCCACTTACTGATTTGCCATTTAATTTAAGAAATTGACTTTTCTAATATATTTTGCATTTCTTAGTACAGTCAGATCTCATTTAATAACTTTACAGCTTGAACTGTAAACTATTTTTTCCCCTCTGCTGTGGAAGGGTAATTTGTCATCTCAGCCAGAATAACTACCTTTCTCTATAAATGATGCTGTGGGCAGTACTAATGTGCTTTTTGTGCCATAAGTAATTTCCTTAAATTCATCTTTAATTTTGTTCATATTTTTAAAGGATTGACATGTTTTCTTAAGTTGGAAGTAATCTTATAATTTTAATTTTCAATGTATTTCAAATACCTAACATAGAGACTACTAAGGGAACACTGCTGGCTCCCTAAGGTCATCATTGTTTCTCATCTGTGAGCTGTGAAAATGGACCCAAGGTAAATTCACGTTCCTTTGTATGAAACCTTTACTTCCTTTGGTTTAGAGTCACAAACAAAAAGAGGTAGTATTCTCATTTCCTTCCTATCACAGTCAGCAAGCCATGTCTTTGTAAGAAACATGAGAGGGCTGCAATAGATTTAGCAATACTTTTCTTAGATTCTGCTTGATTTCTTCTCTTATCCATAGCTTATCAGTTTTTATATGCATTAATTTTTGCTGATTACACTACTTCTTCTCTCCTCTTTGCATTTGGAATAGCTTTACGCCTCCCACCTACTTCCATTCACTGTGTTAAAGAGACTCCACAGTATACTTTTTCTGGCTATCTTTTATTGGACAGGGAGGTAGAATTTATATATGCACTAATCGCACTAATCTCTATTGTCTTGAAACAGATAAGGATTTTTGCATATAATGTCAGACAGGAGGCTGTGCTAAATAGGTAACTGTTTTATCATCAGTATAACAGGTAGATGAATGCTGAAGGATTCTCTCCAGGAAGTGTTTCCAGAAGAGAAAAAGTCAATAGGATCAGTATTTTTCTACTGGGAAAATTTTAGGAGAAATGTTGGTCCATAAAAATCACAAATAAATTATTTCCAGAATATAAGTAGTGATATGAGATGACTGGGCTGATGAATAACTGTATATGTTATATGCAGTTTATATTCACTAAGGGCAACTCCCAGTATTGATACAAGCTTATGATAAACAGACTGAGAACAGCCTTGCCGAGAATGTCTTGGAGGTAAATGAGAGGCTGGACACGAGCTGGCACTGGGTTCTTGCAGCCCAGAAAACCAACCGCATCCTGGGCTGCATTAAAAGCAGTGTGGCCAGTAGGGCGGAGGAGGTGAATCTACCTCTCTACTTTACTCTCAATGAGACCCCACCTGGAGTGCTGTGTCCAGCTCTGGGCTCCCAGCACAAGAAAGACATTAGCCTGTTGGAGCAGGTGCAGAGAAGAACAAAAAAAAAAATAATGAGAGGAATGGAGCACTTCTCCAGTGAGGAAAGGCTGAGACAGTGAGGAAAGAGGTTGTTAAACCTAGAGAAGAGAAGACTCCAAGGAGACATTATAGCAGCTTTCCAGTACTTAATGAGGGCCTATAAGAAAAGTGGGACAAACACTTTAACAATTCCTGTGGCAAGAGGCCAAGGGGTAATGGTTTCAAACTAAATGAGGGTAGATTTAGACCAGATATGAAGAAGAAATTTTTTGCAATGAGGGTCTTAAAGCACTGGAATATGTTGCCCAGAGATGTGGTTGATGACCCATCTCTGGAAACGTTCAACGTCAGGTCAGATGAATTTATTGAAAATGTCCTTACTTATGGCAGGCGACTTGGACTAGCTGTCCTTTCTAGGACCCTTCAAACCTAAACTATTCTGTGATGTACTTAGATATTAGTAGAATGAAAACAGGTAAATACAAAATTAGAATTGTACTTAATAGAATCAACACCATTAATTAAGACAACAAAATAGTGCTATAATCTATATTCAAGGTTGTAATTGGTTGATCAGGTAATGTCACTGTCATGTTACTTGATTTAACGCCAAAGTTCTATAGGATTCACAGCCCTGCTAAAATTCTTATATTTACTTCCATGTAGTATTTATCCACTCTTCAGTCTTGATGTAAAACTACAAACTGGGTAGCTGCATAACCGTAAACACAGTGGGTAAAAGAATGTCACACCACCACTGTTAATAGAAGATTAAAGTGCATTCATTTTTCATAAGCTTCCATACATGCATTTAGTTGTGTGGCATTTCAAGAAGTGTATCCTAGCTGAAGGGAATCTGCAAGGGAGAAAAATAAGACAGTTTTAGAAAGTAATACTAAAAGTTATTTCATCTGGAAGATTTTGTGAAGAAGCATGATATAATAAATGGCTTTTACAACACAGAAGAAATGCTCTGAAGTCCATGTTTGTAGGATAACTCATGGTCCCACACTCTGAGAGTTTCAAGTTAGATATTAAGGAAGGAAATTTCAAACAGCAGGGAGGGGATTATGATTGGTTGGGATTATGAATGATTGGTTGAGGAAGTTTGCTCACCTAGCACTGCTAGGGGTCTTAAAGTGCAGGTTAGACTACAACTTTTGGAAAATGGGAGAAACAGTTCTAGTCTTACCTTTAGGCAGAGGGCTGGGGTGGGTCATCTCTTTCATGGATTTTGCTGTTCCCATTTTACAGAATTGTATGGTTAGAGATTGAGCAATATAAAAGCATATAAATCGGTGTTTTCAAATATGTTGAGTTGAAAGCTTTCGCAGCAAGCTATGAAAAAAGTTTTCAAGCCTAGTCCCATCTTTGAGGAGTAAGTCCATTTTAACTTTCTTAGTGAGGTTTTCAAGCAGATATATATGCACACTAGTACATACATATATAAATGCACACACACATATGATTATGGTTTCACCATACTGGGATAGGTTGAAAATTTGAAATTGAAGGAATAAGTGGATAAATTTAAAAGAAACTTGCACGCAGTAAGATTTATGGTAACATTGTTTATGACTGATTCAACTGACCAGGATTGTATTGTCTGTGTTTTACAGTTCTTTGTGCTTATCTAACCTTGAACTAATGTCATATTCAGTACGATTATTTAATGACATCATTTTAATTTATGTCAGCTTGCACCTATGAAAACAGGCTCTCCTGCTAAGAACAGTAAGAACTTAGTAGACATCTTTAAATCCACATGTTCCTGTACTCTGGGCTGCACAGTTTGTTACTGGGAATTATGCCTAAGAGTTTCTCAGATTTTGTGTTGGACCTTTGCATCTTTAGTTTCATAATTAAGCTGTGCCAGAATGTGGGTTGCCTGCAATTTCATTTGGCTTAAGCTCATCCAATCTAAACTGTCTGCAAAAGCAAGATGCAAGTCCTTCCCTTGGTTTCCAAGTCCAGATGCAAGCCAAGTTCTGAGCACAATGTATGAGCAGTGAGATCAGCCAGGGAGTATGAACTTGAGGTTCCTGAGTTTGCACTCCAAACTGACAGTCAGGGTCTAGTGCTGCTATCCTCAGCGAGCTGGAATGAGGCAGAGAGCAGCAAATTTCTTGCACACACTTAGAATAGGGTGATAACTGATTGCCTTTTACCACAAGAGAAAAAAAAAAAAAAAAAAGCAAGCTGAAAATGCATGCAGGATTGAAACTGCAAGTGCAGAAGACAGCAGAAGGCAGTTTAAGCACAGCTTCGGTCTATATGCAGACCTGGAGTCTTATACTTGAAAGTGACTCGTTGAAAAGTGTGTATTTCTTGTAATCATTCAAAGTCAGTTCCTGCTGAGTAAGGTAGCTGTGAATTTGGAGTTCAGCAGTATTGGGGATTCTGCATTTTGTCTAGAAGGTGACTTCAGTCAGTAATCAGAGCAAGAACAGAAAATTAAGAAATGAGTTGCTGACTGAATGTGCCAACCTACCCATAACAGTAAAGTTCTGGAGAAACATCCTCATCTGAAGATTCTCTGGAGAACCATACCCAAAGGAGAAGGTCTATAAGACTATCTCATTAGGATTTAAAAAACAGTAGAGATATCATTGTCTACAAGCAGTGGATAAGCAGATTCTGTATTTAAGAATAGAAAATAATGAAAAGAATTGTAGTATTTTCTAACTTTCTGTTAAGGCTGAAATGTTGGAGGCTAATATCAATGGGTATTTTCCTATATTGGATGTGTCATCAGAGTTTGACAAGGCCCCCCAGGAAACAGAATGCATGTTTGTGCTCATGTAGTGCTCCCTTTGGTGGGTAACTTTCCCAGCAAGGTGCCATTGTGTCATGCTTGCTCTTTCAGAGGTTCTGTAGAAAACAAAACAAAACAAGACAGCAGAATTTGACAGTAGGAGTAATAAAAGTTTCACAAATATGATATTCTGATGCTAGGGAAAAAAACCAAAATGGTAAGCATGCTACTATAAACAGTATTATCAGAAGCTCTGGGCAGCTCAGGGAATAGCATAAAAACTACAGATAGGTAATTTATTGAATTATTAATAAATTAAGTCCAGAGGAAGTAATTTATTCTGGAGGAATGAGAAAGAAGTACACTTAGACTGAGAAAGTAACAAGGGTATCCTCTGTATTTATACTATGAGAAATTAAATGAAGTTATAAGCTAGTTAAGCTAAATAATGCCTAATTTTCTTGCCTTATCTGAGCATGCTATTAGGCAAAGAAGATAACTTTACAGGCTATAGGGTGCAAGATTTGACACAAAAGATTGAGAAAGTAGGAATTAATGAGTATCTAGTTTTGGCATATTACTGCAGTAGCCTTAACCCTGAGCTGACTATGAGGGGTGATGTTCGTGTCAAGCAGAGCCATCGAGGAGCAGTGGGAGGGTGCTGCACAGCACATGGGAGGAGGTGAGGGTGATGGTGGCCACAGGGCCAGGAAATGGCTGATGAGGAGAGTTGGGCAGGCCTAGACTTGGTGGCTGGGATGTAGAGGTGGCTGGGCTTGCCTGGGTCAGTGGAGTCAGCACAACTGCAACTGGGCAGCAGCCTGGGGAGGACCAAGGTTGGAGTGCTGTGGGATGAAGTTGGGCATGGGCCATGAGCCCCAGTGTGACCAAGACACTTAATAAAAAGGATAGTACTGCTACCTGGTAGATGTTCTAAATCACTTGTCACTGTTGTTATGGTGTACCTTGTATACAGACACTTGACCAAATAAAAAGATGACACTTCTGGTTCCATGTGCGTGACTTCATAGGGAATGTAGTCTGCAGAGAGACTGTGCTGTTGTGCATGCACTTCCAGTTAGGGGGAAACATGCCATGAAGCAAACTGGAGCTAAGAGTCAGTTTAAACTGATCTGACTGAAACAAAACATCTTCTGTTCTTCCATGCGAAGTGGAAGCTAGTGCTCTTAGATAAGGCCTGCAAGAAAAGTAGTTTAGGCTGTCCTCACTGGCAGACTACCATATCCCTAATTTTTGGAGGCTTAATCGGGTGTAGAAGAGATGTTTTAAACAGTGCACTAAAATTTAATAGGAGCAATTGCAGTTGTGATTGTTGAAATGCTACAGAAAAATGAAATTTAAAGACAAATCTAACAGCCAGAGATACTCTGCAGGCTTAGAGGAGCTTTATCTCTGAAGAAGCCCTGAAGCTTGCTAACATGCATTAAATGTGAATAGCATTCTGAATTAAGAAAAGCCCAACATATGTATATGGTACCACTGGAACAAGGTGAACAAATTATGTTTAAACAAGTAGAAAATACTGTTTACATATGTTAAAATATTAAAATTGCTTATTTGAAATAATTTTCCTAGATGATGGTGCAAGACAAGTATATGTTTAGAATCATGTATGTAGTATCTCTGTTAGCAGGCATGCTAATGCACATGTCAGAGGAACATAAAAAAACCCAACCAACCAACCAACCAACCAACCAACCAAAAACACACAAAAAACAAAACCAAAACAAACAAACAAACAAACAAAAACCCCCAAACCAAACCACTTCTAAGTTACCATGAATCTATTCAATTCAGGTATATAAATATAATCAACCTCAGCACCCTCACACCAAATAGTTAGTAGAAAATGTGATTAAAAAAAGCTACTGGTGAGAATAATGAAACATCTTCCAAAGAGAACAGCAGAGTGAGGATTTGATCTACAGTTTTCAGTGCTAAAAAGGAGAACAGCAAAGGAGCTGTAAACTTGTAAGCACTTTGGCACTGTACTAGAGAAAAATGAGAATGACATGACAGTTAGAATAAATGTCAGCTATTGGGTAATCATGGAAGTTTGAAGAAACAAATAGGACAAACCAAAGAAATCCAAAGAGCTTCACTTGTCCAGAAAAAATGTGTTTTGATGTCTGAACCTTCACTTTGAATCACAGGGTCTTAGAAGTGCCATATAAGATTGTCACCTTAGACACACATTATTCTCCAAGTGCCAGAAGACAGGAAAATATGAGGTATGGAGTTCTCTGTACAGTATGGTGTACTGGAGAAGGTCCAAAAATCTTACAAACATGTAAAGAACATGTACTGTTAACATTCGATGGTTGAAGTAATGTTGATTGAAAAGTTTAGGATCCAAGAAAGAGGATAGGCCACTTCAGAAGACAAATTCAAGCACCATTAGTATTATGCTTTTTAAACTGGTATACTTGGTGCCTTGTTGCCTCAAAGGAGATGAATTAGTATTGCACAATCTGCTTTAAAAAGCAGAGCTTCTGTAGCCTAAATACTGCAGGTATCATCTTGAAAGTCCTTTGCTTATCACATAGACCTGAAAAAGATGCAAAATAAAGCAGGTGCTGTATCTGTTTACTGAGCAATGGAGAAGGACATAGGATGAATTAACCCAGTCCTGTGGTTACAAGTGAATTGACTGAACCCAGAATCTGAATATGCAAAATCTGGACATTGTGCTTGGATGGAGCTAAGGTTTTTCTCTTAAGTCTACATTACTTTTGGCAACTGAACAATGGCATTTTTTTTTGTTTGCTTTGGTTTGGTTTAAGGGGACTGAGTGTCTGTGCACATATATTGAGTCTGATGTGCTGGGATATGGTTTGAAGCTTTTTCTGACTGGCCTGATCAATCATGCTGTCAGCCTTAACATTCAGTGATTGATTACAAAGCAGAACTCCTCAGAAGTGATTCACTGTGAAGAGATTATAACCTGACCATTTTACTGAGGTGATATATTATTCATAGTTTATAATAGTTAAGTTTCACAAATATGATATTCTGATGCTTTTAGCCAGAGATACTCTGCAGGCTTGTTTTTTTTTTTTTTTGTTTTTTTGGTTGGTTTTTTTTTTTTTTGGTTGGTTTTTTTTGTTAGTTTGGTTTTTTGTTTGTTTGTTTGGTTGGTTTTTTTTTCCCTAATACATGCAGTCAGAGATTTCAGTTGGTTTCAAATGTAAGTTAAAAAAATAATTTTTGATTATTTTTCATAATTACAATGCAAATCTTAAAGGTGACAGGATAATTTTTTAAATTATAATGTGACCGAGTGAAAATGATATATGCCACAGTTGCAGTGAGACTAAATCAGTTCTGTTGCTAATGGCATTGGTATATGCAGTGACATTGACATCTCTAAACTCAGTAAATCTAATACTTGAGCAGCGCACTCTTCTAGGTAACATGGAAATGATGATTTTAGAAAAGTGTCTTACTAAAACTTTGCAGCAAAATTGTGAAAGAAGATATGGCAGTTATTCTCCTTTCAAACAAGATAATCTCTTCAACAAGAATGTCCTGATTATGGTAATATAATGTGTCATTATCTATGGAAATGTTCATTCCAAAAGTTCCTATTGGCATCAAAGGAAAAAATCTTAATGAAAGCAGATGGTGTTTGAGTTTGTGACCTCTTCTTCAGTTCACTTGTTTTCTTTCAGGAGAACAAAGTTTCTTATCCACTACTGGTAGAAGTAATATGGCTAATATCTCTGTAAATTAAATAAACAAAAATATTGATAATTTTTCTTTCACTTTCTGATGAATTTCTTTTAGTGGGATCCACATACCAGTGAAAGTAATTCTAATTTCAAAAAGCTGTGTATAGGGAAAATTTGGCATTGAGTAAGAGTTTGTCATACAATCAGTTTTATTCTTTCCTTGGGGAACTCAATTTATTAGTCATTTTCTTCTGCCAGTGTGGGTCTTACAGCCAGTGACAGGAACAATGGCAAATATATAGTAATAAAACCATAAAAGTTGGCAGAGGCGTGCAGATGCAATTAAATTATTCCAGCTCTTTAAAATAAAATCTGATCCAATATCAGGTTGTCAGCATGTGTAATCAGTTTCCAGTTTTTAAAAATTCCCCGCAGTCTTAATCCAGAGGTCTGATCCAAATAAGTAAACTGAAAAATACCCACTGACTTCAGAAGGAGTTGTATCAAATCCTCATTGCTTTATATAGAGTTCTGAGAGTTGTCATCTCCTAATGAGATTATGAAAATGAAACTACAATTCATCTCAGAATATCAGGAATTTGTTTTGTCTAATTTATGAAACTTCATGTCATATATTTCTTCTGAAGGATAAACATAGATTTTTAAATAAAATATTTGTTTCCAGTGGTTCCAGTCTCTATGAAGCCTATATATGTTATCATGTTAGCGAATTTCTCACACCAAGGATAAAACTGGTATGACTGACAGCAGAATTCAGGCTTGGGTAGAACTGAAGGTGTTGACTTCTTCACTGAAAGGCCCAAAGCATTTGTTACTATTGTCTTGATACTCTAAGTTATTACTCTCTTGATTCCTTTTCAACATTTATAACTGCTACTCTAAGAACTATTTTATTATTTCATAAGGCTAGTGTGATGTCAGACACTAGAGAGTGTAAAATGATAAGCCCATAGAAGTAAGATTTTGACTGTACTGTTGTATGAATAGGATGTTTGAACATATCGGCAATAATTGATGAATGCCGGAAATTGCTGTGAGAGCTGGTATTTTGTAACCACAATGAGGATTAGCACACATTTCTTGTAAGAATGAAAACTCATAAAAATTACATCTCAGTACTGAAATGGGATACCCTTTATAGGGTATACGCATATGCACATAGCACTTGTACATACAAACGCATATATATGATAGCAGGGTAGGAATAGAGAACATGAACAAGCCTGAGAGATCTTTTACGCAGAGTAACTTAATTATACTATTATTCTGCTGTCAGGCTAAGATAATTCTTTTCTGGAATAAATATTTTCCTGAAGAGTGGAATAGATAAAAATGTGTTAAAATGTGATGTGATGCTCTGCATTATATATGTGTGGTCTATCATATATATTGTATATTGTAACATATAAGTGGTATACATATGATAGGCATATATAGCATAAAAGTAATGATTCATGACAATGATATGTTGGAAGCCATCTGTTCTTCTCTGTGAGACAGTGGTCTCACGTGCTTTTCTTCCTGGAAAACAGTCAGGTGTATACAATGTTGCATGTAATCAGCTGCAGGAGGGGTTTTTTTTTTCATTTCCTATGACAAGCTGGCATGGACTGAAGTGCCTTTCTGAAGCAAAGTGGTTCTGTTAAGAGAGAAAAGAAAAGTAGGGTCTGCGTTTAACTCCCTGTTCTAAGTCATGGACTATCTCAGCAGCTTCACAGGGTGCCAGGGTTGCACAGGGCCTGTTACATTCTTGTTTGAGCTGGATCAACCTGATCTCTAGGACACAGGAGCAGCTCTCTGGTGTGCCCCAGCTATGGGCCAGTTGGTGAGTGTGGTATCAGGGCTCTGCCTCTTCCTGTATCTCCCTCCCTCCCTCATCTGCAATCTTTGTCAGAATAATAGTATGTATCATTCCACTGCTTTACTGGAGCAACCAATATGTGAAGTAAAAAACACTATAAAGTGTATGCCTTGATACATTTCCATCTGAATATTTCTTTGTGTATTGATGTTAACAGTTCCATATCATAGGGATCAATACAAACTGCTTCCTTAATTTATGGTGTGCAAAACTCAAGACACATGGTGAAAGTAGAATTCACTTAACTGCAACTTAATTAAAATACACTCCTCTGAGCAATGAGGAGGATAGAACATAAGTAAGAGTTCCTGAAGGAACAACATACTAGATAAAAGGTGTGGCAAGCAAAATGAAACTTAGTATACAAAATTTCATTTGCTGGTAAAACATTTTTCTACAAATACTCTTTTTAGAGAAACCCTTATGCAAAGTCTAACAAGGAATGAAACTCTACTATAATATTTTCATAAAAAGACTAATTTAAAAATGTGAGATATTATTAAACAGAGTGCTTAATAGCACATAACTCTTAAACCATAGGATGTTTGATGTGTTAATGAAGTGAAATGGTGAGTCCTGTTGCTACTAGGACATGCTGTGTTTGTGTACCTTAGGTAAGTTCGGAGAAGCTTTTTAAGCAATTGTTCTGTGCATGTAAAAAAGTACTTCAAGTCAATAAAATTGAAAATAAAGATAATTTATGTTTAATACAGTGGGGTTTCTTTTTTTTTTCTGTTTCTTTTTTTTTTTTTTTTTTTCCCCCAAGTGAAGATGCATACAGCTGTATGCTGGATATGTTTACTATATCTTTATACTGTTTTTGATGTAATTCACCCTGAAGTCTTCTGGGTATCCTTACACTGTGTATCATGTATCTATGGCAAATACTACTTGCCTTCTATGTTAATGGAATAGTTGATGTTGCTTGTATAATCAGCTGCTTTTAAAATTAGTGGTTTTCCCTGTTAAAGTCCATATATACTGGAATATCAAATAATAATTTTTATCATCACCTCTGCTTCTTTTTAGGTAGAGTTCTTTGTAAAGGGAATATATCCATTACTTTATGAGATAACTTAGCTTGTATGCAAGAGGCATTTCCTAAAAAACTTTCTAGACATTTCCACAATATACACTTGATTTAAACCTAGTTAAACTATGAAGATATATACCATAATACTTTGTTTAGAAGAGCCAAGATCATGGAAAAAATGTTTGAGGAAATGTTAAAAGAATAATGATTGAGTTCTGTCTGACTCTCAGATTCTCACTTCCTGAACCAGTGTAGCAGAGACATACAAGGATGACACGTATCGACCCTGGGGAGGAACAGAAATTATTTGCCTTATTGTTTTTCATGCCAGGCATGTAATAGAGCAATATTGTGCCAAGAAGTGAAAGAAGATATTTCTAGCTTATATGTCCTTCAGCTTGAAGAACCATTGTTCATACTTCTGAAAGAAAGGGATATATTTTGAAATTAGGACCTTATTGCAAATAAGAACAAAAAGGTATCTCGATCTTCCGATAGAGTCTAGTATGAAGCACGAAAAAATATTAGGAATTACAAACCAAATGCAGTTTATATATTAATGTTATTTCAAGGAAGTGCCCTATGGATTGCCAGCTCTAGAAAATTATTCTGATGGTGGTGTTGTGTTCTCTTTCTCCTATAAGGTAGAGCAAAGTTGCTTAATGTTTTTGTTTGTTTGTTTTTTGTCATTCTCAAATGTCTGTACATGTTGCTTTTGTTGTTTGATTCATTCATAGATTTATTTGCGATTCTTGGACTACGAGATGCAGAATTCCAATGAATGCAAACGGAATTTTGTAGCTGTCTATGACGGAAGCAGCTCCGTGGAGGATTTGAAAGCGAAGTTTTGCAGCACTGTTGCCAATGACGTAATGCTGCGGACAGGTCTTGGTGTAATCCGCATGTGGGCAGATGAAGGTAGTCGAAACAGTCGATTCCAGATGCTCTTCACATCTTTCCAAGAACGTAAGACCCTAATCAATGCATCTGCCTTTCAGTTTGTTAAATGATACGAGTCCGAAAATCTGTTAATATTTTCTTCATGCAGAGTAGTCATTGAGAATTTTGCCAAAAAAATCTATGTAAATATTCAGAACAATTTTTATTCCAGGCATTTGTAATGAGTAATAATTTGTAATGCAGTAGACTACAAGATTCAAAAACAGGAAAAGAGGTACAAGTAAGTCATGACCTGTCTAGTCATGAAACTGTGACTTTTGTCTGATCCCCAAGTCATCAGGGTGCTATGCCTTATTTTTTTCTTACACAACATGGGAAATAATACAGCTCTGAAGGTTTTCATCATCTGATCTTTTGATTTTTTAAATTGCATTATGATATACGTTTGAAAAATACCTTATGATTATTTTATCACAATTCCTGGATGTGTGAATATATATCAATAAACATATATGTCAGATATTGTTAAGCAAAGAATTTACAGGATTTTTTTGTATCAACAAAAGCTTTCTAAAAACCTTACATATTTCAATTAATATTCTCTTTATGTGCCTTATCTGCATTTATATGTTTATATGAATTCTGGACTCAGATAATAAGCAAAACACCCTTTGAAATAAACAAGAAGTCATTCTAGCCAGCTTAAGAAATCAAACAAACCAACAACCAACCACAAGGAAAACCTCAACAAAAACAAATAATTCCATTCACTGAAAATGACTGACCCAGATAATTCTGTAAAAGACCTGTGAAATATGTATATTAGTTCTCTTTGATGAAAATAACATGTATGTGGTCTCTTGAGAAAGGTGTATATACATTTATTTTCACATGCTGATTCATGTTAATTGTTAATGTTTTGGGCTTTTTTTTCTTTAGTGCATCATGTCTGACAAAAAGGTCTCTGTGCAGCTTGTCAGTGGTTAGAATGAAGGCTCAATTCTACCAAACACACTCTTCATCTGTATTCTGTGTGTGTGTACCCTTCAATGAGGCAATGCAACTGTTGAGAACAGCCTCTGTAATTCCTTAATTATGGCTCTGATTAAAAATTTCTGAGAGTTTACATGCTGAAATTGCATGCACCACTGTACTTTCACACCTGCAGCCTCAGGGTGAATTAGTTTTTTCTTGCCTGTAAATCAGGCCAGGATCTAAAGGATATTGAGAACCCTCAGTTGAGATGATATTACCCTTTTCCCATTTCTGCAATTGGAGATGTCTTGAATATTCAAGATCTGATTCATTTTTTTTCAAAAGGAATCTTGATCTGTTACCTTAGAAACAACTGCATAGGCACTGGAGGTTCACAGCATATAAAGAACTGGAGAGTGAAGTACTGTGATGACTAACTTGAAATTAAGATTTGAATAAATCTGTGTTTGCAAAGCTCTCATATTTTAAAGGAAAATAAGGAAAAACGTTGGGATTTTTTCTCTTACAATATTCCTGATATATTTACTTGACATACTACATTTTATGACCTAATCCGTTCTTGTAAGCAGATGATAGTTTATACTGCATGGGAAATTTGAAATACTAACATGATGTGTTTTCTGTGAATTTACTCTGAACAGTCATTGCTCACTAAAAGCTGAAAAATTATTAAAGTCTAAATTGTTCTTTGAAATATGTCTAC
The DNA here is from genome assembly GCA_013399695.1 of Formicarius rufipectus. Lineage (NCBI taxonomy): Eukaryota > Metazoa > Chordata > Aves > Passeriformes > Formicariidae > Formicarius > Formicarius rufipectus. The sequence goes on along the minus strand of VXAU01002938.1, from coordinate 79,072 downwards.
AAAGCCTGCTCATAAATAATAGAAGAAAGTGCATCTGTGATTTTGATGCTGGAAATTGACTTTAAAGATTTAAAGGTGCTGCAGGTGGTACTTCCTGTGTCATGTCAGTAGTCTGTAAGTCCTGCCCTAGGCTGCATACTGGTGCTGGCTATCAGGAGTCAACTAGAACAGATGTCAGTGAGTCATATCGTATAAACTGCAACAGCTTTCAGCAGTGTGTGGAATAATTAGATCATCTGCATGGAAGAGAAGGAATGTCAGACCTCATTCAGGGAGATGTGCATTAGGGAATAGACTCCTGTGTCTCTATTCGGGGACTAAGAAAGAGGAAAAAAATCTGTTTTGTTCATCTAGAACTGAGAAAGGTACAAAATAGATTACCTTTGTGTTTTGGTTATGTCCGGTTGAAAGACAGACAAAGTAGAATTCCTGAATTTATTGCTCCTGTCAGAATGACCACGAGGTGTTGTGATTTGTTGCTCCCTGAGTTCTTCTCCTTAGTGTGGTGTTAAGCAGTTGAGATTGTGAGTCTTTCCTCACACAAGGCTCTGTGAACTGGAGGTGGTATTTTTTGGAAGCAAGCTACTGAGCCTGGGAAATGTTTTCTTTTATTGTAAGTCTGTTCAGTGTTAATTCTTGTTTTAGAGCCATTTCCTGGGTATGTGACATTTGTGTAGAACAGAGAAATCTTAGAGATTTTTTATATTATTATTTTCATATTGTTTGATCATGTGCTCCAAATACATTTGAAATATGTATGCATTTTTTTATTGACATCTGAAAAGTGGTCTTACAAGTTTCAAAACCTCTAGCAGTGATGTTTTCAGAGCAGTAGTGCAATAAATATGTCTGAAGGAAAAACATATGATGTTGTTAAATTTCCCACCCCAGAAAATCAGGAATGATTCTCACATGATCAAAATAGTAGTAGAGCTTTAAGTAACAATAACAAATTAATTCTTAATAGATGATAATTTATACTGATGATCTGATATCTCATTATCAGCCTTATTAACTATTCTATCTGTCTTTATGGGTTTTCTCTGCTTATGTCCTTATCTTTTTAACATTTTAGATATCTTCTAAGTATAATAACGTTTTTGTGTATGGTAGTCACTGTCTACATTAGATTTTATCTATCCAATAAATGAATATAACAATCAGAAAGAAAGAAAAACAAGAAAGCTGGCATCATCAAAAGGTGTCTGTTCATCTGGTAAGAAGACTTGAAAAATGAGTCTTTGTTTCTTCACCCACTGACTAACTGCTCATTTCATTCTCCATGATTGGAGAGTGATCTCCAGTCTGATTAATGACAGACATGTTACACCTACAGCTTCTTCAAAAAGCTGCTCCTGAGCAGACACTTCTACACTTTAGCCAAAAGAAGATTTGTAGAACCGGGCATATGGGATAAGAGAAAACCCTCTGTATGCACAGCAGGCAATGTTTGCTCTTTCACCTCTGACTGCTCTTTGGTAACACTGCTTTCTTCTTTGCCCATAAGCCTGCATCAGAAACCCCCAGACCAGAAAAACATCATTCTTTCTCTTATTTCATTGTCCATTTGAGCTCTAAGCCTGTTTTTAAAGCTCTGTCACGTGTGGCTTTCCTAATGGAGCAGAAGTTCTATCATTCTTATTTTATTTTTATTGACAAGAAACTTGCTTGGGTAGAAATCTAAAGCCATGATCAGAAGAGTAGTGTGGAGCTATACCAAATAACAGCACTTGAGTCTTTGTCTAGAAACTTAAAGGTGATCACCCAGCATGGGCAGTTCTATAATGGAGAAAAGTTCTATAATGGAGAAAAGTATGCAATGTGTTTATTGTGGTAAAGCTAAGGGAGCTACTGAAGAAGGGAAAAGCAAGGTGACAAGTGCAACAGAAGTGAAGAGGTAATTTCCTTTTGCAAGGACTGAGGAATGTAAACAGAATGCAACTTTGCTAATTTTGGTCTCTGCTTCCATACTAATACATTCAAAAGAAACCATTGGGATTGCTTCCTTACTGGTGAGCACTCATCTGTGGTTTTCTTCCCCTCTGTGCTAGTTGCAGCTATCTCTAGTGAAAACCCCTCACTGGTTAAGCAACCCAGTGGTTCTCTGGTCCTGAACAAAATAGCAATTTGTAGTGCCTAGACATTAATATAAACTGAACACTGAATGGAGCTCTGAGCTGCCATTCTCTGCTGAGTTTGTATATCAAAAGAATAAACTAAATGAAAAATCAACCAACCAAACCACCCCACCAGAAAAAAAAAACAAACCAACAAACCAAAACCCAAACAAAACCAAAACCCAAACAACAAAACAAAACCCGAAAACAAGTGGAAAACAACAACAACAACAAAACAACAACAATCAAAAAAACAAACCAACCAAACAAACAAAAACAAAAAACCGCCACGTAACCACATATAGATGTTTTTTAAAGACTAGATTATCAATGTGTACCTGGTATTGACTATGCATAAAAGTTACATTTATTGTGAACAGAGCTGTCTAAAGGTGACTGAGAAAGAACATTCAATCCTAAGGACATTTCATTTTCAAGTTTCTGCTAGTTGTATTTTAATTATACTGTTCTTGCTTTTTTTTTTTTTTTTCATTTTTGGCAAATGAAAAGGTAACAATTTTACTTTAGGTGATGTACTTGTACTGTACAGTACAAAATGGTCTTCATAATTTTATAATTTTAATAAAGCAACTGAAAGTCGCTAAGTATGACTGATGAATTTTTCCTTGAAGAGAGCAATAGAAAACTTCAAGGAAGAGCTGAAGAATTTTTCTTCCTCTTGTGAAGGAAAGAGAGTTCTGTTTTTCAGGAATGAACAATAAGAAAATCTAAATTATCTATACTTTAGGAATCCATGTGCAAAGCATGAATTGTCTTGAGTAGATGAGGAGTGGGTGTGAAATGTCTAATGAATTCAGTATAAAATGTTTCTCACATCTAACCATTGTTGAAATTTCAGAATTTTCCCATTCATCCTTGGGAGGAAGTAAGACCACTCAAAAATATTATGACAAGAAGGGAAGGGGGGAAAAGGGGGAGGAGAGGTAAGACTAAAGTCGTGTAGGGCATTTGTCTAAGATTATGGGGTCCTGGCCTGAAATCCCTGTCTCTAAACAGACTTAAAGGGTAAATCCACATGGTTCAATGAAGTGTGACATAGACACCCAAACAAGTTTGCTCAGAGCCAGTTCACACCTTAGAAGCAGAGGAGTTGCACTAACTCTGCGCAGTGCTGAGAATTAGTGCAAATACACTGGTGGAAGCACTGCACTGAAATGGAACAACAAGGCTTTACACTAGTTCCATAACATGTCAGCTTTTAACTCCATCTTATAAAAATGTTTTGACCTGGCCATATTTGCATTTTATATCCAAAGGATTCAGCAATGCCAAACAAAATTACACTCAATGGACAGAGATAAAGTATTTTGTTATTAATGTCATAATATCACAATAGTATAATAATTATTATTAACATGGACTATTTAATTTCTATACTGTTTTCTAAATACTTTCTTTTTGTAGTATAAATTGGAAGGTAGTAGTTGTTATTATTTATTTTAATTTCTGAGTGAAAGCAGTATAATTATTTTTTAAAATATAAATGATGGTTGCTTTTATTTCATATTGCTTTGTAAAAATGGCACATGGAAGAACCACTAATACACTTTATGTTTCTCTGCCTTAGGATGATTCAAGAATAAAATATTCATTTTACATTAATAAATGAAAATTTATATATTATGGGTACTCATGCATTTTTAAACTTTCCTATAGTAAGAAAATACAGACAACTACATTAGTTCAATTTTTGTGAATTTAGAAAGCAGTACCAAACACAAGCTTTTTTGAATACTATGATGGTAATCTTCTGGAAATATGAATAATATTACAATCTCCTAACTTTTACTAGAACCAAAATATATTTACATGCCAACTAAGACATATAGGGTTATTATTATGGTTGGGTTTTCTTGAAGTATAAGTTTCCTAAACCTGAAAAAGACTTGAATATCAGATCTATTTCTGTTAACTCACTTTTTTATATATCATCTAGGAAAAGGGCACCATCTTGTGTTCAATATAAATACTTGTTGCAAAAAGATGTTGCATTACAATTAATTCAATAACTATAAAATTTGTTTGTATATTAAGATAAAAGATATTCTTACACATAGCACACATTCACAAAAATATAATCAGGATAATTATAATATATAAATAATGTGGAATAAAAAATTTTTTTATTTAGTATATATAATTTTATCCAAACTACAATTTTATATAGAAGTAATTACCCATTCAAATCCAAACTTGAAAAAGAACCTTTAATAATATTTTTCCTTAATTAGAGGTTTAATTTGGACTGTAGTGTTTTCATGCTGTAAAAATAAAAGAATTTATGAAAGACTTAAATTTATTAAAACACACAAGGTTGAACTATATGTGTCATTTTCTCACTTGTGTTATCATCACTTTGACTTGTTCATTGTGCTGTATATGCTATCTCACTTATTTCTAGGCCAGTACCTTGGCAGAACTTGACTCAAGGCAGCTTTGGGACATAGGAGAAATAACATTATTGTGTGTTACTTTTAATCTAATTATGAAGTAACTTTTTACAGAGAGTCACAGAGGTGTTGGAAGGTGTGGTAGTTTTCCTGTAGGCCTTCCCTAGAAACCGGGATACAAAACCAAGGAAGTATTCCATATCATTCCCTTACGTAATCAGGTGTATAAAGACAGGAGGGAGTTTCCTGTCTGTCTCTCTTTTTCTTTTGCTCTCCTTCTCTCGCTTGTCGGGTGGACACGGAGCCGGCAGTTCTCGGTGTTTAGGCCTCGGCTTATCTCTCTGAGCTCAGGCCTGGCTGAGAGCTGTTGCCTCTGCCGACAGAGGAGGGAAGGCACTTACTTCTCCTAAGGGAAGTTGGTGAGATCTTTCCTGTGTTATTGTTCTATTTAATTAATTCCTGGGATTTGATTGAGTGGGATTGTTTTGTTTTTACCTTTTTTGGTCCTTTTCCCCTTCCCCTTTTCCCCTTTTCCCTTTTGGGGGGTGTTTGGGATTGTTGTATTATATGTACATAGTATTTAGCTGTATATATATAAGATATCTATAAATATATATATATATTCCTTTATTAATTTTGCCTCTTACTAGTTTTTTTTTCTTTTGTCGGGAGTGGGGTGGGGAGAGCTAGCCGGCACATAGCTGTGTTTGGCGGGGAGCTTAGCAAACCCGATACAGAAGGGACTCCAGGATAAGGTCTAGTCCAAACCTTCTAATCAAAGCAGGGTCAGTTACATCAGGTTGTTCAGGGCTGTGTCTAATTGCATTTTAAAAATCTTCTGTAGAGACTCTGCAACCTCTCTGGTAAACAAGCTCCTGCACAGTGTTTGACCAGCCTTAAAGTAAAAGTTTGTTCTTGCATTTAAAGGGAGTTTCTTATATTTCATTTATTATTCCTTGCTTTTTGCCACTGGTCACTGCTGAGAAGAGTTTGGCCTCTTTACTCCCTCCCATTGGGAATTTGTATTGACAAAAGCCTGTGCGAGCCTTCTCTTCTCCAGGTTGAACAGTCTCAGCCCTCTCAGCCTCTCCTCATATGTTTGGTGTCTCAAGCCTTTAAAGGTCTTCATGACCTTTAGTTGGACTCACTGCAGCACATTTGCGTCTCTCTTGTGCTGAGGAGCCCAGAACTAGGCACAAAGCTGCCAGTGGGGGTCTCATCAGTGCTGAATAGAGGGGAAGGATCATATATCTCAACCTGTTGACAATTCTGTTTCTAATGCATGCCAAGATAGTGGTGGCCTTCTTTGCCAAAAGGGCACATTGCAGGCCCATGATCACCTTGTCACACAACAGAACGTTTTCTGCAAGCTTTCTCTCCAGACAGTCGGTTCTCAGCATGTTTATGAGGGTTTTCTTTCTCAGGCACCAGACTTTGCCTTTCCTTTTGTTGATCCAATCCTGTTGAGGATCCAATCAGCATAACTTTTCAGAGATAATCATGAGTGTGTTTACAATGACATCAGCCAACTGACTCCCTCTTTGTAGCATCCTGAACTTTACCTGGCTCACTGCAGCCAGGGTTGCTCCTGAGAGTCATATCCTTTCTTGGTTCTTGCTTATAAAAGTACGAGGCACAGCAGACCTACCATCATCGTCTCCTCGATTATCTGTGCCAGGAAATTATCAATGCACTCTAGAAACTTCCTGGATTGCTTGTACCCTGCTGTTTTGCACTCCACAGACATTAGGTGGTTAAAATCCCCAAAAGGGCCAGGTCCTGTGAATGTGAGAGTACTTCCAGCTTCCTAAAGATTTCATTGGCTTCTTGTCCCTGATCAAGTAGACTAGACAAAAAGTACAATACTGGTAGCTGTGGGCTGATACTGAGCTTTCCACTAATCATGGTCCCAAAACTCTCACTTGGCTCCTCACTTCAGTGAGCACTCTGTATTCCTGCTGCTCTCTCATTTAAAGGGCATTTATATAGTAAAGGAGAAAACCACATAGTGATAGAGTACAGCTTCTGCTGTGTGGCGATGTTTGTGCTGCTTTATCTAGTTGAAGTTAATGATAGCAGTAGTTTCCTATCATGAAAATATTCCACAAACTTGCTGTCACATACCTTGACAGCTTGATTCCACTCCCATCCTGGGTTCTGTAACAGGAAGGCATCAGAACCAGATCAATCTTACTATAAAAGAATACTGTTTACCACCAGTTCATATGTTTTTGCTATTACTCGAATGTCTTTGATGTAGCATCACAAAACCCCTTTGCTGTGACTTTTCAAGGGCAAGAAAACTAATTCCTCCAATGTACAATGGGAGTGACAAGTTTTCAGTTTCCCTTGGTGCTTTTGCTCATTCAAGAAAAAAGTCTTAATTAGAGTAGGGGAAATATATTGACTTCTTGTCCAACTTCATGGGGCCACAGAGAGGGCTTGACTATACTAATTTTGTAAATATGAATGAGAGGGGTCTGTTTGTCATTAGTTTTATGCATCTTACTTTTGCATTTCTCTCATGCTAAGTTTGCTGTACATGTCTGAAATTGCTTTGTCTCAATATTTATCTTGCTTTGGCATTTATTCAGATACACTTTTTTCCTCCATAGTTCAACATCACAATTTAGAAAAACTGAGATTTTCATTCTTTTTTCTTCCTTTCTCTTGACCTTTAATTTCAGATGTCCCTGCCATCTCTTTGCATAATTATTTCCTCTTCTTAAATCTTCAAAAGAAGTCTTATTGTTTTTAATTTTTCTCTGATTTTTGAAAAATTTCCCTTGATATGATCAAGATACGATCTTGATATTCCTTCCAGTGCAGAATGCCTTGACATCTGCTTTTGCTATACAGTCTTCTCTTTCTTCCTCATCCTTTCACTTTCTACCTACTTTCTTTAGTTCTCCTTTTCTACTTCCCACTACTATGCCTCTGAATTCCTTCATTTCTCCCTTCCACAACTGACCCTTCCTTGCCTTAAATTACTCTTTTCTTTTGAAATTTGTTTTGTTATTATTAATCCTTTCTTTGCAGTTTCATTTAGAATTAAACCAGACTGATTTTAAAGTGACAAAAGCAAGTCATAGACATCTAGGAGGTTCCGTCTTCTCAGACACAGCACTATGTCCTTCCCAATTCACTTCTTAGGTCCTTCATATCACTCTGAATGTTTTTTCAATGTTTTGGTCTTACTTTTTTCTTCTTTGTGGCTTTATTAACATGAATTATCGTAATCTTACAGTAGCGTTTTTTTCTGTTGTTGTTGGTTTTTTGCTTCTTTCTTTCTTTTGTTTCAGTTTCATTTTTTTCCTCTCTTGTTCCCATGTCACAACTTGTACTTTCTTCATTTGTCATTTGGGACTTATTGCCATGTATTTTGAATGGGTGGCTCATTAAATCTTTCTAGATTACTAGATTATTTCATAAGTCTCTTCTTCTGTTTGTTTTTGTTTTGTTTGTTTTTGTTTTTGTTTTTGTTTTTGTTTTTGTTTTTGTTTTTGTTTTGTTTTTGTTTTGTGTGTTTTTTTTTTTTGTTTTGTTTTGTTTTGTTTTGTTTTTTTGGGGTTAGAGTAGGCAGTGAAACTGTTTCTGCATGTTGGGAAGAACCAATACCAAACGTCCTCACCTTGCCCTGAAACAGCTAGAGTGTGAAAGGATGGTTATGCCCCTGATGTATTACGTAAATGAGTTGTCACATCATGATGTAACAAAATATCCTCTAGGTTCAGCCTTCACTGTCCCCAAATGACAGCAACAGATAGATAAGGACTCTCCCAAAGTATCCCCTCTTTTTTATATGCATGTGCTGTTCTGTTCTTTTTCCTCAGCTTAAAGTAGAATCCTTTCTGTAACAAACTTAAAATCTGATCAGGCTAACTGCAGCTTAGGAGATAGTATGTCATATTTTTTAAAAAATTGAACAGTAAACAGAAACAGGCTGGTTGATGTCTTCTGCATTTGCTAAGGGATGCAGTATATGTACACTGTCATATCTGAGAGAGTGGTTACATATTTGGGGGTGCACACTTTAATGTTGATGACATACATTGTTTATTTAACAGACCATAACTGCTCCAAATAAGCCATTATAGTCAGTTATGGATATCTGAACTTAAACTGGTACTGAGAAGTGGATTTCTTGACATGATATATGGAGTCATTAGGTTCTACAATATAGATTCTTTGTACAGTCTTTAGTTTTCAAACTACTAAAGCAGTCATCTGCTCTGAGCCAGTCTCTGTGTTATGCATTTATGTTGTCATAGGAACTTCTTTTAAAGTTGCAGAGAATAATTGTTATGAAACATCAAATTTCGAGTATCAATAGTATGAACACCATAACTCCTTTCTGATTTTTAACTTTCCCTTAAAAATAATTATAGTAATACTTTTGGGTTGTTTGAACTAAAAAGAATACATAAAGAGTTCATTTTTACTGATTTAGTACTGATAAAGTCTGTAGCTCTCCTAAATGAAGGAAGGTCTTCTGGTTTGGTTTTAATAAAAGAAATATGAAGAACATTTTATCTTTACTGTGCCATATATTTTTGGAGTAGCGGCTTCATAACCCCAACACCTAATGATCTCCCAACACTTCTGTAAACAGTTCAGTTTAATAGCATGTATAGTTCCTCCTGAAGGCTTCCAAACAGCTTCTTCACAGTCTTGATATATGGACATCAGTAAAGCTTTAATCTGCATGGTTCTCCAAGACCATGGGTTTCAGGGACACTAAAGACTGTAACTTTTTAAAATCTTCATTCTTGTGATCAAAGGGATGCTTCTTAACTATAACCTTTCTCGTGACTAAAAGGTTTTTAAAATAATTTTTAAAATTATTTACTTTCTCACAATTGATAGCAGTCCTAAAGCACATATCTTCTCTGAGTCATTCAAGCTTTTTCATAAAACTGGAGTTTCAGCATTGAACTTTAAGAGAAATTGTTTCCTATACACTGATCTGTCTAGGATGCAGTCAGGCTAAGGGAAAGTCCAGTCATCTTAGACAAAACTGAAAATATCTTGCCACAGAATAACAAAGTGTGTGACTTGAGTGCTGTCAATGCTGCACGTCAAATATTTAATATGTTCAAGGAAGCTGTGTTGTACAGTTTTTCCTGTTACAGATTACATGACTACTTCTAAATATGTTTGTTGTGGAGAACTGAATGATTTGCTACTTAATATCAGCTTTTTCTTTCTTGTTTTTAGCCCCTTGTGAAGCCAACACATTTTTTTGCCACAGTAATATGTGTATAAATAATACATTGGTCTGCAATGGGCTCCAGAACTGTGTGTATCCCTGGGATGAAAACCACTGCAAAGGTAAGGTGTAGAATTGTAAAAGTCAATTTACACTGCAAGAGGTACAGCAAATGATCCTCAGTTTCTTGTTAAGCATATGAAAAATGCACGAAAGCTCAGGAAAAGTAATTCAGGAAGAGAATACATTAACCAATGAAGAAAATGAAGTGAATTAAAAAATATCAATGTATTTTACTTTCAGGATTTGCATTAATTTTGTGTCGTGTTGTACTGTTTGCATCCTTCTGGCTGGTTATGAGTTTCTAGGAGTTGTTCTGATCACTTGGTCTCTGTTTCCCATACAGTCTAAAGTATAATTAAAAGTAATGTTTCGGTTTCTTTGTCATAGTTACTTTTGTAGTGGAGTAACACATAGGTAGCAGGTGTCTTCCAACTGCATGCTATGTCCATATTAGCCCAGGTGGTCTTAAAAGCCAAGGTGAAGTGGAATTAACACTGCAAGAAAGCAATCTACCTATAAACAACTGAAATTGAAGATCAAGGACCAAGCACAGGAAATCAGGTGTAATGTCTATTTCATAGGTAGGGAGGCATGTTCCTAACCATGTGTTGACAACAGTTTCTAAATATTGCTGTGTTTCTGGAAGAAAAAAAAAAAAATCAGCGTCTGTGTTGTCTTAAGGGAAAAGAGCCTAACTAACTTACAGTGCAGGCTTGGGAGACAGTTTGTTTCCCTCCTGCCCACCCACGCCCACTCTCCTCCCTGCTGTAGATTTGTTCCTGGAAACATGGGATATGCCAAATTTAGGAACCAATCAAGAAACAATTCAGAATGAGGTGGATTAGCAGTCAGCCCATAAGTCTGCTGAAGCCTGTAAAATCCTGACAAACAATGCAATAAGGTAAAAGGCAAATGAAGACATACTTCAAAAGAACTCAACTAAACTGTGGCATAACATAATATCCTTCAAAGAAACTAAACATGCAATTGGGAAATAATTATTCATCTTCAGAACAGAGGAAAACAGAAAACCTCCACCACTCTTTAATTTCCAGAATGATCTTCATCTTTCCTTTGCCAAGTATCTCTTTTATGGGATCTTGTACATTTGTCATCTCTCTTTTTTCTGACTACAGAAAGAAGGTTTGCTGATTCTAGCAAAAAGGTTGTTTGCTACAGTGCTGCTTTTTCTAAGTCTGCTTTTTCTCCAGAGTCTGTGTCAGTCGGTTAGAAAAACACTGGATAAGGGTAGGCAATGGGGAGTAGTGAAAAGTTAGTTTTTGGTATATAGGAGATCCTGAAGAGATAGATGTTACTGTTTTGGTGCAAATAACTTTCTTTTCAAAGGCTTTTTGTTAAGTCTTTTGACATGTTTTAGGTTGCCAGGAAAAATTACACTGAACTGGGTGTTGAAATTTAATTACAGTGATCAAATCTTGCTATGCTTGAGAGAGAAAGATAAGATTTTGGCTTGAATTTCTACAAGGCCCAGTCACCATCTCATGTGCCTGCAACCACTTGAGAGCAAATCACAGAGAAAGATAAATAGCAGTAGAGTGAAACTGGTTTTACTTTTTCTTTTCCTGCATATTTCTGTTTATATTCATTCACAATGCAGAATTTGCTTGCTAACCTATGGCCTCTGAGTAAAGGGTATCAGATATCATCACCTTCATCACCTTTTTTTTTGTTTGTTTGGTTTTGGTTTTTTGTTTGTTTGTTGTTTTTTTTTGGTGTTTTGTTTTTGTGTGGTTTTTTGTTGGTTTTTGTTTGTTTGTTTGAGTTTTTTTGTTTTGTTTTTGTGTGTGTGTGCTTATATGATCAGGTTTTGTGTTTAAAAAAGTTTTGGTAATTAATAGAAAAAAAAGAAATAAATTATGCCTTTTTTTTTTTCTTTCTGAAATCTCAGTTTGAATAACTCCTCTATTTTTTCCTGATTTAGCCTTTTCACTGAGTGCTGTCAGAAGTCCAGTCAGCTCACAAATATTAGGACTTCACCACAGTTCACAATGAAAGAACAATTTCTTTTTAAAGCCTCTAAAGTCTTACTCTTTCATTGGTCCTAGTGTCCTAGTTGCATGTATTTACTGGAAGAGACAGAAAATAAGGATGAGAACATCTGTAACAGTCTTGGGGGCTTTAGCAGGCAAACGGAGTTCAGAGGTGACACTGAAGCCATCTGTTTGTTACAGTGGTTGTTTTTTATTAAAAAAAAAAAAAAAGGAAATAATTTTTTCATTTAATTAAGCTTGCAATAGACCCTGAATAAATAACTTTTCAAGTGAATAGACACACAGAGGACTTGTGTGGTTTTTATTTGGCTTTCATGAATACCTGATTTCTTCCTCTTTTCTCTTTTGTTGATGAGATTGATTAAGTGAACTCAGACATATACTAGGTTCGGCTTTGCAGTAATCTGTGAACTCATCATGGCTGGTTTTATTCTTGAACTGCAATTAACGTTGTACTTTTTTTTTTTTCCCCCTTCTTCTTCTGTCACACAGAAAAAAGAAAAGCTAACCTATTGGACCAACTTACCAATACCAGTGGGACTATAATTGGAGTGACTTCTTGCATTGTGATCATACTCATTATTATCTCTATTATAGTACAGATCAAGCAGCCTCGTAAAAAATTTGTCCAAAGGCCAACAGACTTTGATCAAACAGTGTTCCAGGAGGTGTTTGAGCCTCCTCATTATGAGTTATGCACCCTCAGAGGGACAGGGACTACAGCTGACCTTGCTGATGTTGCAGATGACTTTGAAAATTATCATAAACTGCGGAGATCCTCTTCAAAATGCATTCATGACCATCACTGTGGATCACAAGTGTCTAGCATTAAGGGAAGCCGTAGTAACCTCAGCACAAGAGATGCTTCTGTCTTGACAGACATACAACCCCAGCCTGTAAAACCACTTGTTCAGCCCATGAACAGGAGAAATATCCTTGTCATGAAGCATAGCTACTCACAAGATGCTGCAGATGCGTGTGAGATAGACGAAATTGAGGAGGTACCAACCACAAGTCACAGGCTGTCCAGACATGACAAAGCTGTTCAGCGGTCAGTATCAATAGATTTTTGATGAAGACTATTGTGTAAGGACTTGATTGTCCAAATGTATTCACTTTTTATTCAGTAAAGACACAATTTTTTTTATTGTTTAAATTTCTGTTTTCTGATAGTACATACCATTATATTTTCTCTCTTCTTGCCTCTCTTTGTCTCATGTCTGCTCCTGTTTCATGAAAGATCCTGTATCTCAGCTTTACATTTCTACTTTATTTATTTCTTTTACTATTTTACACATACCCACATGCACACACACCTACAGAGAACAGGTACAATTTTTAAAAACCAAAGAAAACTACATGAATTTAGTTTTTGGAAAAACCACATGCATGTGGTTTGCTTGTAACTGAGGTGGCCTTGAGTATCATCCACTGTTGGTCTAACCATCTCTAAATCTATACATCAATAAATAAAAAACACATGTATCCTCTTTGATGCATGACACAAGAATGAGGAACACAATCCTGGGGTAAGAAAACCCCTTTTCTCATGAAACATTAACTTTTGTATAAGAATGACAGACTTTTTAAAGTTTAATGTATTTGTGTCATTATTAATCACAGTGTTTTTGTTTGTCATACTGAAATAGATAGACAGATTAGAACATGAGACACCATAGTGAACTCATATATTTACATAAGAATGAAGTTAAAAACAGTCTTCCTAATCAATAAAAAAGCAAAATCAAGCATGATATTTTTAATAAAAGAGATATTTTTTCTGTATATTGGACTTTGAACGATTGTAAATATGAATGATTAAAAATTTACAAGTAAAAGAAAAAAACTAGAAACATTTAAAACAATTTATTTAAAAAAAACCCACATAACTTTTTTTATATATTTGTGTTTTCTCTTGCATGCATTATTTATGCAATTCTTGTAACTGTTTACATGCCCTCCATATTTTCTTTGCACATTAAGGTATTGTCTCTTAAAAAAAAAAAAAAAGTTATTTGACTGTTTTAATCTAACTGCATGCTTATATAAATTACTTCATAAATATTGGTCTGATTATCAAAGTGTGCTGTTTATTAGGTATATATATGCATATGCTTCTTCTTTTCTATGCAAACACTATTATTTTGAATGAAATAGCCATAACATTCCAGGTTCTGCCTCATTGGGTCTCTAACCAAACATGAGTCTGAGTACAACACAACTAGGGTCTAAGAGACAAATCAGAGGTAAGTAAACCTATCTATACAGCAATTGAACCATCTGTTGCTTTCCTTTTTATTTGTTATATTGCTCAAATGCATATTAGGTCTCAATTTGTATGTCACCTTGTATGGAGAGAGCCGGATTTGACTAAAAAATCTGAAAACAGATGACCACTTTAGCATTGCAAACTAAGCAAAATCTTTGAATTCCTTATTCTTGACAGTAATGGTCAGTCCCAACTAAATGTAATCTTCATTTCAAACACATTATAAAGTCAGGTGCTTCGTGTGGTTCGAGTGTTTAATTTTTTAAATTTTTTAATTATTATTTATAAAAATGAAATTTAGAGTCTCAGCATGTGAAATAATACATAAAACTGGGCAGTCTAACTCAGGTCAGTAAGATGTGCAACTATCTGGTTTTGGTTCATTTTATTCATTCAACCTCAAGAAATGTTGGGGGAGGAGTATGTGAAGTGTTGGAGGAAGAGTGCGTGCTAGTACTGATAAATTTAGAGATTCTGCAGCACGAATGTTCATGTTTTCAAAATAAACTTTTTTTGGAGTCTTTTACTAGACTTTTCAGTTTGCATAATTTCATCAGCACTTAAGAAATATAATCTCAGATTTTTATAATGGGATTGTAGATAGTTGCTTGTCTGTCAGTTTATATAAGTGAATACGTAAACACAGATATGTGTATATACATTTTTATGTGTATATATGTATTAAGA
>VXAU01002938.1:52609-64139 GCA_013399695.1 Formicarius rufipectus | reverse complement strand
GGAAAAATCTATAATGAATTATCTCTGCTGTCTGAAAAAGAGAGTGGAAAATTTTCCAATTTAATTTCATTGCCTTTATGCAAATCTGAGAAGTATAGACATATCTTACTTTCTTTCTTAGCAAGATAATCCCATTGCACAATAATGTATTTCTTTTGCAATTTCATTACTGGCCACCAAGTGCTCCTTAGTTATTAAACATATTTGAAGATTTGCTGCAAACTTGATGAAGAGGAAATTAGCTCCTGAGACTGTTCTTTTTTTCTTTCTTTCTTTCCTTTTTTTTTTTTTTTTAATAATAGTTTTATTTAAGTTACATATTTTATGTCTGTTTTTTACTTGTATGTTTTGTGACATGTGGAAGAAGATTTACATTGAACTTTTGTTATATGTACATTGTTTTCATTATATAGACTGCTTGAGAATAGTGCTCGCCTGGGTGATTTTGAACATGCTACAATGAAATGTGAAACTATCGTCCTTGGAAACACCAGCTAGAGGTTTTATGGACTCTGACCAGCTATTCTCATGTCATGACAAAATGCAGCAAACAGTGTTGAGTAAAATTACTAGAAGGCAATAAGACTTTGGTTATTATGCTTATGAGTCATCTCTCTTTTTCTTTTTCTCTCTTCTTTTTGTTGCAAGTTAAATTCCCAATTTCAGGAACAATTTATTGAAATCAGGTATTTAGCCATTCATAATCACGTCAATAGAAATGTTTGTTGGATAAGCATCTAGCAATATGACTGAATTTGACATTGATAAATTAATCTGCATGTTTGTTACTGAATATTTGAGTTGGAAAAAAAATCCCTTTATTAGATACATTGTAAAAAGCATGCATTCACGATTATTGCTGTTACTGTTCCATTTCTGTGTCATATGCTTGCTACTTGTAACTTTTTATATAAAAATACATAAAACAATGTATAATAATTTTGTACCTTGAGTTTAATGGCAATTTTTTTTACCTAATTTACCAGTCCTGTGTAATTCAGGACACTGAGCTCAGACAGTAGCTTCTAGGAACTTGAAACCCAGAGACAGCAGAGAATCATCTGTCTCTCATCCCTCATTTCCTGAAAAGCAGAATACATTAAATTTTAAAGATTTAAATGGACACATAATACATAATGCTGATCTCTTAATTTCACTTCAACAATTTGTAATAACCTGTATGTTCAGTTCTTTACTCTTTACTAATTTATTTTCATGGTAATTATTAGCAAATTTGCTTCAGTGTGGTAGAGTGGCAGACTTTTAGCAGTTACACACATGTTATGGTTGGGTTCCAACTTTAGAAATACAGATATAAACCACTTCCTTATGCAAGATAAAATTATATTGATAATTCAAGCTACAAATATTAGTAACTGACCAAAATCACACCTGAGAAGTTACATTATTATGGGTTGAAAAGCCACAATTAAGTAAAGTTGAAAGACTGCTCATTTATGAACTCAGTAACCATGCATAAAATCATAGTTTCTTTATATGTTTAAAGTCTTGTCTTCCAAATTCTGTTTTAAAACAAATCCCAGTTCCTTCTTAAATATCTTGTGTCGTTCGTGGTTGTTAGGTTTTTCTGCATGAAATTGTTGCTAGATTCATTGAAAAAAAGTGTAAAGAATTCAATGCTCTCTTCCCAAAGTATAAATAGACGGGAAAAGAGAAAATCTAAAAGACTGACATAAAAAAATAAGGCCATCTATATGAGCTACTTAAATATATAGGATATAATTTAAATAATTAAAAATACAGAAAATTTGATTTTTACAAGGATATTTTAAGAATGACATAAAAAAATGGTGTCAGGTATTTGACTAATTTTTTATTTTTTTTGTGTACACTATATTTACAACATATTTTGCAACACTTGTTTTTAGCTAGATTAATTTGTTTGCTATCACAGGTTAGCCGCAAAAACTCTCCTCTCTCCTCTGCAGTCATTGAGAGTCCTTGAGTCATCCTTCACTTACATGGGTTTGTAGCATGTTCTGATAGTTTATTTTCAGATCAGTATCTCTTTACAAGTTCATATTATTTATCACTGGTTTCTTTTCCTTAATCTTTTCAAGGCCCAGATCATTACCCTTTCTTAAGCATATAATGTTAAGATATTTGCCACTTCTGTGCTTAAAATGGATGCATCTATGCATCCATTATAAAATAAAGGAAGAATGAAAGACCTGTTAAAAGAAATGCATATACATGCATGCACATTGATGTATATTTATAAATGCTTGCTAATGGAGGTAGTGTATAATTAAATATATAAGGAGAAACCTAAATCAGAATTTAGCATCAGGTAAATTTTATTGGTGTCACAGGAAAATGTTTAATTAAAGGTTTTTAAAATTGTTATATATTTAAGTGCCTAAATCTCACTGAAACAGAGTTGGTCTAGTCCCTTCTAGACAAATACAAAATAAAATTAATTTTAAGATTTTTCCATTGAAATGTAGACTGAAAGAACTGGAGCAGACATGGATTTTAATAATTACATTGCATGCATATCCTTGTTTTCTTTTAAAAATACCTAAGTGCGCCACAAAAATAGGGGAGAGAAGCATTAAACCTTATGTAAACAGAGCAAGTCAAGCAAAATGAGAATAATAATAATATTTACTTGATCTTGGAAAGTCCTTTAGAAATATGTTATCTAATGTCTTGGTATACCCTTAGGCAAAAACAGCATTGTAAATTACAAAATATCTGTATGCTGGGTGAACAGAGTCAAATTATACCTATTAAATATATAAATGAAAATAAATTCAAATCCAGTTAAAATCTTATAGTTGAAATATTTAATTTCAAGTAATTAAATGCTTTATATAGTCAGTAAATAATAGTCTAGTCCACTATACTACAAACAGTAGAGAAAAATTTTGTTTCATATCACACAACAATAGGATATCAGTGCGATCTATGAAACTCAAAATATTGAAATAAAAGAGGTTGTTGCTGGAAGTAAACAGCTTTCCTATGAGTATTTTTTTATTATTATGAAGCCACTTTTTAAAAACAGAAGGCAGTACAAAAAAGCTTTCCATTTTATGGAATGAAAGTTCGGCTTGTTAAATCAACACAACCATATGTGTTAATACTATATAACAACACAGTAACTTACAGGGAATTAGCTGACTTGGTAGTCATAGCTTCCTGCATTTTGCCTCATGTTTTACTTAAGCTAAAACTAAGAATGGCATTTACTAGATCATTTTTACTGATGCAATGAGTTTGATCTACAGCCATGTTGACAGTATGTTTATTTCTTATACACTTTTTAAAAATTAGGGTTTTTTATCATAGTGCATCACATAGTGCATCCATCCATAGTTTCTTTTTTTGTTTGTTTTGGGTTTTTTTGTTTTGTTTGTTTGTTTGGGTTTTTTTGTTTTTGTTTTTTTTTCCCCTCATGGGGGTACTGTTATGAATATACTTTCCCTTTTGTATGATAGCTATTTAGCAACTAGTCCCAAACATTTTTCTCCACTCCAGGAAGTATTGTCTTTTCAATTTGTGAATTCTTTTCTTCAGCATCTTTTACAAATCTTGAGAAGTCCATTTTGAAAACCATCCTCCTTTAAAACTTTCCTATCTTCGTGGTTCTAAAAATATCTTGAAGAAAAAGAAAAAACTGATAAATGCTAGTACCTTATCCTTCTATTCTTCTCAATTTTTATGTTGGAGACATTCTCTTGAACCTAGCAACAGTGTAACCAATGAGAGAAAATAAGAGAAAGTAGGAAGGTTTATTGCTCAAGAGAAATTCCCAGGAAAAAACCAAAACAAAACAAATAAACAACTCCCTCCAAAAAACCCCAAACAAATAAACCAACCAACCAATCAACCAAAAAAAAATCCCAAACCCACCAACTCACCAAGAAAAGACAAAAACAAACAAACAAAACAAAAAAACCCCAAACAAACCCAACAACAACAACAACAAAACCAGACGAATACAGAAAGGGATGATAATTAGAGAAAGAGTATGAAGGATTCTTGCTCATATCCATTTTCAAGTAGGACAGCCAAGTAAAAACATATTGTCCATGTCTAACTCCAAGCGATAGAATACCTGTGCTTTACAGAACAGTCCTGCCATCAAGAAGTTGGCATTCTGTATTTTTGTGTTCTATTTAATGTGTAAATCTCCCTTCTGCCGCAGTTATTGCAGCTGAGGGAGCAGAGCTGAAGTCCTAAGGGATACAAAAGATAAAAACTGCAAAACTGCTTTGAAGACAGAAGTCTGTGTCTGATCTGAAAATATTTTATCTCCTCACTCCTGACTCTGCTTTTTATGTGAAGTCTTGGACTCATGACTCCACTGCTCTTCATCATTACTTTAAGATCATCTCTCTTTAGTCTCTGATGATCACTTTACATCTTTAACACTGCTGCCTTTCATTTCTGTTCACAGTGAGTTTAGTTCTGTTCCCATCTCTCCTTTGAATTCACTTAAAATGCTGAAATTCTACCAGCTCAGTGACCTTGTGTTACCATTGCATGCACCTAGCTTTTCCCATCTACCACTTTAGTGCCATCTTATTTACACCTTGCCTATAAATGGCAAAATGAAATCATGAGATCTCAGCATACCCTAATCACTTTTAATTATCGTAACAGATCAAAAGTTTTTAGGATGTATTTGGATTTACTGGAGGATGGGCTCATTAGGGATACTGGATTTGTATTTTAATGACTGCATCAGTGTTGTCTGGGCTGTCTGCCTCTGGGTAGGCGTGTCTGCTCCTGTGATAGCCATACCTCAGTGTGCATCCACCCTTTTTCATCTCCCAGTTTACACTACGGTCAAATAATTTCCAGCACTTCTATGTTTTTTTGTATGCTGTATTTGTATTAGTGTGTACCTCCACACAACATAAATCCTTTTACTAGCCTCCTTCATGTACCTATTGAAACAGTACATAGCCTGGCAAACACCTGTCAGTGGTGTGGTAGAGCTATCATTTGCAAAGTAAGAGCATCAGCTACCAGAAGAAACAGGTGTTACTGCTTCCATCCATTTTCTTTCTCAGGAAAAGGAGTGTTCATCCACAATCTCCCAACAAGGTCACTATGGGAAAAAAGGGAAGCTTCTCTCCCATTCAAGCAGTGAATCATAAGTAGGAGTAGAAAGACAATTTAAGAAGCCCACGATGAAAAATGGAAAGAAAGAGACTGGTCAGATTTCTTTACCAAAGTAACAGGCCTGGCCAACACTGTATAGCAACATTTCATCCCTTCATTCTCAGATAAAGAAAGCCTTCTTTTTTCCAGGGAGAAGAATGCCACAACTGTGAGTACTGATTCTATTCAGAGCTCTGGAAGGAGTTGACTGATTCTTGTGTAAATGTAGGCAGACAAGGACTTACCGGACCTATGAGTGTAGTCTAGTGCTGCCATATGCAACGTCTGCAACACCTGGTTATTTAGATCTTTTCAGTTTTCCATTCTTCAGTCGATACTCCTCAGGTCCAGTGAGATAAATAATAAACACACTCAACTACTGAAAAAGTGGTAGCTTTACTGGAAAACAACTGCTTTGTATTTAATTTAGTTGGATGTGAAAAATATCCTTGGCAGAGGTATCATGGGGGTGGGGGGAATGTGTTTTTGTTTTTTTTTTTGTACAGATCCTAGGTAAATGTGATGGGTTAAATGAACCATTTACTTTCATAAACTGTATCTGTAAATGAAAGCATCTTCCATCCGAGGTTTGCTTATATAACCTTTTCATGATATCATCACATCTTCCCTCTAGATCCTGGTTTTTTTCTCAGTTCGGTGAAAATTTTGCATAGGAAGGATGAGTTCATTGAAAGTGAATTACTTTCCCCATCTTTGGTGAAGCAAGGAATATGATTTATATCGGAAAAGGAGAGCTTCGTTCTCATTTCTTAGTGTTACAGGAATTTTCAGCACAGGAAGCATAAGTCCTAAGGCTTTCAGATCTGTGATTTCTTTTCCTTGAATTCAAATAGAATTCTTAGTTTTACTCCTCCCCTTTGTAATGCAAACTTTGTATTCTGTATATGTCTATCAGATTAACATCTCTTTTCCAATTCAGTAGCTTATGGGGACACAGTAAGAAAAAACATTTGCTGTGAGAGCATATAACATACAGTATTTTAAAAATGCTATCAAAAGTCATTAGAGTTTAGCTGGATCACAATGTGTTGCCAGAAAATTTTTAGATCCAAGATGCATAAAAATCAAAATAGGAAAGCACTCTAGAAGCTCTTCATGATTTTAGTTCTCTAAGATCTTATTGCTCAACTAGCTTTGATCAAAATCTCAACAGACATAAACTTTTATGCAAATCTCAACAGGGACATAAAGTTTATATAGCATAACGTTTTAAACACACATGGACAAAAGAAAGGGAACATTATAACCTTTTTAATGCTTTGAGAAAATGAGTGCTTCTATCTCAGAATTAATCAGACTTTGCACAGGTTCTTTTTTATAGAATCTGTTCATAATGATGAACTAACCATTTAAACGGGAGGTATAAAATGCAATATTTAAGAAGCTACAGAAGTAGATCATAGTAGTGAAATTGTTTAGAAGTATGGTGTGTGATTCTGTACCTAGTAAATATAACTTGAAGTACTGCAAAACTTAACAAGTCCCTTTGGTTTCCTTACTATAAGGCATATGGTTTAAAGTTGCAATATACCAAGTGGATAATAGCCAATTATGTAAATAGCAAATTTCTTTTTTTAGAGTTCCTGAATTAGAATATTGTCATCCAGTCTCTGAAAGTGGGCTCTGTTGTCAATGACACCAAATGGGCTGATTATTCAGAAGCTCTTTGTCACAGACCTCTTGTCATTTTTGTCAGGACTGCCAAACCCACCTTCAGCTATGACAATAATAACAGAAGTTAGTGGGTGACAGATAATTTGGTCTAGTTAAGCCTTAGCTATATATCTATATTGTCTTTTATCTGTCTCCATTTTTTAGCAATCAAAGTAAAAAAAAACAGGGTAGCTAATTTAGTCTAAAATACATTCTATCACTCTGTTTGGATTTTCTTTAGCATTCTTGAGGCATGTTCATTGATAAACACCTGTCAAGTATTTCTAGTTGAACATCATGACTCAAATGACATTTAGCTTGAGTACAAAATTCTGAAGATTTAAATTGTGGTATCTCACCTTGGCTCCTGACATTTGTTAACATTTCAAAGCTCTTCTGCCTCTCAGGAACTGTTATCCAGTTTGGAGCTGACTATTGTTGGTGCTGAATACCAGCTGGGTCAGAAGAAAGAAGAAAAGCTTTGCATCCAAAGATTACTAATCCATTTTCCCAAAGAGAAGATCAGTCTGAATACTGGATCTGAATGGACCCTTCTCCTGTTAGGGAGAAACAAGACTAAAATTTCTACTTGATAGGTCGCAATTTTGACGTGTGAATACTGTCCTTATCTTCAAAGTACATACAGGAAAAAGTGAAAATTAGAGGCAGGTGATAAGAAAAAAAAAATCGTCCAAACCCCTGTCACTGGTAAGTAAATAAATCATTGTACACTTGTGCATAGAATTAATGTAGAGCATATCATGGAGTGGAGCCTCTTCTGTCACTTTTGGATAATTTGCAAATCTAATGAGTTTATGGGGTTTGTTTTTAGACATGGAACAGGCATTCTCTGCCAATATTTTAGTTATGTTGTCTTCATCTAGTATGAAGAATTAGGAACTCTCTACATTCCTAAATACTTCTGAAAGGTGGGAGCCAGAGAGTTCCAAAAACTTCCTCTGCTCCATGTATTTTATAAATCACTGAGGAAAAGGAACTAAAGTATGCAACTTCTGTTGATCTTAGCAAAACATTTCATTTCTATACCTTCTAGTCAGTATTGTAATCATAGTGCATTGTTTGAAAAATGGGGAGAAAATGCAGTGATGTAATATAAGGCCACATTTAAGGACACAATCCAAAGAACCCTAGAAAAGGCCTTTTAGAGAAAAGGTGGTGAAGAGCCATTTCTGAGAAGCTTGACTTTGTCCTTTTTCTCATGCTGATTTCTAAAATAATAGCAAACATTGTGAAGGAGAAAGGGAGAACAAAAGCATAAACCAGATTTTTTTCTTTCATGATAATAGTAATGCTATCTCTCCATCTACTGCATGGGTGATTTATTGCTTGGGGAGAATCCTGTGCTGATACAGGCTTTCAATCATGACATGTAAAGCTGATGCTTTTGCAAGTCTATCCCAAGATTATTATTGAAGTTTCATAAAATTCATAAATCCAATAAACATGATATGAGAATATTACAGTATTTTGCCTTTGCTGTTTTCAACACGAAATGCATTCTAGATTAAAAAATTTGCAAGAAGCTCGAGTTTAAATAAAGATCATGAATCTCTCCCCCCTCCAAGTCATGCATATTGTGGAGATTAACACAGATGTATTTGTAAAAATGTGGTGCATATGCTGACATATGCAATCAATTTTCTAATGTGGCTTGCTTTCCATCACTTAGTATGCATATCTCCCAGGTACATGGGTACTCCATTATGAACACAAGAGCTTATATGTCCCCAGACAGCAATAAGCAGCCATCCGATTGCCGAAAACTGCAAATGTGCCCAAGCTAATGTTGCACGTATTTGGGCTGATATTACACAAAGAACTTGGACAGAGTAATATGAAGGAAGACTTTCATCTGTTTCCAGAATATTTCATGCTTGGCATTGTTAAATGTATTTAAATTGCTTTGCTGATAGACATATATTTAAAAACAAAACCGAAACAATTCATTCATGTCCTGAAGGGTCTGGTAGTCTGTTATTCTGGGGGGAAAAAAATAAAAAAGATGCAGTTAAAATGCTTAGGAAACATCTGTTCAACAATACCATGACTAAGGAAACAACACACTAACTTTATTTGTGTTTTGTTATTAGTTTCTGTATCTTTCAATCACTCTTAATGAATGTTAAAAGCTGTTAGTCAAATATATTCAATGTCTCAAAGCTGAGTCTTGGTTCAAGATCTTGGGTGGGTTTGACCCTTCCTGGGTTAAGTATAAGAGAAGCCCAAGGAAAGGTACTTGGTATTCGGCCAAGCCTGTGACACTGCAGGAAGAGCAGGGAAAGAAACAGCCTCCCCTGAAAAACTTCAAAGGCTTTTTAGACTCTACTCACCAGAAACCAAAGTACCATGGATAAAATCCCTCTTCTGTAAAAGTGCTGCTCTTGTGGCTTCAAAAACCATATGATAGGCACATTAAGGTTGTCTAATATTTTTTCTAATTTATTAGTAGGTGATTTTTCATCTGGATTAATTTTCATAAAATAAAATCTGTCACTCCTGAAACTGATCTCAGTTTCACAGAGAGTTATGCAGGAACAGTTAGTGTGTTGCACTTGGAGACAATTGGTTTTAGAATTATTTCCACTGAGTTACTTGAATTCACAACTTCAGGTAACATTATCTGCAACCTTTCAATTGAAAGGAGGCTCTGATATTGTTTCTGTCTTTCCATGTTTCAGTTCTGCTATTCCTGTAGAATTTAGAAGCTCCTGCTTCTGAGGGCTGGAAGAAAATCCCTACAGAAGAAGAGATACTCCACTACATATGCCTCTTGATAGCAGAATCCTCCTTCCTCTCACCTCAGTCACTCTCACAGATGACGAAGGTAAAAGAGGTGACAACAACCAGATAGCAGAGGTAGTAGATGGAGGAAAGAAAAAGACTCTGAGGTGGTGTTGTTGGAAAAGGGAAATTGAGGTCTTTTCCTGGTATGTTATTGCTGTTCTTTCACCAGTAACAACTGATGAGGCATCTTGCAAACAGCAAAAGGGAGTGAAGTTTTCATTTGCTAGTCTCTCATGTGATCTCACACCTTATCTGAATCTACAGCAAGTGCAGACTGGGAGAGGGGACTTATTAGGTCAAGGAGATGTGTCTTTTTCTATAAACTAACTCTGCATTTTTATCTATTTTTCAGGGAAAATTTCATTATTTGTTAGTTTAAATAGTGCTACCTTATCTCCCAGGTGTTTAGACACCTCAGGTTGTATGCAGGACAAGTTTTAAACATTTCAGTGGGGCAGCCAATTTCTATTGGCAAGCCCAGTGTCCAGTGTTGTTATTTAAATGAATTCATAGTCAAAACTACTCTCCTTATGAGTACTTATTTCTTTTGATCCAGGTCAAAACAAACTCAATTACCTTACTCTGTGATGAATTTCAATAAATCTTTCTTATTTCTTTTTGCTAAAATGAGAAGATGAAGGGAAAGAGGTAACATATTTTATCTGAAGTCAGTTTCTAATTCAATTAGAGCTTCATCTTGGCCCCACTGAACTCACTGGGCTTTTTGCCACTCACTTTAATAAGGTTAGAATCAGGCTCATAACATGCAGTTTCTTATTTCTTCCAGATAACCAATTAAAATATTAAATATCTCAGGGAAAATGCTTCTTTCTTGTCTACCTGTTCCTTGATACTGTGTTAATGTTTTTTTCTTCTGTCCTTCAGTCGGTTTTAATTAAGAGTTCCTTTGTGTGTAGGTAAAAAGATGATTTTTTTTTAAAAAAAAACACTTTTCAGGATATGCTTTAGTTTTGGTGTTTTCAAAAGAGAGAAAAATATGAACACTAGTTGTTTGGTGTGGGTTTTTTTGTTTTATTTTGTTTGTTTGATTGGCTTTTTTGTTTGTTTGTTTGTTTTCTGATAGAGGCCTAATCTACCAAATGTACTTGCCTGACAATGAATTGGGAAATGAAATGGTTAATAAGGGGTATGAGAGCAAACATGCATTCTGTATCATTTAATTAAAAACAAAAGAAAAATAATGCATTTGACTATTAGGAATCCTGCTTCATCAGACCCTTCAGAGTAAATAAACTTTCTTTATATTTCACAGAATATCCATTGAGAAAATAAGATTAATGTCACTGATAGCTGGATTAATTTCTGAAGACTCATTACATTCTTGACCATTCATTCTTCTTTTTAAACCTGTAAGATCAGTGTTTATTATTTTATATCAGGGACAACTGAAAATAAGGTCTTTTGATCCAGTTTGTGGCATTGGTTTCTATGCCTGACAATACAAGTGAAAAGAATGCGGGACTACAGATTCAGCTTGAAGAGCTCGAAGGACATATGGGCAAAACGAAACCTCTAAAAACACAGTGGAATGCTGGTATATTCTTCTGTAGAGAAGGAAGCTATTGGACTAGTGGAGAGAGGAAGGGAAGGAAAAAGAGAATGTGAAGGCTCAGTGCTTATTGCTCTCTAAGATTACCTGAAAGGAGTTTGCAGTGAGGTGGGGGTCAATCTCTTCTGCCACATTTCAAGTGAAAAGATGAGAGGAAATGGCTTTAAATTGTTCCAGGGGAGGTTCAGGTTAGATGTTAGAAAAAGTTTTTTTATTGAAAGAGTGATTAAGCATTTAAATAAGTTGCCCAATGCAGTGAAAGAATAATCTTTGGAAGTTTTCAAGAGGTGTCTTGGTGTCACATTTTGGGGATATGATTTAGGGGTAATTGTGGTCCCGCATTCT
>VXAU01002938.1:19614-38268 GCA_013399695.1 Formicarius rufipectus | reverse complement strand
CTCCCTGCTGTCTGTGAAGCACATAGACCTAAGAATCTACATAAAAACATTGCTTACCCAACTTGTTGGTATGACTTGCTTGGTTCTAATAAGAAAATAATTTTCATTATTCAAGATGGTTTTCTCTAGGGAGATACACTTCTGTGGCAATGTTGCAGTAGAAAATATTTGAAATTGATCCTGACTAAAGGCTGCCTCTAATTTCCAGTGCTGTTGCAAAGACCACTACCCAGGGAAAAGAAAAGACATTCTTGTAGGTACTAAATATGTTATGGTGAGTAAAAAGAGAAAAGAAAATCAGCTGTAGACCCCAGATCCATGTCCTCCATATGGAAAATACCTCTGNATATATGAAGTAGCTACTATAAATATTTTCTATTTTAAATCAAACTGGTAAAGCAGTGTTATCAATGGAATCTATTAATTTCATCGTTATTATGTCAGACTGCCTGAACTTATTTTTGTCTTTATCATTTATTCCTATTTATTAATCAATCATTCCTAAATTTTGGCAATTTATGTTAACTGGNCATACACCCTTGGAGGTGTTCGGTGTGTGGTTAAGAGGCATTCAGATAAGTGGAGCAGTTCATCTCTTGGGAACTCGCAGAAGCACTGAGGTTGTTCTGCTGAAAGAGAATCAAAATGAAAGAACCCTTTCCACACACTAGACTTGTGTTCTGCTGAGGAACAATTCAATTTTCACTCCATCCAAAGGCAAGGGTGAAGAAGTATGTGGATGATGATTCACCTGAACTACTTCCTCCCACTCACTTGGAGGAGAGTTTAAAACATGACTAATACAAGCAAGTCAAATAACCAGATCCCTAGTAAGTCTTCTAATGCGATCTCCTGAAGATTTGTAAAGGAACATTTACCTCTTTATTTTTTGGCCATATCAAATTTATTAATTCCCTCTAGAATACTATTAATGGTCACATCAAACCAATTAGAAGTTACATGAATTCAAACAGTCCTAAGACAACATGCCAGTTAGGCAGGAATGGTTCAGATTTTGAAAATTGTAAAGCATAATTGGAACTGTGTCCCCCCCAAAAAAAAATAATTCTGAAAAATCTTTACTGAAACTAAGTCCTAAATTATTTCAGTCTGAGTTGTGAGGACAAGAACAAAAGTTTCCCATTGGGGAGGGTTGGTTTTTCTTTTGCTTTTTTGTTTATTTGATTAGCTTACTTTCCCACATGATTAGTTCATTCCACACTATCTTACCCATTAACTTCCTGTTTATAAATTATGGAATGTTCTGCCAGTTAACTGGTCAGGGTGAGCAAGACAACTGAATGGTAACAGAACCTCCAATGAAATTTTAGCTTAATTATATTAAACCTAGGGATAGAAAAGGTAATTTTGCACTTACAAGTTAAAAGAAATCACAAACTGATGGAAGAGAATAGTTGTTATCTCAGATTTAATTACAACTTTTATTAATGAGAGGCAAAATGAAAGCTAAGGCTTATATCTTCCTCAATATGCTCTACAAACCTACCTCTATATCAATTTCTTTCTCATAGAGAAAAAAATCTTACATAGTATTTTTGAAGATTTTTATGAAATGGACCAATACATGCCAAATATTTTTGAGCTGTCAAATGTTTTTGAAATAATATGACGCTAAATAGCCCATATTTATAAATCTTTAAGATATTTTTTGTTAATATTTTGCCTCTGATCCCCAGCAAAAATTGTAAGGATCTGAAAATCACGAGAAACTGACTAGGTAGAGAGCTGTCTGACTTGCAGTTTAAAAACAGTAAAAAGACTATCATTGACAGTACTTGACATTGATATTAAATTAAATCCAGGAATTCATTATGCTCAGTACTCCTGAATATGAGTATGGAAGAAGTGGCACAATCCCTACAAAAATTCTCAAGCTGGACTAAATATAAGATGTTTGAAAAAGTTTTTGGCTAGGCTCGTGTTTAATCAGTGTACACAGAAGGGATCTTGAAAACACAGAATCAAGAGTTTGTCTAGACAAGAGCAGGAACATCTCTGCACACAGAGAATGAAATGCAACAAATTTTGCAATTATCTGGGCAAAGCAAATAAACAGAGAAAGCTATGTCCCACATAGGGGGGAACTTTGAATGATATGAATTACAAAAAAGGGAAAAAAAATTATGTCCTTGGTATAGGACTGTAGCCATGAGTGAATTAACTTCTTACTGAGGCAGTGGTCTTACCACCTGGGTCACAGCAAGCAGTGCAAAGCAGCTACTACTGGGGTTGAGAGCTATAGCAGTAGGTCTTGGCTCTTGCCCAATAAACTTCTGAGCAGCGAGCTTGGATCTACATCGCCTTTACCACTCTCTTCTTCATCCCTTTTCATGTTCAGCCTTTCACTTTTAGGCCACAAAAATTCTGCTCTGGTTTACAGTCCTCATTGCAACCTTCTTTCCTAGAAAGAGGCAGGGTTAAATTGTGAGACCAATCATGAAACTTTGGTATACCTTGATCTATAAAGCATTTGCAAAAATTTACTATATAGCCATTGTTCTACCATGTCCACTCTCTATAAATTAAATAATTTGTTTTAAATGTATTTTCATGGTATGCTACTCTTTTGCATTTCTTTGCTAATAAAATGGCTGTCATTCTATAGGCCTTTAATCTCAAACAGTCTGGCATATATATATATAATATATATATAATATATATATGAAGTAGCTACTATAAATATTTTCTATTTTAAATCAAACTGGTAAAGCAGTGTTATCAATGGAATCTATTAATTTCATCGTTATTATGTCAGACTGCCTGAACTTATTTTTGTCTTTATCATTTATTCCTATTTATTAATCAATCATTCCTAAATTTTGGCAATTTATGTTAACTGGTGGAGCAACATGACTTTTTTTTTTTTTTTCTATTATGAAGAAAGAACTCTCTCTATATGAAGTGTAAAATGGTATTACTGGTGTGTAAATTAACCAGCAAACAGACCACAGTCTAATCCGTTTATTCATTCAAGTACTATTGACTTCTAGACTTGTTTTCCATCAAAAACAATTGCTGCTGTCTTATATAATGAAAATAATAAATCTTTCTACTTTATAGCATTGTTCAGTAATTCCAAAACCTCTTTCAAAGCTGAAGGATGATTTCACTTGCTTTAAGGAATCACTTCCCTGCAGAATTTAATACGTATGTGTGTGCATACATATTTAAGCTAGCCTAGTTACAGAATTTCTCTGTTGCCTTTGTCATAGTTACTGCTTTAGAGAGATACATGTCTGGGTACTGCACTGGAGGAAAAAACAAGAAAATCTTGTAAACTGTGAGTTTGTGGAAAATTCTCTCAGTAAGGTTTTTAAAAGTTTATTGAACACTATGAACATTCACCTGCACTCAGTAAATTGTATCTGTGTAATACTTAAATCTAAAAATCATCCACAGTGATCAGGTAAAGAGACAGGTTTAGATCTGAAACATCATGAGCAAACTTTTTGTCATATAAAGTAGCAGCTCCTGAAAGGAATATGTATAACTGAACTTACACAAACACAGAAGCTGGATAATGTTAATAGAATTCTAGGCCAGTTGGCTTCCTTTAGGGTTAGTTACTTGTTTTCCTTTTGATATGATTTGATCATCTACAGTAATAAAAATCTGAAAGAAGTAAATAGAGTATGATCACAGTCATTACTGATGACAAGATTTGAGACATTTTTGCATCAATATATCTCCCAGTTGCTAACTGTTTAAGCTATTGTCTCTAGGACTGCCTATTCATGGATATAGAGCTATAACATGCAACACTGTGCTGCGTTATTAAAACCCATTTTATTATTTATCCTGTTATGTCTCCTACTAAGGATATTAACTTAGCTCTTGCCATCTGAAAAGAAACAATTTTATTTGTGGTGGAACTTCCAAGGACATTACAGTTCTCCCTGGAGTTCTGTCAAGGTAGTGTCAATTTGATCAATACTGTGGGAATTGAAAGCTCTATGAAAATAAGGCAAAGCAGGACAAAGCACACTTGCCACAAGAAAAAGACAAAAGTGAAGTTCCAAGAACAGTTCTCTTGAGATAAGGAGCTTTATATGTGTAAATTCACAGTTTAGATTCAGCAGGATAGATGCAGGGTATGTGTAAGGCACACAAAATTAGATAAATTTATATGCACTTAGACTATCACAAACCTCCTAACACTATTCTCAGAAGAGTAAATTCAAGCACTACGTGTAAATTTAGTACTACCACCATCAGCCTAATTTATCAATTTACATCCACACTTTCAAACAAATTTAATTAAACAACACCAGACAAACCAAGGCAAATATAAAGGGAATCAAAGGGACCCCTCAGTTTGTGAGAAGTGTGGCAACTCTTTATAAGACATAATTGTTCCACATAAGATTGAAGGGTTTTAGTGGAAATAATCTGTTACCCTACATGATAGGCAATACTTCTCATATTATCTTGTGGGCCAGAGAACTGAGCTTGCATTTGTCTGGCACAGAGTTTGTTAAAGTCTATTGTTGCCTTATCTTTCAAGAACCAGCTGGCTGGTAAAAGTTGCATATTGAATTTATTGAGCCCATTCATATTTCAAAACATGTTTATATCTGTCAGTGAGCAGTTTTACAACATTCCTCTTATATTTTATATCAACAGTACTGCCTACAATTTCTGTGGTCCGTTTGCTATTAAAAATAACAGATGGTACACTAAGCTGTTTTGTCTTCAACATAAAGCATTCACTCAGTTGACATTAAAATGTTTTTCTGCTCTGAAAATTGTTGTTCATAACACATGCTTTGGATTCCACATTATAATTTCTTGATGAATCTTGGATAAAATTAAATATTGTCAGTAATTTATACATTGG
This sequence comes from Formicarius rufipectus, assembly GCA_013399695.1. Classification (NCBI taxonomy): domain Eukaryota; kingdom Metazoa; phylum Chordata; class Aves; order Passeriformes; family Formicariidae; genus Formicarius; species Formicarius rufipectus. Next base: position 33,410 of record VXAU01002938.1, on the reverse strand, counting down.
ATTTTGCAACTGCTTGAAAGTTTGGGTGGTATGAGAATTTATGCAACAGTTTTGTTCCTGGCACAGTCAGGCACAGATTCTAGCTCAGTTCCCGGAAGTGTACTAACCTTACCAAAAAAAGTGCACCAAAATAAAAACATGCAAGCAAAAATATGACTAATTTTCCTATAAGACCAGCTAGCTAATCTCTAGAAGTACTTTTGACGACTTAATGGAATCCACACCAGCCTACAGCGGCAATTGCTGTCGCATGCCTGTCACTCCTCAGAACGTACCATGGGCTGCTGGTGTTTGCTTAGAAGCAGATCACTTGTCTTTGGCTAATCTGGCAGATGAAATTTCCCTGCGCCAAGATAATACAGATTAACTGTGGTCTCTCATTGCTACCTGTGTCATGGCTATTTTCTAAAATTTCTACTTTGATTGGGCAGCTTGAATTAATCTCTTTATGTAAAGTAATAGAAGTTGATGAGATGTGCTGTCTTATAGCTTTTCCTCTTTTCCTAACTTTTTTTCTCTAATAACAGAGTAACATGGAGGCATCTTGCATAGAATTAGATGAATGTCTTACATTTCAGAAAAACTTTAATATTATGGCTAGGTATAATAGAGAAAAAATAAAATTTGGTGCATCTTGATTAGAAAATCAGTCAATAATTATATGACAGTGTATAAGCATTTAGGGCATAGAAATTCAATAGACAATGCATGCCTTATCTTTGTAAGATCTTATCTCTCTGTTTTGCTCCACTTGAGAAAGACATGTGCTGAGGGAAGACTTTTTTATTGATGCTTGTAGCTTCATTTATACTCTGACAAACCAGTAATAAGAAATTCCTTACTTTTCTGTGTTGGGATGAAACACTGCAGAATTTTTCCTAGTTAGTTGTTCTGTTTAAACTTTAAAGCAATTAATATACATGTTCTCCCAAATAAAAGTATAAGAGAGAGGGATACAAATAATCCTCTAAGTAAAATTCAGGAAACACTGAAAAAGTCCTGCAGCATTTGGTGTTTTACAAAGGATAACAGAGACACCTAATGGCAAAGAAGAGAAACTTGTTGAACTGCAATTATGAACAAAACATTCCTTTCAGGGAAATTCGAGATACCATGAGAAATGCACCAAAGAAAATCTGCTTTTTGATATTCTACTCTGGATATAATATATGTCGATGAAGAAAGGATACAAATTGATGCACTGGAAAATAGCTGGTGATAATTGTTACCTGTTTGTTCCTTTGGTTCAAAGTTCTCACCTCTGATCAATTAATTCTAATCTTAAAATTATTTTCTTGTCTTCTGTACACATACGACTGCAATAGTGCTTGGTTAGTGCTGAGGCAAATATGTCTTTTATTAATTTCAAAAGACCAATCAACAAAAGATAGTGTTTTACCACAACGTCAACTTCATTGAATAGAATTTCTCATGCAAGTCCAGACAGTTACAAGACGTGAAGCACCTTGTTCAGAGGATTTTTTTAATAAAAGAAAATGTAAGTGGTTGAAAAGGAACCACCCCTTTCCTTTGTCTTCTTTCTAAACCTGTCATGCAAATGGAAATCAATTGATAACTGAAAATCAGTTTTCACCTTTTTATTAGAAGACAAAGATCAAATTCAAATAAGCACATCAGATTCATATATAAAGCAGTTATAGACAGTACCTGAAAGAATGCAGCTGGAATAGCTGCCTTGCTGTCATAGGTTTCCGTAGTTGAATTTTAGTAGAAGGGGGGGTTTCCAGGATGGTTTCTGTTGGAAGCTGCTAGAAGCTTCCCCTGTCCTGTGAAGCCAGTGACAGCCAGGTCCAGGGGGGACTTTCTCCTGGTGGCCAAAGCTGAGCCAATTAAGAATCATAGTCATGCCTCTGTGATAGCATATTTAAGAATTTAGGAGTGTTGTGCAGTTGGAAATTCCAGCCATGAGATAACAACGCAGAGACCAAGGTTGGAGCAGGAGGAGGAGAAGAGGGGACCCCATGTTGGAGCAGGGTGGGGGGAAACAACTAAAAGTTATTTCCCCCCTGCTGCAGCCCATGGAGATCCATCGGGGTGTGGACATCCCTCTGCAGCCCATGGAGGACCACTGGGGTGCAGAGACCCGACTGCACCCCATGGAGTGACCCACAGGACCAGACCAATGGCAGCAACAACAACCTCCTGCAAAACTCTCACTCCCTGCTCCCTCGAACTGCTGAAAAAAGGGAGCAGTGGGAGGAGAAAGGTGTTCTTAAGACTGATTTGTTTCTTACTTTTTAGTTTTATTACTTTTAGTTCTTATCTTATTAGCAATAGATTTAGGTATTTGGCCACTCTGAGTTTGCTTTGCCATTATCTCTCAGCTGTTTTTTTTTACCTTTTCTCTTTTTCCTTTCCCTTTGGGAAAGGATGGGCCTGGAGGTTAGGATAGACACCGGGTGAAAACTGACACACTTGCTAAGCAAATGCTACTCTGCAGCAATCAGCAGACAGTATATCAAAATCACAATGATACAACTGAGATGAAATGCCAAAATAATGTAGTTCCTGGGTACAATAGAAAGAATGGGAATAGGCAAAGATTAACAGTCTACAATCTTTATAAAAATCCCATGGAGTTACATATTTGCATCAAACATGTTGAACTTCCATATTATAAAAGAAAGGAGTGCATGGAGAGTCCACGCATGGTGGGCTGCTGCTGCTGCTTCTTCACTACCCTTACAATATCCCCTCCTTACAGTGAGCTTCATCTCCAGTTTGACAAGACAAATTTTATATCTATTTTATAAAAAGTGGCATCAAGTCTTATGGTGTTTATCACATGGAAACACTTGAGTCAAGAGGAAATGAGTGATTCAAACAAAAATTTCAACAGGAAGCCTTGCATACACAGGTTGTAAAAATTGTTTGATTTCAGGCTCAGTGATCTGTATGAAGAAAACACACCTAAACCCAGAGGTGTCTATTGACCTAATCCTAACCTCATGCCTACCTTTAATCACAGCCATGCAACCCCTGTCATATCAATATAAATATGGCTGACCCTGTGAATGCTTGTGTTAAATGTATACTAGTGCCCGTCCTACAAAATGCTATTGCTTTAAATTGTCATATCTCTGGCACAAAGAGATCTGAAAACCTCTTCCTCATATGTGGCATTTTGTGTAAAAAGTTTGTTCTAGTTTGGGCATATTTTGTCTTGCCATGGAACTAAAACAAGAGATTTGATAGATTTTGAGGTGAAGATAAAATGGGTGAATTAACCCGTTTTATCTGGTAGATCTTCTAAAAAATGGGTTTTGCATCTCTTCATTAGAAACATATATGTACAAAACCTCAAACACAATAAGGGTTACCCATGTCCTAAGACCCACAGGGGTAAGAATATAAACAAGCCTCATATATGGCATATATGTCCTATGTACAAATATTTCCATTAGCTTTATTTTGTTCTAGATCTGTCAGATGGATGAAAGATTGTTTTATTCATGTGTTCAAAAAAATTACAAGTTTCATTAAAAAAAAAAATCATGTTTTGTCTTGTATGTTCAGATTGTTTTATTTTTGGTTCTTAATTTCTTCATGCTCAAAAGTAAATTCAGTAGATAGTAGCTGCCATGATGGACCACAGTAATTTCAAAATGATTATTGTAACTACAGCTGGGATCTGTACTCAGCATAAAAAGTGTATCAATCCCTGAAGAAAATATGTAATAGAAAGTAAAATTGAATATGATGAACAGTACATTAAATTTTCCTTACTAGCTGAAACAAAATAGACATGCATATTCATAGTGGGGATGATGAGAGAGAGGAAGACCTGAGAACAACTGACAGACATTAGCAAACAACATTACCATCCCTGAAAATCTTTGCTGGCAGTTCCAAAATTCTCCCTCTCAACTTAATTGACTCTAAAGACCACATACTGCATGGAGACTTGAAAACTGATATTCTGAGACAATTTCAGACTCCTGCTATAATAAGCAACAGAGCAGAACATGTGAAAGCTTCCCAGACAAAAAACTATTGGCATATATACAAAACAAATATGGTAACAGTGTTTAATGGTGCCAGAGATTAAATTATATCATAAATATTTAAATGAAGGCAAATAAATTTTTTATAATTAGTTTTAATTGCCATGAGGGGATTTTTAGAAGTATGATCTTCCTTAAGCCGTTGCAGTCAATACCTGAATTATTACCTTAATAAATAAATAAGCTATTTCCAGTTCCTTCTTGTCCTGATGTGGAAGGCAACAAGATGAAACCTCTCTCAGCCTTAAATTCTGTAATTATAACCACCATGCAGGTTGACATAAATAATTGTAAATAAAATTTGAAGAACTTATCTGATGACAGAGAGGTTTAAAGAAAATACAAACATTCCCATGCTACCATCAGGTAAAGCAGAGGATGTTGTTTCTCCCCCACCATTAAAAATTATTCATGAAGCATTTTTCAGACGTACCTGATACATATGGGAGTAGTGCTGGCATCTCATTGAGCTCATTACCAGGCATCTCATTATCAGAGCTTATAGTTCTGTGCAACCTTGTCACTGCTCCTTTGTTGGAACTTCTAATTTCAGTCCATTTTGTGTCTGATTAGGTGTCAGTCCCGGAAAGAGAATTAAGATAAAACTGAGGAAAACCCCCAACCCCAAAAAGCAGTAAATGATGAGGAACAAAGTCAAACACCTGAACTTTGCAATACCAAGCTTCCAATTGTTTAAGGAGTTGGAGAATGAGATCCTCTATGAAGCTGTTAAAGAACAGAGGTGCTGATCAGAGCTGGCACCTCTTTAAGGCCACTTTTCTTAGGGTGTAAGAGCTCTACATCCTGGTGTGCAGGAAATTGATCAAGGCAGGTCTGAAACTGGCATGCCTTAGCAAGGATCTGTTCCTGGAACTGAATGGCAAGAAAGAAATGCACAACTAGTGGAAGCAGAAACAGGTGACCTAGGGAGAGCACTGGGATAGGCCAGGGGTGGGGCCAGGAAAGCCCAGGCAAAGCTAGAACAGGACTTGGTGAGCGATATAAAAAAAAACAAGAAGAGATTCTGTTATTACATGGGTCAGAAAAGAAAGGTGGATAAACAAGACGGGTGAACTGGTGTCAACTGATATGCAGAAGACTGAGGCACTCAATGAGTTCTTTGCCTTGGTCTTCATTGGCAGTCAGGCTTTTCACTTCTCTCACATCCCTAATCCTCTGGGTGGGTGTTGGGTGAGTGAAATCCCTACCACTATAAGTGAATAGCAGATTTGGGATCACTTGATAATGTTAAATAGTCACAAGTCTATGGGACCTGATGAGATGCATCCCAGTGTCTTGAGGGAACTCATTGATGTTGCCCAGCCACTCTCCGTTATATTTGAAAAATCATGGTGGTCAGTCAAGGTCCTTGGTGACCAGAAAAAAGGAAACATAGCTCCTATTTTTAAAAAGGGGAGGAAGGAAGATCTGAGTAACTATGGAACAGTGAACTTCACCACTTGGGTCATGGCAATCCCAGATATGAGTACAGACTAAAAGAAGAAGTCATTGAAAGCAGCCCAGCAGAGAGGTGATTCTGTTACTCAACCCTTGTGAGAGTCCACCTGAAATACTGCATCCAGCACTGGGGTCCCCAGCACAAAACATGGATCTATTAAAGTGGATCCAGTTGACCAAAGAGCCTGGAGCACCTCTCCTATAGACAGACTAAGAGAGCTGGGGTTCAGCCCAGAGAAGAGAAGGCTTCTGGGACACCTCATTGCAGTCTTTCAGTACTTTAAGGGGGCTTGTAAAAAGGAGGGATAGGGACTTTTTATACAGGTAGATGGGACAAGTGATGGTATTAAAGTGATGGTATTAAACCAAGAGTAGGTTTCGGTTAAATATTAGGAAAATATGCTTTACAGAGAGGGTGCTGAAGTACTGGAACAGGTTGCCTAAAAAAGATGTGGATGCCTCATACCTAGAAGTTTTCAGAGCCAAGCTAGATGGCTACCTGACTAACCTGATCTACTGAATTGCATCCCTGATCTTTAAGATCCTTTCAAATCAAACCATTCTACGATTCTATGATTCATTCTACAAATATATCTTATTGTCAGATACAAGTCTCACAAAATACTGTCCAAAAGGAAAAGCTTTAATGATGAGGAAGGAAAATATTTTTCTATGACCTCTTGCATTTCTTTAACAAATACGTTGCAATATATTGCTGAATTTGGTGAATCTTGGTCAACCAGAGACTTCAAATACCTTTGAAGTTAGGTCTGCTTTGTGACTTTCAAAGACATTTTCTGACCTATATTTTTTTCTACTATATGAAATTTAAGAAAATTAACTGGAAAGCATTACTTTAGTTACCGAAATAGATTCTGGAGCTTCGTGGAAGATGGTTATGCTAGGAGGACAATAAATTAGCAGTAGGAATTTGATTAAGACAGCCCATGTGACCTTGCATAAGTCAACTTGCAAATCTTTATTCAGTTTTGTTATATATAAGGTAGAGGTTGCAAAAATCTGCTCTTCATAATGGTGATCATCCAGCATGGTAATAGAAATACTTGAGAGACCATTAAATACCAGCTTACTTGTGAAATAAGCAAACTGGGTCCAAAATACTGCAGATCCCCCTGCCACTTGATCTCTCCAATGCTCCCTTTCTTGAGAGGAAAGGGAAGGCATGATCTAATGCACTTCCATGAAAACAGTATCAAGATTGGGTTGGTACTCTGGAAAACAGAGCATTTTCAATTATTATTTGGCAGACGAAATGGCTGTTGGGGTGGTGTTCAATAAACTGCATCTCCCATTTGTGCTTTACAAATGTAAATGACTGCCTGAAAAGGGTATGATTTTGCAAAATCAGTCATCTCTACACCAGTAGTTCATGTGCTGTCAGAGTAATGGCCCTGACATTCTCAATATTGTCAGCAATAACGCTCCATTGACAAAAAGAAAAGAATGAGGGCGCACACAGCCCCAGGTCTGATAATACTTGTCTTTTTGCCCTTCATAACATGACATGTGATGTGTATAGTTCTGTGTGTTGCCCTTTCTATGAACAAGTGCTTTGGGGAAACTTACATAATCTTCTGCATGACTGGGTAGGCACCAGTAAAGTTAGCTTCGTTCTTTTTATATATCACTCAAAGTAATCTGAACTTTCATTTAGATTAGCTCTGTCATTGAAATTATACTTCGCTATTCTAAAACCTAAAAACCCAACCCAAACAAACAAAACAAACAAGCAAACAAAAAAAACCCAAAACCAAATTCCCCAAAACATACACAAAAAAACCACCAACACGTCCCCCCAAGTTAAATCTTGAATCGACTATAACATTTCCTATAGGAAGAGACACATGCATAAGAAAGAAACTGCAAATTTCATAGTTGCTACTTGATTTCATTTTAATTGCCTATGGTGTTTTTGTGAATTTGTGACATCTTAAACCCAAAGAAAAGACAAAAATCTAGGCTGTATTTAAGGTGTCTGATTTTTCAAATGTCTAGGCACTGAAAAGAAGAATGGTTTCTTCTCTAATTGTTTTTTAGTCTGGAAAGCAGGGTGGGTTAAAATCTAAGTATTTTAATGTGGTAGAGCCTTATTTTAGAACTAGAATCTCTGATGTTTTTCCCAGGTCTTGTAGGTGATTTTGTCATCATGTCAGAAACTGGTACCATACTTTTGGTGCTGCTTCCGGCATCTAGTGAGAGCTCTAGCAGTAGGGGCCGCACACCACCAGAGGGTGCCAATTACTTTCATAAGCAGACTCCCTGACATAAACAGGTAAGTGTTACGCTATTTACTGAGTGGACATGTTCAGAAGGCATTATGCTGGCCATCAAAAGCCTCTATGTGACTCCTGGAATGAGCATAAAGCCATGTGAGACAAAACATGCAGCACACAGTCTTGTGATCACGGGCATTGTGGCAAATGCCTCTGGGCACAGTTATGGGGACCTGATCAGGTGTATGACAAGAATGGCTGCCTACAAGAGCTATTTTAAAGCATATGTTGTCCCACAGCCAAGAAATCTGCAGGCAAACAGGTGAATTACAATGTGTGAGGATACAAGGATGGTGTCCTTGCAGAGTAGGCACTGAATACTCACAGTAGCATTTTAACTGCGATATGCACAGAGAGTTTGGTCGTCTTCCTATGCACTGACCTCTGCATGGGTGAAATTTAAAAGAGTGTGATAGCGCAGAGCAGCACACTCTATAAGGATCTTCCCTTGCCCTTTCCTCTTTGCTACTGCAGCTTCTTTTTTTCCTGCTGCAGATGCTCCCATTATAAATACTTTTAGTGCTTCTCTGAGACTCCATTGAAGCCACTATTAGGAAACACAGAGAAAGTAAGTCAGGAACAGGGATAATTGTGTTGAAAGAACAATTTATGAATTAAGAGCATTTTGAAGTGATAATAATTAGAGTTCTACAGTATTAAGGCAGTCTGTGTTTCAGCAATTTTGATTTGTTTTTGTTTTGTTTGCACAAGATGTATTCTGAGCTGTAAGAATCTGCAATGGTCAAGCAGAGTGAAAAATAGAGCGAGCCTAATATTTTATTTCTTTTTGTATTTTTGGTTTTGAGTGGTGGGGATATGGTGTGTTGGCCTTCACTGGCTGTCAGATGCTCACCTAGATATTCTCTCTCTCTCCACCTATCCAACAAGACAGGTAGAAAATAGGATGAAAAAGCACATGGGTTGTGTAACAGGGAGACTGCTTACCGATTACTGTCACGGGTAAAATAAGGGATAATCTTCCCCTTGGGGAAGATTGATTTAACTTACTGCCAATTAAGAATGGAATGGGACACTGAGAAATGAAGACATGAAATAAACCACCTTCCTTTCACTCTCCTTCCTCCCAACATCAGTCCTTCACTCCTTACTCTGAACTTTCACCCACACAGTGGTGCAGGGCAATGGGGAATGAGGGTTACAGTCAGTCCGTAACACCTCCTTTCTTCTCCTTCTTCCTCCTCGTGCTGTTCTCCTGCTTCAGCATGGGTTCTTCCCACATGCTGCAGCTTCCTTCAGGGAATGTACACTGCTCCAGTGTGGTGTCCTACATAGTGTAAATATCTGCTTCATCAGGACCTGGAGTGTCCTCTCTCCCTCCTTCTCTCACCTTGGTAGTTGCAAGACTATTTCTGACACAGTTTTCTCACTTCTCTCTCCCAACTGCTGTACAACATTATTTACCCTTTCTTAAATGCATGTTCTCAGAGGCACCCTGCTTGTGGCTGAGGGGTTCAGCTGTGCCCTGGAGTGGGTGGGTTGGAATGGACTGTGTTCCACATGTGAGGCAACTCCTGGCAAATCTCCACAGCCCTGCCAGTGCCCAGACAACTGTACCAAATACACAGGCTTAGGGCAAAGCTACCACATTTAAGATGAAGGGACAAATGGAGAAAATACTCAAGGAAGAAGTGACATCTGTTGAGTTAACCAAGAGGCTGAAGTTTCCAAAATGAAAGAGGGCTGTACAGCAGGGCACCTGGGAGGACACAGCACACCAGACAGGTTGGGCTGTAATCAGAGTTCTGGATGAGGAGAGAGGGGCGGCCAACAAATGGAAACACTTTATAGAGAGAATAATGAAAAAAAAACTTATTTCATTTTTCTCTGAGGGATTATTTTTCCCCAAAGAAATATCAGAATCAATTTAAGAGGAAGCTGGAGCAAGAGCAAAGTGAAAATGAATTAAAATCAAAACAATGCAATGTCCTATGGTGGACTATCCTTACAGTAATTTACTAGTTAGCTTTATGGTTTCACCATGAGATACTTTTGTGTTTTACCTGAATGCATGTAAATTAATTTATGTTCCTGCTCACATCCCATTCCAAGCCACTGTCTGACCCAAGATAATGTTACTGACATCTCCACTTTCCAGCAATTAAGTTTCTTCCCGGACAACAGTGATAAATCAATTAATTGTCTGGTGAATTCCTTTTAGAAAGGTTAAGAGCTGCAGGAAGCCCAATGTGCCCATGATTAGTAGAATATCTCATTCTTGGCTACTGGGATTGTTGGTGAGTAGTTTTGACTGTAACCAAAACGCAGCAGGGAAGGATGCTCACACTTGCCTGCTACAGTAAAGTACCTGAGACATCACTATTTTAACCATGAAATTTGCCCTATTTTGAATGTGATAAGACTTCTTACTGCCTTCAAGTTGAGTCACAGTCCTCTGTTGAATCTAGGTCAAATGATGACAGGAAGGAACTTGCATAACTAATGTGGTTTAGTTCTCACATTCCCCTCTGCTTCCAGCTTCAGAAAAGGTGTCAGGTGCTTCCATGCAGCTGCTTCTAATCAGAGTTGACCCAGCAGACAGAGGCAATGCATTAGAAAATAATTGTCTATATGTGGGGAAATGTTAACTCTTACATCCATTAGTGAGGAAGTCAAGGAGTCAGCTGTTCTCAGGAGTGATCAGCATTCACTGTAGTGTTTGTGTGGCAGACCCTGGCTTTGTAACATGACCCATCCCTCAATTCCTCTTGAATCCTTGTCAGACCTGGAGCTCACATGCTTGGGAATGTCATCAGAAAACACATAGCAAACACATCTGCAAAATAGTGAGAAACCTGATTGTCCTGGATCTTCATGTTGAGTAGGTACAGGATTCCCTCCAGAAAAATCTATGTATTTTACAACTAAAATGGTGGCAGTTCTGATATCTGTTTCAGGCTGCTTCCATTGTACATGAAAATTCTTCATTTTTTACTTTTTTTTTTTTTTTTAATTGTTTTTACTATGATGCAAATTTTTTTAGACTACTAGGCATGTGACAGAATGAATTAGACAGATTTTGGCAGAAAATTGCCAGTTTGGCTTTGCATGGCATTCCCAAGGCACTGACTGTAGGTTCATTCACATCACACAAAGCCTTGCCTTTGTGACAAAGAGGACACATGAAAGACCTGAGGGAAATTCAAAAATGATCCTTGATGTCAGTGGGGTATATAGGAGTTCATGAAGATCTTTAGGGGACTGGAAAGTTATTTTAAGTAGATCATCCATGATTTCTGACCTGACGAAAGTGTTTGAAATGTCATATGGAGGAGTTGTTATTTATTATCCTGTTTGCTATTTCTGATGCTTTTTTACTATAAATAATAAAACTTAGTAGAAAGATGACCATCAGTAGAGGTAAGACTTGGCTTGTCCCTCTTTATACATAACTACCTTACGTTCATTCCTTAAAGACTATTTCAGGTAGAGCCACTTGAAAGGGAGATTGACGCTTGCCATCTCTGGCTACTGATCCTGGTCAAATACAATCGAGAAGAAACTGCAAGGAGTATGGGAAGAGGCAGAGGAAAGGCAGTTCAAATAGCAAACCTGCTCAAAAGAGGGGGAAGATGTCAGTTTTGGTGAAGAAGAAGGGCTTCTAAAAATTAGTTTTTGAAGTTGTGCAGAGTTTGCTGCAGCACAAAAGGTTACTGAGAGACTCAAATCAAGCCTGGCAGGAAGGATCACTTGCAAAGACATGTGAGGCAAAGCGGGAGTTGGGTACAAATCCCTTTATCTACTCCATGGTTGCTCAAAGTCACTTTGAATTTTCTTTCTTACTACTTACAATCTTACTATCTTGATTTATAGTCTAATAATATTGTGCCTTCAGAACTTAAAAATCTTGCTCCTCATAAGGAACCATCTATAGAAGATCTGGACATGTGAACATCTCAGAGCTCTCACCAGCTCAGGAGTCCATCACAGGTTCTTAGGAAAAATGTCATTTATGATCTTTGTGATTCTGAACTCTGCCTATATTTTGTCTATGAAGCTTTTATTTTTACTTCCTCTTTTTTTCTTTCTTCTTTTTTTTTTTTTTTTTTTTTTTTTTTAAAATGCCCTCGGAGTTTTTATTTTTTTTTTTTTTTTTTTTTTTTTTTTTTTNTTGATGTCACAGCACAACTACCAATTACATTGTCAACATACACACGGTTGATACCAGTGGACTACAGTGAGATGTTTTCATCTATTTTTTTAATGTCCATCAGTATTTTAAACTTAATAACTGAAATTTATGACAAATTGCAAAACCCCCCTAATGTAATCTTATTTGCATATTTGAATTGTCTGTTGTCTGTCTGAAAACTCAAGAAGACAGTGTTCTGTATATAGCTACTTTTACTTCTTTGTATTAAGATATTTCTTTATAAATAATAAAATAAATAAATAAATACAAAAAAATCAAATCAATAAAATAGATACATAAAAATATAAACCTTAAAGAGCTACAGTAATTCCACTATGAAAACCACGCATAATTTTCTGAGAACCTGAATCTATATGAGCTCAGGCATAAGTAATAAGTGGATAGCGGCTACCGTATTTTATCAATATTCCTCTCCATGTATTTAGGTAGTTTTGAATAAAACTCCTTCATTTAAATTTACAGAATTAAATCTATCTGAAGGTATTTAATAAAAAACCTTTATGAAGAAAAAACTGGTATAAAGATTAGATGTTATTTTTTGATAATTTTTTTACCATTTATTTCGAAGCAAAGCAATAAAATAAACCCATAAAAATTAAAAATACCTCTAGAAATTAGCTAGAAAGATTGCTGAGTTAATTTTTGGTTTATGTAAACGTAACTTTAATTATCCAAAAGCCTTGATTTCAAGAAAGGATAGTTTAAAGTGTCAAACTTCAGAGATGCATTTTAGGCCAAATGCAAAAAAATGTAGCACAAAATGTAAATATATTTATGTAATGTGCTCATAAATGATTCAGTGTTTAGACACCAGTCTAATTTTGTTTAAACTGTATCACTTTATTGTAGGCTACAAGATTTTGAAGTTTGAATTAAATTAATGGGCAATATAGATTTAGCTTCTGGGTGAGTTTTATTTTCTTGGTTTTGCTCTCTGTTATTTTCCATTGTGGGGAAAAACTTGGTTTTGGGGGGAGGAAAAAATAAAAAGGATAAAGATATTTCTGAGTAAAGAGGTCTACCTGAATTTCTTTTCATTGACAATCTATAACTATAATGGTAAGTCCCCTCTTAGAGTAGATGCTCTAGCTTTCTCTTTGGTCTTTCTCACGTACTTAATGCTTTTGGGTGGGCAGGGGGAAAGTATTAGCCTTTAGTAAATTAAACTTGAGATCTTCACAGGCTGAATTGATGGGCTGATGACAGTTGTATGAGGTTCAATAAGGTGAAGTGCTCCGTCCTGCACTTGATTCAGTGGAGGCTGGGGGCAGATTATCTGGAAAGCTGCTCGTCACAGAGGGACTTCAGGATGCTGTTTGATACCTGACTGAACATGATCCAACAGTGTGCCCAGGTGGTCAAGAAGACTGATGGCATCCTGGGCTGTATGAAAATACTGTGGCCAGCAGGATCAGGGCAGTGATTGTCCTTCTGTACTCAGCACTGCTGAGGTCACACCTTGAGTCCTATGTTCAGTTTTGGGCTCGCTGCTTCAAATAGGGCACTGAGGTGCTGGACTGTGTCCAGTGAAGGGCAGTGAAGGTGATTAAGGCCCTAGAAAATATGACTTACAAGGAGTTGCCAAGGGAGTTGTGATTCTGTGAAACTAAGCTTCTTAAAGTACTGTAGAAACAGATGTAATAATAATGAAAATAAATTCTGAGACTATATGGTGCATGAATTAGTTCAATTGATGAAGTAGTTCTCTTTAGGTAAGTATGATCTGATGTTTGTTTGTTTGTCTGTATACCAGTCTCAGGGCTGCCCAAGATTTTGAAGGGACATGTGTTTTGTGAATGTCCTGTATTGTGTAGACACATAGTGCCAGACTGTCCCTAAGAGAAAACA
>VXAU01002936.1:271855-348065 GCA_013399695.1 Formicarius rufipectus | reverse complement strand
AGTTTATACAACTCAGCAAGTGACTTAGCTAACAAGGAAAAGCTGGAGGTTCAGCATGAGGAAGACGAGAAGACGACCCCTGGAGTGAGGTTGAAGGCCGGAACGACCACCTAAAAACTATGCCAAGGGAAGATTCTGGAAGGCTCCGCCCCAAGCCCTGCCTGAACCCCACCTCCTATGAATATGATAATGATAAAACTGTATGAATATGTATGTTAAGATGTTGTAATCTTGAATGTCAACTGGATAAATTACCTTGATCGTTACTGAAAACTTTGAAGCGAGTTTGTGCAGTGTGAACTGACTTGCTTCCCAGCGCTGTGAATAAATACCTTGCTGTTTAAAGACCAAATTGTCTCTATGCGGTTAACTGATTTCGTGCTTTTTGGCATCAAAGGACACAGCTCTGCTATGTTACGAATGCTTTTAAGTCAAGCACAGTAGCAGCAAGTTACCAGACAAAGGGACACTCTCAAAGGCTGCCTGCCAGAGATTGCTTATTCAAGGTGATTACATGGAAAGGACAGTAGCGCTGCCACACTTCTACCTCAAACTCCCTGGGGAAGAAAAAAGCCAAGAGTCATATCTAGGTTTTCTTCAGTTCTCACTGCTTGGAGTAGGAAGAATGTAATATAATATAAAGACACAAAGTTTGTTCTTGCAGAGTAATGCACCTAAATGCTTTGCAACATGAGAACAAGCACATTCTATCTCAGTTTTAAGTACAAGTAGTATATAAAATACCTCTCACTCGGAAGCTGAATCTGACCATGATTTGAGTCAAAAGCAGAAAATAATCATTATTACAGATCAAGGAGGAGGAACATATTGAGAGGTTGGAGAGTTTGTGCTTTCATCAAAGACCCAAAACCCCTTTCATTTCCATAGACTTCAGTAATATCTGCGGTTGTACAGCCATAACATCCTTAAGCAAATCTCTCTGTGGCATTCTTATGTGAAATAGCACAGAGGAATTACAGTAGAATTACAGTAAAAGTAACAAATTCCACCTAATTGATTCAACTTTATTGTTATTCAAGGCAAAAAAAACAAAAACAAAAAACAAAAACAAAAACAAAANAAAAAAAAAAAAAAAAAAAAAAAAAAAAAAAAAAAAAAAAAAAAAAAAAACCACAAAAACATAATAAATGCTGGCTGGTGAGAAAAGGACTGTGCACAAAATCCCAGCTAGGCCACCTGCCTGGGAGCAGGCTGAGAGCAGGGGGGACATCTGCTGGCTGGCAGGAGAGGCTGTACCTCTGTTTGGAGTGATGGGTGTTGTTGGAGAGGAAGCCAGGGTGCCCTCGTGTCCATGGACAGGGATGTCTCCTGGGAGCCACCCCAGTATCTCTTATCCTTCATTGGCCTTAGATATCAGGCAGTTTCACGTTTCCCAAACAATCCTATTTCCAGTTATTCAGTGTAGCTGGTGACTTTTTGCACTGATACAGTTTTGGTGTCTTAGTATGAGGCTTGTAAGCCCTAGTTGTTAATAAGACACCCTGACTGCATCAAGAAACAAAAAAGAGTTTATTCCTCTTCATCTAAAGTTACAGTTCTACTCAGGAATGGCAGAAAAGGCTTTCTCTTCTTGTTTCCATTCTTGCATCTTTATGTTCCACTGTGCAGGGATTTCAAAAGTACAAGAAGGAACTCTCTTCCCACACAATTATGCATATTTCTAAAACTAATACACTTCATCAAAACTATCTAACAACACACAGTTACAGCTAAATATCAACTAAGATATATTTTATAAAATTGGTGAATTCACACAGTTCTTACCTATCTTAACTTTAACTTTATTAATAGAACTCTTCACTTGTATCATTCCACAGAATATTAGCAGATTATTCTCTCAGTTTGTTGTTAGCCAAGGTCGTCCTGCAGATTCCACTGTTATCACTGAGGCCTCTGTATTGGAAACTGCTTCTGACTCCTTGTCTGAAAACCTGCAAAATGTGTGTTCCAACAATTCAGGGTGTTTTTTTGCATTTTGTTTGTTTGTTTTTCCATCCATGTCCTATATACTTATTATTATTACTTCATCCTTTTATTTGGTGTCTTGCATTTTTTCTTACATTTCCAAAACCAAAGCCTAGTCAATAGTACACTTCAGGTAGGATTCTATTTCTCATGTCCTTCTATCCATGTATTGTGCTGGTTTAATGTTAAACTGGCAGGAGAAATTAATCCAACTCGGAATGGGATTGCAAGTCAGAACAACCATTTAATAAAAGATCACAAAACACACTGATACAGAAAGAAAATTCGTTTGTGCCACAAAACCAGCTGTACAGCCCAGCCCAGTGGGGCATGAGCAGGATGGAGCTCACCGACCCCTGTGCTGAGCACCACGTGGGGCCCCTGAGTTCAAAATAAGAAGAAAGGAAGAAACCTGCTGGTGACCATGATGGTGGCAGTCCCATTGCAGTCTCAGTCCTGTTGAGGCTCTGCTCCTTCTCTGGATCTGACCAGAGATCCCAGTCCCAAAACTCCAACTTATCTCTGCTTGGGCTTAGATGGGAACGCCCAGTCCCTCCCGCAGGGTGGGGAGTTTCACAATGGGTGATTTACTCTGTGAGGTGAACAATGGCATAGTTTTGTCATCCCTGATGGCCCATGAGCAAACATGACCCCTCAGGTTGGTGTGAAGGCACTAGTGGCTCCCTGGAGGGGAGTTCTCACACCTGAGTCATAGGTGTGAAGACAGGAAAACTTCCTGATCCCACAGAAGTTCCCAAACACCCCCTTGCGCCCTGAGGGGTGGGGTGTGCCCTGGGCAGCTGCTGCCAATGGGCCATGGGGAGCAGGTCATGAGAAAATGACACAGAGGGTTTAGAAGACACACCCACCCAGTGACAAACTGATCCTGCCTGCTCTAACCAGGACATGTATCCAAAGCATTCACGACTGGTAGTGTAGGAAATTTCTCATTATATGCATAAAACACCCCATACACAATCTGTCCAAAAAGCAGAAGTCAGCTACAGTAATGTCTGGCAACATCTCTCTTTATGCAAACATTCGCAATATGCACATGCAAGCTGGGACATCCCAATTGTGTATTTCTGATTTTCCTCCACTGATTGTGGTATGGCAGTTGCATGGTACACAGGGATTATGCTGGGTAAGCTTTCCCACTATTATCTGAGCAGCCTTAGGACTTGTCACAGATGGTTGAATACCCTGTGGCCAGTGCAAGGAATTAGGCAACAGGGGATGCAGGACTACCTTTTTACACACCTCAATTTAATAATCAAAGAATTACAAGATCTTCACCCAGCCCTGAAAACAACTGAAAGAAAACTTCAAAAGGCAGTCCAGCCAAGGATGTATCCTCATAGTGTGAATTCCATCAGGGCTTTTATGAGTTCAGTTACTGTTTTCTGTATACAAATGTGACGTAGATTTTCATAATAAAATACACTGACACTTTTATACAGAATAACTGCATTTTCAGTCAGGTAACTCACCTAGGAAAATAGGGTGAACACATATTAAAGACAACAGAAGACTCTTTCAGGATATCACAGAATCATAGATTCATTCAGGTTGAAAAAGACCTCTAAGATCATGAAGTCCAACTGTTAACCTGTCACTGCCAAGTCTGACACTAAACCATGTTCCTAAGTGCCACATCTATGGATCCTACTCCTCTGAAAAGCCTGTTCCAATGCTTCACAACCCTTTCAGTGAAGAACTGTTTCCTGATACCCAAACTAAGCCTTTCCTGGTGCAACTTGAGGCCATTTTCTCTTTTGGAATAAAAACAATTAGCTATGGGTCTCAACAGTATGTACTGATACTGATCCATTTAAAATAAAATTTAAAAAAAAGAAGCACCACCAAACCCACCTTCGCTTCAGGAAAAACTTGATCCAAGTTATTATTGATATTCCCACTGAAGCCTGAGGGGTTATGGTACTGCAACAACAAAAATATGCCTTTTAAACCAAAATGCCTTTTACTGTGGTTTTCATATGCAGTTCCCCCTCTCTTTTTTGACAGATCTCTCATAGGTCATTGGAAGCAACAGAACTCTACATGCAAGAATCGTGAACAGCTAAAGAAATAGTTTTTGGGACATATTTTGACAATTTAACATTTTCAACACTTCTTCTAACCAAACAGTTTGTACCATTTGGAGTTGGCCAGAGATTTGGGATCCTTTATTTTTATTTCCACAGCCATCCTTTATTCAGTACAGGTCTTTATTTTCCCTTCCTCAGTAAGCACAACTCTAACCACAAAAGTATCTATTGCCCTAAGCATTCCAGCCTGTGGGCATTGCTCGCTTTTTTCTCACAGCATGTTCTACTGTTAAGTTACTTTTACTTTAGCTTGAATCTCTGTATTTCCATATAGTGACTAAAAACCAGCTGGCAATCCCCAATGTGCTATTCTTGATCACCTGATAACTTCCTTTGCCATTCTAGCAAAGACATACTCTTCTATCAGTGTGGTATGCAATTAACACTATGCCTCATTACTTTAGGTGGTATTTGGATTGTCACTCTAAGTATTACCTCTGTAGTCCTATGTGTCAGTGCTATTACTCTGATAATTAAGGTGGCCCCATAAATCATTACACAAAAGTAGGGAAGGGCTTGAATCCCTCTTCGTGAAATGATGAAGCTGAGTGAGCTGATACAACGTGCTGGGAGCTGGCAGCTGTCAACAACTGTCCTCCATCCACTGCCAATCCCAAATGCACAAGAGGTACATGAGTATCCAAGACATTCAATTAAGATTAAATAAGAGAACCATTTTTTGACAGGACAAAAACCTCCAAAACCCAAACCAACCCCTCACAACCCAAAACTTGAAATCATTGCTGATGACTGCATCATATTAAAGTCCTAGATAGAGGGCAGAACATACAGATCCTTATCATGGTTTAAACCCATCCAGCAACCAAACCCCACACAGTTGCTTGCTCACAGCTTCACCAGCAGCACTGGGGAGAGATAATCAGAAGTGTAAAAGTTGGAAAACTCCTGAGCTGAGAAAAAGATAGATTAACGAAAGTAAAAGCCATGCACAGAAGCAAAGCAAGGAGTCCATTCACTGCTTCTCATGGGCAGGCAAGTGTTCAGCCATCCCCAGGAGAGCAGAGACCCACTGCACATAATGGTTACTTGGGAAGACAAGCACCATCACTCCAAACGTCCCCATTTGTTCTTTCTTACCCCCACTTTATATACTGAGGGTGATGCTATATGGTCTGGGATATCCCTTTGGTCAGTTTGGGTCACCTGTCCTGGCTGTGTCTCCTTACAACTTTGTAGACAGAATGTACAATAGAAAACTTTTCTTATAATAATGGAATAAAGATGTCAGATTCAATCTCATGAAACTAACCAGATTAAATTACATCCTGAAACAATGAATCAAACAAATTGTAAGTATTTTATTTTACTGGTAATGCGATGCAAGAAATATTTTCGCCTAGAGCAAGGGATGATGTTGCTTCCAGTAATACAGGCAAGGTAAGAAAGTAGCTACCGATAAAAAAATTTTATATCATCTGTAACAATGCAGCTGACATGACAGCAAACGCAATAATGACTCGTTCACATGCAAAGACTATAAAGAGAAACCATTTAAGCATAGAGGTAAGAGATTCATTATATTCATCACCAAAATCAGGTGCAGGGAAATCAAGCAGGGAAAAACATAAAATCAGACAGCCCTGTAACTGGTACCCAGACCTGAAAGTGCTTTTTTAGACATAAAATCTGTTCATGTTCCATGCATTAGCTCTCCTTTGTAGCTTTGAAGGGTGTTCCCCACTTATGTAAAAGAAACAAACATGTAAAAGAAACATGCTAGCACATGTGCAGAAGTGCAATCTTTTTACGGAGCTGCTCCTTTTTTACTGAGGAACCTGTTTTCAGTGACACAGTTGAAACTGCTCATTAAGTCATGACATTCAGGCCTTACCTAATGAAGCGGAGAAAACTCCAAAGGCCACCCATCATGATAAAATCCTTTTTTTATGTTAAAATTACTTTAACTGGTAAGCCAAATACGGGAAAGAGTGTGTCAGGAGCCCAAAGTGAGTCTTGTAAGAGTAAAAATGATTGTACCCAAGATAGCACCAAAGCCACCACCACACTTTTCTCTCTGCCATACCTGGGAAAAAAAATTACTTGGAAATGTTCTTAATTATTCAAATAGCCACCTGATAGACAAAGTAGTGCCAAAGAACTGATGCAGGGTTTTTTGCCTAGCACAATTTCTCTAGATTAAACATTTCAGGAACCAAGACTTCTATATCTTTCACTGTTTATATATGTGTATACACACAGTTTCCTTGTGGGAAGAGAACAGCTCAAAACAAAGAAGGCCCCAAACATTTCAGTGACATCTGAAGCTCCCTCTTGAAGCTTGTCAGACACTAAAAACTGTGATAAAATGTTTCGAATTAAGACGTAAGTCTGCTACTGTGTTACTACAGCTACAACAGCTGCACACACTTGGCTAAGAAGGGGAAAAGGAAGGTCTGGAGGAATCCAGCTCTCTTCCCAACCGCTGAGAGCATCCATGCTTCATTGCACACCACACTTGCCCCTCCCACATGGCTTCGTTGCTTGAGAGTGAACATGGGGCACTACAAGTAATAGGAAAATAATATCCAGCTAGTCAGCTTATTGAGCAACCACTAAAACCTTGGGCAGAGGTTACCACCACCACTTGCTCTCTACACGACCCATAAGAATCACTCACTCTTCTGTGCATCACTGGTGTGAGAAACAGCATCTCAGACCCAAAATGTGTTTTAGGATAGGCCTTTATTATCTGGTGAAAGCAAACAGCGCTGGATGCAGAGGAGTCCTCGCTCCCCAAAAACCACATCCCAAACACAGCACAGATTGGGGGTTTATCCAGTTACTTCATACATATTCATCACATCATATACACAGACATTTTACAATGGGATGCTAAACAATCTTCAATATGTTTCTTTATTGTGTCAGTTCCATCCACTGTAATTCACGTATTGCCTGACAAGGGCTCAGGGGAACGATCCAGTTTGGCCATAATTCAAGTATTCCCTTGACAGGGAAATAGAGAAATGAACCAGTTCTACCATAATTCACATTACCTTGGTGTTAATAGTTTTAGAACCTAGTGGAATTTTTTCTTTCCCCTACCACCAGAATGAGGGGCGAATAGGCCTATCGTCATCCAACGCCTCTAACAAAAGAAGCAAGGTGTTACCTAGTGACTGGTAATTCTCTGGGTGTGGGGGACTAGAAGGACACACTTTTTGGTTTCTTTTTTTCCTTCAGTTTGCCGGAGGAGAGGGAGCGAGAGACAGCTCTCGGGGAAACCTTTGCCCTATGGGTTTTGGTCTTTTTTTTTTTTTTTTTCTTTTTCTCCCATTTTCCAATCCCTGGATTTGCGGAGTTCCTTGTGCCCAAGAGAGAGAGGGAAGACATCAGTAGCCGGGGCCTTTGCATCGGACTTTCCGGAGGGGGCCCATCGGAGGCCAGCCCGTGTGTGAGAGGCTTTTGCATCGGAGGCTCCAGCCCAGAGGTCAACAAGCCACAAGCCGAGGAAAGAGGATCCCAGCCTTGTTTTTCCCTTACTGAGCAGCTTCTACCCACCGAACCCACAGAGAGAGACGCCAAGCCTTTTCCACCAACCCCCGGGGGCAGCTCAGCACCGGCCACGGACCAACATCATCACCTGCGATCCGTAAATACTACTGTGCCCAACAGAGCCAGAGACTGGGGGGGAGGGTTTGGTTCAGGGGGTTTACTCGTTTAGTCCTGGTTGTTTTGTTTCTCTTGAATATATATATAGATACATATATTATAGCTAAGAACTGTTATCCTTCCATTTATCATACCTTAATTACAATTTGTTTTGAAATTAAAGGAGGCTTGTCTCCTTCTTCGGTTTCTAGTCCAACAAATTTCCTAAGTTCCTCTAAACTTAGACACTTGGTAAGGAAGAGAAACTAAACAGTTCCACCATAAATCACATAGTTTTGATAGAGAAACTAAACAGTTCTACCATAATTTACAGCACCTCTGTAGCAACAACTTGTTCCCTTTATGCGGCTGCAATTACCCACTTGGCTTTCACTGACACGAATCATAACCACACATCACACTGGCAACAAAGCCCTGGCGAACAGGCCTGACAGCCCTGGCCATCTCACCGGCCCAGACCGCACAGGCTGCATCGCCCGCACTGGGCCCTCACCGGGCCCTCACAGGCAGCAGTCTGCCCTCACGGACTGAGCCCGCTGGGCTCCCACAGGCAGCGCCGGGCCCCCACAGGCAGCGCTGGGCCCTCACAGACCGAGCCCACTCGGCCCGCACAGGCAGTGCTCCGCCCCCACAGGCGGCGCTCGGCCCCCACAGCCAGCGCTCGGCCCCCACACGCAGGGTCCGCCGCCCCGGCACAGGTGGCACCGCCCCCTCAGCGCGGGCGTGCGTGGGACCTGGAGAGCGCACCGCCCATCACAGCCGCAGCCAATGAGCGGCCTCGTTGCCTGACAGACGGCGCGCAGGGCGGTACTGGCCAATGGGAGCGCGTACAGGGCGAGAGGGAGGCGGGAACGCCGCGCTCCCGGATTGGCTAACGGCTGCAAGGGCGGGCCTTAGCGCGCAGCGTTGTCCAGTAGGAAGGCGGCACCGCGTGACAGGCGTGCGGCTCAGCCAATCGCTGCCGGCGTGGAGCTGCAGGTCTTTCTCCCTTGCAAAATGGCGGCGGCGGCAGTGCCCATGGCGGCAGCGGCGCCGGTGGCGGCTCCTCCCGCGGCGGCGCCGCCGCANTGGTGCGGCTGCACCCCGTCGTGCTCGCCTCCATCGTGGACAGCTTCGAGCGGCGCAACGAGGGCGCGGCGCGGGTCATCGGCACGCTGCTGGGTAAGGGCCGCCACCTCGGCCGCCGCGGGCCGGCGCCCCCGACCCCCCTGACCAGCTGCTCTCTCTCCCGCAGGCACCGTGGACAAACACTCGGTGGAGGTCACCAACTGCTTCTCCGTGCCGCACAACGAGTCCGAGGATGAGGTACGGACACCGCCCCGGGGCTCTGCGGGGCGCGGCACCCCCCAGCCTGCTGACACGGCCATGTCCCCTTTCCCAGGTAGCGGTCGACATGGAGTTTGCCAAAAACATGTATGAGCTGCACAAGAAGGTGTCTCCTAACGAGATCATCTTGGGCTGGTAAGTTCTTCTGCAAGAACATGTGTCGGTGCCTTAAACGGTTTGAAATACATAATTCACCTTGTCACCGATGAAGAAGCAGAAGCAGTAATGGTTGTGACAGTAAGATCTTGTAACTTTTTGTTCTGCAGTCCGTGGTAAAGCTTCTGCCATTCATAGAAAGCTTACAGGGTTTGGTTTAGTTTATGTCTAGCATGGTATCACAGGGGAATGATGAATTAGAAGATGCTTTCACGACTTTGTTAGAACTTACCACTTGTAATACGACCTGCCCCAGGAGAATTAACTGGGTCAAAAGAAGGGGGGACACAAAAGAGTAGTTTCAAGTACCAAAGACATCAGAAGGAATCACTGATACCAGCTGAAATGCGTAGTTCTGTGCTGAGAAAAGGTCCAGGTACTTGTGTGTGGCATGTGAAGCAGGATCAGTGCAGTGTTACGGGGACAGAGTGTGTCTGAATGTGAGACACATTGGGTTTATTAGTCTTCTTATGCTTCTCTGATCCGACGAAACAGCTTCGTTCTGTTCCTGTGGAGCAAACTTCCTCAACAACCTTCTAGTGGCACAGCACAGTGCAGTTCTGATGACTGGACTTTCCCTGTAGATGTGAGACACCAACTGAAGAGCGGTTAAAGGAGCCGGATTAACGAGTTATACCTCCTGCAGAGAGATGTTTAATTTGTGGGAGATAAATTTGTACAGAACTAAAGAGTTGGTCCAGAATACAGTGACAGAGAACTGAATATTGGGTGTCTGATGTCAGTTGTACTGACACTTTTATGGCTGGTTTTGCAGCACTGGCCTTGTGCATATTTTGGGCATGGGTGTGCTTAGCCTGATTAGTGATTCCTGTAATTGCAGGATAGTTGGCCATAAAACTATAGAATCCTTAGTTAAAACACTAGTATTTAGTATGCTGCTGCAGCTCAGTGTCTGGAAATAGTGGTTTATGATGCAAACCTACTAAGTACCAGCAGTTGGAAGAAAGGTTTCCCAACCTGTGTTCTTTTTAGGTATGCCACGGGCCACGACATCACGGAACACTCAGTGCTGATCCACGAGTATTACAGCCGGGAAGCACACAATCCAATCCACCTCACTGTGGACACGAGTCTCCAGAACTCACGCATGAGCATTAAAGCCTATGTCAGGTACTCTGGGAGGCTGCATTTCTGGCGGGGCAGCTGTCTGGATTGCTGAGAGACACCCCATCAGGGTAACAAGAAATGTAGTTGACTGCAGTGTCCCATTACAAACAGTGGTGAGCCACGGATCGTGGCTTACTTCTCAGTGGAATGTTTTGACCACTGGATGTAGGGTGAAAGACCTACGGTTTCATAAGCTGGTACCTCATTGGGGTGGGGAATTGTGACTTAATTAACAGGGTTCTGAAGATCCTTGGGTCATTTCACAGGAGTCACTCAGCGAGCAGTAATGTCACTAACTTCACCACATTGAATGCGAGCCTGTAGACATTTGGTTTATTCATACAAGTTGGAGGATTAGTGTGGTTAAAAGATAATTGAAACAGCATCTTCTTGATGAGTCTTTTTTCACCTTAATGCCCTCATTTTTGTCAATCACCAAGGAAAATTAATATTGAGAAATTAAACTCTTTGAATCTCACTGAATTCTTCCCAGTGTTAGCTAAAGTGCTCTCCTCTGTAAGGAAAAAATCCCAAGTCTTTCTTTGTAGAGAAGGTACTGCTTCCTGACTATGCATCTTCAAAAAGGCAGCTATTCCATGACATCTTACTTAAAGCATAAATTGACTTCAGATTCTTTGAACAGTAGGATTAATAAAGGTGTTGAGAGTGCATTGTACTTGAATTTGTTGTATTTGCTTGTTCCTTCAATGATTTCTCAAAACATGGAGTATTTCAGGATAGAGGAATACCTGCTCTACAAGCAAGGAACTGTAGCTAAGGTTATAGTACTCAGCTTTTCAGGCATTCATGGTGAAAGGTGTCAGATGAGCTAGGATATTCCTGGATGAAAATGAGCAATTAATAGCATGCCAGAACTGATTTCCTGTCCTCAGTTATCCTTGGTCTTAAAATTGCTGATTTTGGTGAGAATGAGTAACCTACTCATGTTCACGCTTTATTGCTAACAAGGGATCATTGAGATGGAAATCTCTTTCTTCCTCCCTTGCATATGTCCATGCTGAAAATGTTTTGTTGTTCTTTTTTTTTTTTTCCCTAGTGCCCCAATGGGAGTCCCTGGTAAAACTATGGGCGTGATGTTCACACCCCTAACAGTGAAATATGTTTATTATGATACAGAGCGGATAGGAGGTGAATGCTTTCTTTCTATTTTGGTTATAACCATTGTTGTGATACTGTTCAAATGCTTCTTTTACCCTGGTAAAAATTGCCATTCTGGGAATTCTGCTGGGAATTAGACTGTCTTGCTGAAGCTGTCCTAAAAAGTACTGAACAAGTTAAGGACTTCAGCTGGTTTCCGTGACAGTTTTTTATACTGATCCTCCTTTGACTTTCAGTGGATCTTATCATGAAGACCTGTTTTAGCCCTAATCGAGTGATTGGCTTGTCCAGTGACTTACAGCAGGTGGGGTCAGCGTCAGCCCGGATTCAGGACACCCTGACCATGGTGCTGCAGTACGCTGAGGATGTGTTGGTAAGGCCAGCTTTTTAGCATCCAGAAAATGAGTTTGATGTAAACTTGAGCATCTTGTTTTTATATTTTCTTTTCCTGGGCCATAAACTTAGTGAGTTTTACTCATGCTGAAGTGTGTGTTTCTATACTTAGTCTGGCAAAGTGGCTGCTGACAACACTGTGGGGCGTTTCCTGATGGATCTTATTAACCAGGTGCCAAAGATTTCACCAGAGGACTTTGAGACAATGTTGAACAGCAATATCAATGTAAGTTCATAATGTAATTTTTTATTGTGTATTGCCAGCAATTTTGAAAATTTGTCATACAGACACAAAATTGTCTGTGATCAAAACAATCTTATCTTTTCACACTAACATGTTAGTAGGAAACATAGCCCCTTACTGTCAGTATTGATGTTAAGGGCTGAAGGTGAATAAAGGAGCTCACCATAATAATCTTGCAAGCAACTTCAGATAAAAGAATAAATTTTAAAGTATTTAGGAATTCTGCAAGTGATTTGAAAACCACTATGAATTCTTCTTTCATGTTGATTGGACTTGAGAAGTTTGTGTTTCAAGGATAACTGGTGACTTGAGAGCTTCCTTTGCCTGAGCTGACATTGCATAACACTGAGGACACAAACAAGGTTTTTAGCATCCTACCTTATTTCTGTGGAAAGCAAAAGCTAAGTTTCTGAATGTGTTGTTCACCTACAGTCTGCAAGACCAGAACTAATTTTTAATTTTGCTTATACCCTTTGACTTGCCTGGTTAACATAGATGAACTTGGAGTTAAAATTTCACAAGCAGTGTTTCATATTCCAGGAATACCAAGAGCTTCCTGCAAGGGAAGCATTCCTCAGGGTAGGACTTTCAGGACTAACAATATTCCTAGTAGCTGATCATAAAATGCTTTACAAGTGTTAAAAATTCAGCTCCTTAATAGGCTATGATCTTTGTCCGTATTTCTCATCCCTGTTTTTTGCCCCCCTTTCAGGACCTACTGATGGTAACCTACTTGGCAAACCTCACACAGTCACAGATTGCTCTCAATGAAAAACTCCTGAGTTTATAAAGAAACTTTTGCCATCCTACACTTAAGAGGGAGCCTGAAGAATGAGTACATACATTTTTCTATGGTGTTACAGAACTCCTTGGACGGTAATTTAATGACCTACATGACTTGGTTTACATCTTTATATCCACTGCCCTGAAAAACCCCTAACATGCTTTAGGAAAAGAATGGAAATGGCTGCAGTTCAGTTGAGCCTGGTGTTTTCAAATGGAGTATGAAAATCTTTTGTCCCCTGGGTTTATCTCCTTGTATAACAAAATACAGCTTTATTTTAAGAATGTATTTGGAATAAAAGTTCCATTGCAGTGGCAAGAATGGCTTCTGTCTGGAAAAAACTGTTCTCATTTATTGTGTAATGAATCTGCTTTTGACAGAAAGGGAGGGGGTAACATCAGGAAAGAAAAAGTGGATGCAAATGAACTCCAATTGTGCAGACTTCTTTGCAAGGTTTTTTTCCCAGCTGTTAAAGCACACTGAACGTGTGGGGGTTTGTGTTGCATGTAATATGCTTTACCATGAAGGACAACAGAGTGGTCACTGGTTTATTAGTGGTGTTGTGTATATGCCTTCAGCAGGGTCCTGACAGAGTACAAGACAGCAAATGCAGCTTATGGTACCACTTCTATCCATTTGATTGTCTCCTGATCTGTTGGGAAAGGAAATCAAGGTCAAAAGCATTAGCTCCTCATGAAGGAGGGGTTCAGAGAATTAGAGCCAGCAAATGAATTTATGGTAAAATGGTTTGAAAAGCGTTGAAAGTGTGGCTGCTGGAGTGTCCATCTTTGCCAAAGAGGAAAAGGAGAGAAAAATGACAATTCATGAAATTTGAAGTTAAAAGTCAGGTGTCGTCAAATAGGAATTTTCTGTTTCATAACCCTGTACTGCTGCTAAAATTATGCAAACAGAAACCTCATTTTCTCCCCAAGACATACTTCATGGTGAGTTCTAGCAAAGCCAATACCACTATTAACTTTAACTTTGCGGAGTCTCAGCTAATAACTCTTATCTTTAGAAGGCTGTTCAGCTGTACTGAGAAGGTTTGCCTAACACAGCATCCCTGTTCTACAACGTAACACTTCTCACCTAACTACTGATGACTGTATCTGTTTTGGTGAATGAACCTGAAATGTTGGAGAAGTGTGCAAAGACACTGTTCCCCAAATAATTTTTGTGCTAATTTGACAGATAAATCCAAGTGTAAGACTTGGGTTGCAAATCTGTAGGTCCTATACTGTTTACTCCAATCTAGACAGTTCCCCCAGTGACTCAATGCTAAATTCTAAGTTCTAATTGCAAGGACAGTGTACATGAAAACAAGCTGTAGCAAAGATCCCCATATTATTTGAAGATGTTATTTGTGAGTATTAAATAATTATTAGAACTCAGCTCTTTGTTTTTATTAGTCTGAATAAAAATGTTGTGCTTTCCTTTCTTTAAACTTAATGTTCTTAACTTGAGCTATTTAATATTCTGCCATTTATTATCATAAGTTTTGACATAGATGGAGGAAAAGGGCAAACAGCAAAGCTGGGTAAGTCTCAATTACCGCAAGAAAGTTGTAGGGGGGAAACCATAGTATTCTTCTGCAGGAAACTTTTTGCCATTCCCTGTCAGGAAAGTGAGAAAATATAAGAAGAAAGATTTTTAACACTCTGCAAGTTGAATTAGCTGTGCTGTTTAATAAGCTGGTGTGCACCACATGCAAAGTTCTGAGATGAAAGATCAATTTGTCATCACTCTGGAATTTGCCAGTCCTTGCACGTATCTGAACACTAATGCAGATACGTCATAAGGAACTGAGGTTGACTTCTTAGGTAGACAGATTCACTTCAGGTTTCTGAAGGGACCAAAGTTCATTGGTTTGGATGTAGGCCAGACAGCACAATGCCTAATGCTTGGAATTAGAGAAGGAAAGTGTTTCCTGTCAAAAACTGATCACATCTATTCTGTGCTTGTGAACAGACACATGGTGATCTTTACTTTGACTCTGGGACTTTGAATGCTTGATTTCAAATTTCAGTGGCCACTCTTACAAAGGAAACATTGCAAACACAGATGTAATGTAATGTAGTTGAGATAGAGAACTCTGTGTATGCTTCCATACATTATATTTAGTCACATTAGTGATCTCACTAACACAATAAAAATCTTTTCTATCCTCTGGCATTTCAGCATTTTCTTTGCTGGCTTTGCTGAATGAGTGCAACATTATGGTATTACATGTTTATTTGTGTCAATCAGTTGAGTTGATCTTGGATCTCTTTGAACACTTCCTCAATATACATAACAATATTCAGAACAGAGTTCAGTGTTACAACTGAATCTCGTTTTCCTTTTGGTACAAGTTGGAGGAATGTACAAAATCAGTCTACCTTGCTGCCTTGGGCACTTCTCAGACATACAATCTCAGTCAGCTTCAACAAAGGAACAGTTTTCATCAAAGCACCTCTGGGCAGTACAGAGGCAATGAAACCTTATGGTTTTTTCAGTGAATGTAGTGACTTCTTTAGTTAGCACACAGACATTATGCTTGACTCTGATGTTTGTAGCATGGTTTGCATCTCTCAGAGTGCATGTAAAACACGAGCACGTGAAAGTACTCTGTGTTATTTAAAAAAAAAAATACTTGCAGGCGAACTAGCTTTAACAGAAGTCCCTTCAGAAAATTTCAGGAGGAACTGGTAATGTTCTTAACTATTAGAGGTGTTTCTTAACTCAGCAGTAAAAATTTCTGTATTGTTGAGAATAATGAACTTTGTTATCTGCAATTTGAAACTTGAAAAAAACCTTGGTTCCAGAACTGTAATTTCATTTGGTGGTTATTTCCATATACTGGGATGAAGGTCACTAAGTTGGCTTTGTTAGTTGGGTCATTTAAGTTTCTTGGTAGAATACTTAAGTCTACTGCAAAGAGGAAGCAGTGTTTTGGTATGTGATTTTGTGACCTTGTGGCATATGCCACATACACCTGAAATGTATGGCTTTAATCCTAAGGATTAAAAGGTTGATGGTGAAAAATG
Organism: Formicarius rufipectus; assembly: GCA_013399695.1. Taxonomy (NCBI): domain Eukaryota; kingdom Metazoa; phylum Chordata; class Aves; order Passeriformes; family Formicariidae; genus Formicarius; species Formicarius rufipectus. The sequence goes on along the minus strand of VXAU01002936.1, from coordinate 332,162 downwards.
TTGGACACACTGCTCTTCTAAAGAAGTTAAGCAGAACAATCTGCTGTTCTCCTGTGCCTGGAAGAAAGATGAAGCTTCTATTTCCACACAACAGCACTAGAGACCTCTTGGCAACTCAGTTGTAAGGACTGTGTGAAATCCTACGCTGGGACCACAGCGGGTGGAGCACTAACATGACTCATTGGGCAGTGACTCTCCCCTGAGCAACAAACCAAACTCACAGCTTCTCCTGAAGTGAGTGCTCCTTGCACGCAGGGAGGATTAACTCAACAGCTAACTGGGACTGTGTGCATTTTAATGAGTGCAGTCACAAGGCAGTCTAGCAGGAAAAGTATTTTTAGTACATAATGTAGACTTGGACCACTGCAGTATCCTGTTGGTTTGTTATACTTTGACCTATGGTTCAAAGCTGACCAGATCTTCTTACAACAAACTGAGGGAAAGTTTTTGTTCTTAATTGAACTGTATTGGCTGAAATAGAACATCAAAATAATGCCCCTTATTATTTAAGTGGGGAATAATGTTCCAGTCAGGATACACAGGATAAGCAGCAATGCTTTAGTGATCTATGTCACCAACAATAAATTCCTCAGGGGAAAAAATAATTGTTTCAGCTCTATTGATAGCACTCAGCACTGCTATGTAGTTGAGCCAAGTCACTTCAGACCAGACTTCTGTCCAGTATCATGTCTTCGGAGCAGAGGCAAGAATATTACAAAAGTGAAGAACGAGAGTTTCTCTCCCAACTTCTCTAAAATTGAATTTTCCAATAGCAAGAAGCTGCCTTGACTCTGCGTGGGGTTCCAGAAGGTTTCCCAAATGTGCAGGCTCTAGCTACAGTAACAAGCCAGCAATTTCCTTAAATACAGGGAGTGAAATTAGATTACCACTATGGTTCCAGTTCATGCTTTAAAGGCAATTCCAAATACTCTTGCTGACACTAGTATATTGGAAAACACATTTTCCAGACATATGGCAGTTTGTTAAAATATTTTCTCCCTTTCCCAATTGTTTTTAAAACAAATTGTTCTTTTCTTGAATAGCTCAAACAGTGCACTAAATGGAAGAGAGAAAGAATTGTGTATCTTGTAAATGTACTTGGTTCCCATGGAAACAGGGATGCAAATATATGCCTGACCCAAAAGAGACAGGCTTAACAGAGGTAAAATAAAGTAGACAAACAGAGTGTCATCTGAAGATTGCTGTGAGGATTAAATTCTTAAAGCCACTCCTGATGTGTTCTGGGCAAACAAGAGAGAACAAGCCCAATTTTGCTGGATAGGTAATTTATCAGATTCTTTATGTGGTTTTAGGTGCTCTTCATTTGAAGCAAGCAAGCAGAGTAAATTATTACCCACCTATTTTCTGCTGCCTGCACTTCATGCTGTTTTACAGACAAATGGAACAGTGGCTGCTGTTTCATCTAGAGCTGAAGTGCTGCTCCAGGTTACAAGAAAACAGCCCTGCTTGAACTTGAATGGTCTCTGAACTGTTAATGTTTTTATAAAAAAAAAAAAAAAAAAAAAAAAAAAGATATTTTGAATAACCTCAAGTAACTGGTGCATAATATCATAGGTGGATCCTTCATAAATTTTATCTTGCTGGTGAGAATGCCTTATGAATAAACCATCAAGCTAAGGAAGGACTATGATATGTCTGTTCAGACATGTTCAGAGTATAATGTGAATAAATATCATAGAAACAAAACACTAAGTACACTTCCCCTAATTACATACAAATAACTGTAATTAAGATTTCTTTCTATAAAAATGTTTACAGTAGTCAAGACAGTCTTACCTTTGGACCTCTTGGGACCTCGATCCCGATGCTGAGTAACTACATCAAAAGGAGCAACGCTTCCAGCTCCATCCACTTGTGTCCTTTGTATTCTTTGTGTGTCACTCACAGTTCTGGTGACCCAGGTGACTTGACTGACGCCCTGCCAGGTATTGAATGCTGACCTTGACCTAAAGACTCATGTGTTACTGGATTACTGACTCAATTTAGAGCTACATGCATCAGGGCTGAACCCCACAGCTGTACGGAAACTGCAGCGTGGACTTCTCCCTCCTTTTCTGTGCTGGTTCAAAGTTAAACTGGCAGGAGAAATGAATCCAACTTGGAATGGGATTGCAAGTCAGAATAACAATTTAATGAAAGATTACAAAACACACTGATACAGAAAGAAAATTCGTTTGTGCCACAAAACCAGCTGTGCAGCCCAGCCCAGTGGGGCATGAGCAGGATGGAGCTCACCAACCCCTGTGCTGAGCACCACGTGGGGCCCCTGAGTTCAAAGGAAGAAGAAAGGAAGAAGCCTGCTGGTGACAATGATGGTGGCAGACCGGTGGCAGTCTCAGGCCTGTTGAGGCTCTGCTCCTCCTCTGGATCTGATCAGAGATCCCAGTCCCAAAACCCCAACTTATCTCTGCTTGGGCTTAGATGGGAACGCCCAGTCCCTCCCCCAGGGTGGGGAGTTTCACAATGGGTGATTTACTCTGTGAGGTCAATCCTGGCATATTTTTGGCATCCCTGCTGGCCCCTGAGCAGACATGACCCCTCAGGTGGGTGTGAAGGCAGGAAAACTTCCTTATCCCACAGAAGTTTCCAAACACCCCCCTGTGCCCTGAGGGGTGGGGTGTGCCCTGGGCAGCTGCTGCCAATGGGCCATGGGGAGCAGTTCATGAGAAAATGACCCAGAGGGTTTAGAACACACACCCACCCAGTGACAAACTGATCCTGGCTCCTCTAACCAGGACCCTTTCCTCGCAGGTGGCAGAGGACTCCCGTGGGATGGAGTGGCCGGGTGCCACTGGCGCCGGTGCACTCACCTCTGGTCCGTCCCGAGGGCGAACCGGGGACACCGCAGACTTCCCTCGGTTACACGGGGCACCCGCACAGGCGGCGCAGGGTCGGGGCGAGCCGGGCGGGCACGGCCTGTGCGGCTCCATTTTGCGGTGTGGCTGCGGAGAGAGGCCCGCGGCGCTGCGGGTTCCCCTCAGGTGAGGCGGCCGAGGGGGAAAGGAGGGAGGGAGGGAGGAGTCGACGGGCGCTACTCGTGAGCCCCTCGCCTCAGGCAGCGGCACTAGCACGGCCCGTGTACACCAGCCCGGGGGGATCAGACTCGGCTCAGCCCACACCACCCGGGGGGCTCTGACCCGGCCCCAGCCACGGCCCTGCTCACATCGCCCCGGGGGGCTCGGCCCCAGCCCCAGCCCTGCTCACGCCCCCTCGAGGGGCTCGTTCCCAGCCCCGCTGGGCCCCACCCGAGCTGGATGGCGCCCGGAGCCGCGTTCGCTGTCTGCCCAGGAGGGGAGCAGGTCGTGTCTCCTCGGGAGAAGCAGGTAGTGAGATGCCGGGGTGTCTGTGTGCGACGCGCGGGGCCGCTCAGCCTCGGGCAGGGCAGGGCAGGGCAGGGCAGGGCTCTCGCTGCCCGTGTGTACCTGCGGAGCTCCTGCCCCGCCGACACCCCCAAAGGGATCCCCGCCTCGGGATTCCAGCTCAGCGCGCAGAGAACTGGCGATCGCCCCTGGCCTGTGCCCCACCGGGGACAGCGGCGGAAAACTGCTATCTGACGGGAAAATCTGATGTTGATTTGGTTATAAAAGTAGCGTCGGAACTTCTGTTCTTCCTGAGGGTGCTTGCGCCAAATTTAAGGTCCGTTTAAGCAGCTGTTAGTAATACTATACAGGTACTGGTTTAAGTACTTGTATCGCCATTAGCAGTGGTTATGATTAAAGCATAGATTTGTAGATACGCCTTATGTTGTTCTTCCCCTTTTATTTATTTGGAAGTGATGATCCAAGTGTATCAGTGTGAGGTGGGAGTACCAGTGCTTCTCTGGAAGTTGTCTTCAGATCTTCTTTGAACTATTCCATGCAGAGTAAGGTTTTCCACATTGTCTCAGATATTTAGTTCTACTGCCTTAATGGTCCAGCACAGTAAGAATTCTGTTTTCAAATCTGTTTGTTTTGGCCAATGAATACCTAGAAATGTGAATAATCATTTGCTGTGTTGCGTTCATTTTTATATGTCCCATGTCCTCTGATTTGTGCATCTAAGGTCACAGAAATGTGCTATGAGTAACTCCCAGGCCCCGATCAGGGAATCTCTCTGGTTAGCATTAACATAATTTTTCCCCCTGCCGTTAAATGTTTCATGACCTGGCTGATGGTCTCCAATCTCCCTGCCCCGCTGGCTGGCAACATGGGGAATGGTCTCTATCCCTACTCTGCAAGTCCCTCTGTTAAAAATGGGACTAAAATTAACAGTCATTGTCAGGAAGCAGAGGCCTGCTACCCAAATGAAGTAATGCTGAGGGGTTACACCTGTTCCTGTCAAATTACCATTTTACCTGGGATAGATGGGGTGCTGCTCTTTTCTCAGGAACTACCCTTGTGAGCAGAGGAGCGCAGGGTGATGGGAGACAGGTGCTTGGTGCAATGCAGGAGTGGGACCTGCGCTGTTTCTGTGGTGACAAAGGGCTCAGCTCCCTCCTGCTGGCACTTCAAACTGTGTGCTGTATTTCAGAGTTGTTTCTGGAGGTTCAAGCCTCTTACCATGCCTCAGTGTCTATCTAACCTTAAGTAAGAGTGATAGTTGATGACAAAGTTGAAGATGCTTCCCTTCTGAATTCTGATTGCTGTGGTCAGATGTAGGAAAGTTCTGTGGGTTAATAGCTGCCAAGTACTCCCAAGCAATTCTAAACCTACTAAGCATATTATTTAAGTCATTTAACAGGTAATTAGCAAGCTCCTACCTACTGCAGACTCACAGGTAACACCTTCACAGTGATGATACCTTTCTTCTTTTTCTCCCAGAATGTCATACCCAGGTTATCCCCCCTCTGATGGCTATCCTGCTTTCCCTGGTTATCCTGTAAGTATGGCTTTTGAATGTGTTTCATTCCTAATGTAATATTCTGTGAATACTCCTTCTTACTGTGCTCTGTGTGAGTGTGAATAATAGTTGTCAGTTCATATACAGTGTTCTCTACACATTATGGTCCTTGTTTTCATCTGTATATCCTTGAGGATGACTTCATAGCTGTCTCATAAGAATTCCAAGAAGGAAGCTGGGTTTTTTTAATGGTGCCTCTTGTTCTAGAAAGGTTTTTGATTCTTTGATCATGTTTTATTTTACCTTTTTCTGGTGAGTTTGTTCTTTTTAATATAGCTATCTCTCTCGGCAATTTTTTTTCCTTAAACTTTTTTATATGAGAACCTTTACATACAGGGTCAGAGGTAATCTCTGAACCAATCTCTAACAAACACTTGCTTATATGTATCCTAGGATTTACAGAGATGCTGAGCAAACTTCAGTAGTCATAAGCCCTCAGGAGGAGCTTGAAACACTTTACTCAAACAGCCCACCTTTCATATGACACTAAGTAAATATTTTTCTGAGGATAGAGGACACTGTGTCTTGGACCCCTACAGCCACAGGACTGTTCCACCTTCAGCTCACAGCTGAATGGACTAAAAATTTAAAGAAAACTTAATGGAAGGCTGAAATGTATGAGGTGTGGCTGATGCTGCAGTGTTTTTGATATGCCTGCATCGTTTTTCAAAGCAAGATTAATCTGTGTGCTTTTATGGCACTGATCATGACACTTTAGTGGGTTAATTGTGAGAGTTTTACCTGTGTTTTATGTAGTACAGAACTAGACAAGCATGGAGCTCAGCCTGGATGCCATTAAAATATAAATACATGCAATAAATTCTCTGATGGTTTTGCTTTACAATTTAGCCTTACTCCCTCCAGAACACTAAAATCAGTCAAACTAGAGAGAAACATGTTAGAAAATGAGTCTTTATTTAAACTCCAGGATTTCTTTTCTCAAAGTTCTGCTGAACCCTCATGATTGTAGCTGTAGTTTATTTTTAACTACATCTGAAAATATTTTTTTCCTTAGCTAGCATCTAAACCAGCCAATTACAGTGGATTAATTTAAAAGACCTTTTAGATTTGGTATCAGCAATTCTAGATTTCCTAGTCTCAATCATAATGCCCAAAGTAATAATCAGTTCAAAAAACCTAATTGGAATTTTCTTCCACAGTACTGGAACAGGGGTTTTGAGGATCCTAATTTTGAATTTGTGAATCTAAACTCCATTGAAATATGTTTGTTTTGTCTGGCAGGGGAATGTTAGACTGAACCTCTGGGGAAATGGATATTATATAGCCTGGGCACAGTAATTTAGGGGTAGAAATCTTGGAGCAACCAAACCCAAGGAGAACATTTCAGCTGGGCTTTACTGCTGTGCACTTTTTTTCCTGTTTGCTGGGGTCAAGGATGGATGTGTACTATATGTAAGGTGTGACCTATATTTCTAAAAGCAGTCAGTAAAGATGATTCCCAGGGAGTAACGAGACCATACATTACACTTCATTATGAAACTGATTTTAAATACATGATTTCTAAGATCAGTTATATGACTTCCACCTTAACATGGTTTTTCCTTAGAGATCCAGGTCATTCAAGTAAATATTTCTAATGTATGTTAATGCTAATAGCAACCTTTGTGGTATGGCTGCTAAATCATACGTGCAGCAAAACAAAGGCATACAGATGTTTGATTTGTTCTTTTTATTTAAAACATACAATTAGGTGTTCAGTCTTGAGTCAGTGGTCCACTTTTAGTTATTCAATGCCCAAGTTTTATAACCTGGATTCCAAAGGAAGTGGAAAAACCCCACAACACCTCTTGTAAGGTCTAACACTGTAACACTTGAAAATACTGCTTGTGTAATAGAGGCAAGAAGTTTCCAAGATTCTAAAAAGTCCTGTAACAGGAGGTGAGCTCCTAACGATTCAAAGAGAGCAAGCTGAGCTGAGCTTACCTATTCCTTATGTGGGATAAAGGGAGCAGCTTTCCAGTATTTACTGATAGTTGACAAGTCCAACATGGCTCAGCACTGTGTGTCCTCAGGAGGGAAGGTTTTCATTTTGAGACTAGTCATGCACTGGAGGAGGGACCCAGAGAGTCTGAATTTGCTGTTATTTGTTTTTTCACTGTTAGACTAGTCATGCACTGGAGGAGGGACCCAGAGAGGCTGTGAATTTGCTGTTCTTTGGAGGTACTGAAAACCTGACAGTCAGGCCTTGCATGACGTCATCCAACTCCAAAGCTGGCTCTGCTTTGAAGGTGGATGGAATCACAGGGTGTCCAGAGGTGCCTTCCACCCTGCATCACTCTGTGTCAATGTGAGAGAAGCATCAGAAAACCCAACCAGGAGGATCCCATCCAGGCTTCAGGAATTCTGCTGCTGCTTCAAGTGCTGAATTTAATTAAACAACTTATGTTGTTATTACACACTTGGACAATTTGGTCACTAGGCATACAGACATCCCATCTTTGTGTTTCAGCCAACAGGACAAGAGTCTGTGTATCCACCAGCTGGTCAGTACTCCTATCCCGCTGCTCCTGGAGGATACCCTCCAGCAGGAGGAGGGACCTATCCTGCAGCACCACCCAACACTGGGTTTCCAGGGGCAGGATATCCTGCCCCAGGGGGCTACCCTGGAGCTCCTCAGGCTGGAGGAATGCCACCTTATCCTGGAGGTAGGATCCTTTGTTAGAATACCACCTGGGAGCAATCTCCCGTGTAACTATTCCCTGTGCTTGTTGGAAATTGTAAAGAAGACCAGCTTTGTTCCGTGATCAGTTCAGGCAACAGCAGGCAGGCAGCCAGATTGCCATCCAGCAGTAAATACCTGCATGCTGATGGCAGGGCTTTGATGGTTCTGGGTCACTGCACAAACATGGGGAAATTAGCCTCTTGTGTAGCTCTGCTCAGTAACGTGGCTAATGTTTCAGAAGTCAAGTACAAAGCAGTAAGTGTGCTAAAGTCTGCCTTCTCCCCCTGGCTCCCCCAGGTGCTGGGTTTGGTGTGCCTCCCGCTGGCCCTGGCTTTGGTGGCTACCCACAGCCTCCTGCCCAAAGCTATGCTGCAGGTGGACCAGCACAAATTCCAGGTATGGCACATATAAGACACTCCAGGCATCCAGTGTTAAACCAAGAGATCCCAGGATAGGTAGGAACAAATTGGGCCCTCACCTTTGTTACTTTCAGCTGTTGAAGTCTGTGCTGCACACCTCCTGCCCCCTTTTCATGACAAAGCCACTGAAAGGCTGATGAGAACCATCTCTGCAGGTGCTGCACCCAAAAGGGATGGGTGTCCCTGACTAATGGTTATGATGTAGTGGTTTAGGTGCTTGTCCTTCTTCAAACGCAAGTCTGTCATGAGAACTGTGAAATCCAGAGTCCACATTCAATGAGTATCTAGCTGTTCTGTTAATCCGAATCACGTTTTTCAGCTCTTTCCCCAGTGATCCCTGGTGCACTGGGGAAAGAGGAAGGGAGAAAGCACACAACTGCTCTGAGGGGTCAGTTACTGTAGGGATGGTTTTTGTCCAGGATTGTGTCAGTTGTGTTTTTAAGAAATCCAGAGCAGCAATGCCTTTTTGTTTAATGATTGCTTTGTTAACTCTAGTACTAAGCTGATATTAAAATGGAAAGAAATGTGCATACACGTTAGGAATAAAAATAAAATTCCAGTAAAAAAATGTAGCTTTTGTATTTACAGTGCTTTTGATCACAGAATGAGATTCCTTCAATTCTTTTTGCAGCAAGGAATTCTTAATATTTATTGTTTACATGCTAGACATTTTAAAGTGTATAATATGGCTTCTAAAGAAAGCACAGGACACACAGTCTTCATTTGTGTGGACTACATTGGCTTCTGTCAAAAATAGCAGGAGAGATCCTTTCAGCTCCACAGCACTGGTAAATTTAATATTTTTAGAATTCCCTTGCTAGTGTATCAACATGCATCTGTGATTGCCTCTTCCCATTATTCCCAAAGGCAAGAAGTTCAGTTACTGATCATGATAGTTTATCATTACTTAGGAAACACACTTTGTGTAGCGGTAGGTCTAGCTTTCTATTCAGATTAGATAGCATTTCCATAGTAAGAGAAGATCTAATTATTATCTTCTACCTTGTTCTTTATTTTCAGTAACATTTCCTGGTGGACAAGTGCCGTCCCCAATGCCTGGTCTGGTATGTGTTATGTTCTCTGCTGTAATCAATCTTATGTAGCTTCTGTCGTTTGAATGTTTTTACAGCTGGTTTCCAACAGGTTACAATGTGTTCTGCATCAGGAGTTCCCTTCTACCCTCAGAGTACAAACTGAACAAGATCATAACCATGTACCTGTGTGTATACTCGCTCATCAAGGAGATCTTCATCAATACAACTGGCTACAAGCAAAGCTTTGGCTCTAGTGGGCCAAAGCTGTTCAACACCCAAAATGTCACGCTGATTCTGTGTTAGAGGAAGAAATGAGGAACTAATGGACAACTCCTTCTGAAGTACTGATTCAAAAGTTGTGGGTTTAATTTGAATTTATATTGTGCAGGGTATCTAGTTACACATGACTCTTATTTTCAGCCTGCAGCAATGGCTCAGTATACCCAGGGCACAATTCAAGCTGCTGCAAACTTTGATGCTGGAAGGGATGCAGAAATTCTACGCAAAGCTATGAAGGGTTTTGGTAAGTAAGCAACAGAAGCTTTGAGTTCTGTTGAGCTACCCTCTTAATACCATTTTGTTACTTTCTTCAATTTTTATTTAACAATACATTTTTTCACCCCAACCTTTTCAAAAGTCACACTTTCAAAACAGCTTGAGCTGTTTAGTAGATGAAGTTGCATAGAAGATTTGGTAAGCTTAAACTGTGGTCTTATTATGTAACCATGCCCAAATGCAGCAGTATAAAATGTATGGTCTTGGAGGGACTATTTTGCATTCCTACGTGACCCTGTCCCTGTGTTCCCAAGGAACTGACGAGCAGGCCATCATAGACGTTGTCGCCAACCGTTCCAATGATCAAAGGCAAAGAATCAAGGCAGCTTTCAAGACTATGTACGGCAAGGTACATAATAACTGATTTGGGCATTTTTTAAATGCACTTCCTTTGGTCATATTCTTTGTGTATTAGGACATGTCTGGTATTTGACATAGTGTTGTCCTGATACCTGGCAGAAGCATGGGTGGGGAAAGGCTGGAAGCTGTCTCTGTCCCTGACCACACAAGAAGCTTCTCTAACGCTTGATGGAAAATAATCAAGCTTAAACTGCCTCTGTATTAGCATCTTAAACTACTGTTTTTTTTATGCACACAAACTAGCACTGGAATCTGTTCTTCCCTAAGAAACAAACTGAGAAATTCACTGACAAAGTCCAGGTTAATTTAATTTCTTCCCTCTCATTTTTGCAACATAAAGTGAAATTTTATAGCATTTTTCAGGATCTGCCTAGGTCTTAATTAGTGAGGAGATAATGGAGAAGAGCTGAGCTCTCAGAGTTTTGGATAGAGGGAAGTGCTTCATAAGAAATAAAACAAAGCTTTACAGGAAAATCAGCACAAAGGTAGAAATCAGTCATGAAAGTAAGTCCTAGTTTGATTTTTGTTTTTTGGATTTTTTTTTTATATAAGCTGTCTGCCTAACACTCTCCAAAGTCCTTTTTGTGTTTATAATTTAACAGGATTTAATTAAAGATCTGAAGTCTGAGTTAAGTGGCAATGTGGAGGAACTGATTTTAGCACTGTTCATGCCAAGTACCTACTATGATGCCTGGAGTTTACGTCATGCAATGAAGGTATGGTATTCCTGTGAAGGAAATAGTTTTAAACTGTTCTGAAATACTCATCTAAGAACAACTGGTCCCTGTTCTTCAGCAGCTAGTGGAAAAAGTGGAAAAGAGTAACTCAACCCATGTATGAATGGAGACCTAAAGAATGTGGAGCTTAAATGTAGATCTGCCTTTAATGGAAGGAGTAGCCCCAGACCGTTTTTAAAAGTTTGTAATGTGACATTATCTAGAAGCCTCACATAGATCCACTCTCCTATCTAGTCCTTGCCCAAATTGAGATCACCAAGCCACTGTAGCCACAAGCCACCAAGTCACTGTACACAGAAATCTCAGTTAATTTTTATTCTGGGGAGAAAGAAGCATCTATGACAAGTTCCGTAGGTGGAGGAGGTGGCCACATTGGAATGGGGAACACACTTGCATGCTGACCAAAACACAGTGTACGTGTGCATTTTTGGCTTTAATGATTGTCATAAGACTCCACCTTCCTTCAGTAAGTTCCCAGATTAAGGCTGCTGAAGAATTTCCTTCCTAAACAATTGTCTAGTTAACTTTGGTTGATGTCACTGATGTGGATGTATAGTTTTGGGGTGTGTTTTTCAACTGGTGCAGAATGGTGCGTTTGAGGAATCATTCCCGTTTAAGTGCTTTCACACTGCAAGGATACTGTTCTTACAATGTAGACTTTATTAAGGTTTGAAATAACAGACGACTGCTTGGTTTCACAGTTCAAGAAAACTGTATAGGTTGTACTCTGTAGTTATGCCTTTGTTTTCTCTGCCTACAGGGAGCAGGCACTCAGGAGAGTGTGTTGATTGAGATCCTTTGCACAAGGACAAACCAGGAGGTTCGAGAAATAGTGAACTGCTATAAATCAGAGTTTGGAAGGGACATCGAACAAGACATCAGAGCAGACACTTCAGGACACTTTGAGCGATTGCTTATATCCATGTGCCAAGTGAGCTTTCAGTTTTAAATTCTTTTATTTCAGTAAGACAACAGTGTACAGTCTGACTTTGACATGTGTAGTCACAATGGCTCCATAAATAGTCTGTGTACATTTAGCAAGAGCCACATTTTGAAGAAATTAGCCCCGAGTCATTGATTTATTCCCTAAGATATGACACTGCAGTTCCCCCTCAAGAGTTACTTCCTATCTACATATCTGTGAGGAATTAGCACCCTAGTTTAATTTCAGAGAACTGATGTGTAAATATTGTGCAGATGCAACTGACTGGTTTTCTAAAGCAGTGGCCCACACTGCTGTTAAAGCAAGATGCTTTTAATTTTTCACAAACATTACCAAGATAATTTGGGCCAATCTGATTGGATAACCTTTATGGTATATAAAATGCTTGTAAGAATACCTCTGAACAAGGTAAGAGATGCCCAGGGCAAAACTTACCTCTCAAGTTACACTATAGCCTGCCTCCCTTTGCACCACCAGAATTAAGGAGGTGCTGCTATTGAACTCAGGTGAACACTGGAGTTTGTTTATCCCATATCATTTATTACGGCTCATTTTGTGTTGAAGAAGGAACGTGTGGTTAGCCATATTTGAGAAGAAATATGGAACTACCTTAACTTCCCACAGTTCTCTGATCAATTCGCCTATTTCTGTTAGAATTTTTATGACACTTCTCTGTCTCACTGGCCTCTACCTTTGTGGGAGTTCAGCTATGCACTATGCATTTGGATTTAAAAGTCAAAATCCACAAGAAAGCAAACCTGGAGAAGCTCATGCTGCTAATTTTTATTTTGATAAATCCAGCAGTTTACAGTAACCAACAACCCTATAATTTAAATAGTATCTTAACTACTATAGATAACAACAGTATTTGAGAGCATGTATTCAGCCTACTCAGCCAGTATATTTAGCAGTATCCATCCATGCACTGGGCAGCAAAAAAAAAAACAATCACCAAAGCATGTAAAATGTGATATAAGCCCTACTGACACAACTGCAGTAAGTGCTTTCTGGAAACATTCTTACTTGAAATAAGCAACTTCTAAATAAAGTAGGAGACCTGAGATATTTCAGGTGTGCATATTCAGTAAAGTAATTCATTAGTTCATTTGGGAAGAGTCTTTGCAACTTGAAGCCTAGAAACAAACAAATCAAGAGAAAGCTTACATTATTGAGTAAAATAGAGAATTAAGTACAGTATTTAATTAGAACTATGAGATGGTTTGTAGGGGTGACATTATCTGAGTCAGTGTACAGCTCCAAACATGCCCTACAGATTGGGTTCTCAGCCACTTCTGTATGTTTCCTATAAGGAATATTAAACCAAAGAGAAGTTTTAAAGCAACATAATATATTGCAAACCACTATTTCTGCTTCAGGCTTGGGGTCTACACTGCAAGCAGTTAAAGCATAGTCTGCTTTGTGAAATATCATTTGAAATTTGTTGTTTTGCTTTAAGGGCAATCGGGATGAGAATCAAAATGTGGATTATCAGAAAGCTCAGGAAGATGCTCAGCGTCTGTACCAAGCAGGTGAAGGAAGACTTGGGACCGATGAATCCTGCTTTAATATGGTTCTGGCAAGCAGAAGTTTTCCCCAGCTGAAAGCAACAGTTGAGGCATACTCCAGGGTAGGAGTTCTTCACTGCTTCCAAATGAGCTTGGTCAATGTATTTTAAATTAAGGTTCCAGTTGTTACTGCACTTCATAATTCACGTATTAATCTCATTTATCTGTAGATTGCTAATCGTGATTTATTAAGCAGCATTGACCGAGAGTTTTCTGGCAATGTGGAACGTGGTTTGAAGGCCATTGGTAAGTGGTATGTTCTTCCCTCCCCTTATCCTTTAGGAAATTAAACCTTCTAAGTGTAACCAAAGAAGAATCCAATTCAATATTGGCCATGTGGGCAAACGATCACACAATCTGAGACTCTGCTAGTACAAAAGTAACTTCAGTTATTCACATCATTCATTTTATACTTAATTGAACAAAATAAGCATCCATCATGCACAAGTCAGTTTGAAATAAGAAAAGGCCACATAAAAGCTACTTGTCACTTCTCTGGGAAGGCAGGCAACTGCACAGAACCAAGGGGCACAGGTTACTGCTTGTAGCTGTGTATTTCAGAGTTGTGCAGAATAAGGTGATTCTGCAGAGACAGCTGAGCCACCCACATAGATGACATCAGAACCAACGTGAACCTACTGATGGCACAGTTCCCTTTCCACTCATCTTCCTCACCACCATCTACCCCACCAAAAGCTTTGTTATTGCTAAGGGAAACCTCAACAAAATAGCAGAGTTGTTTTGAATTCATTTTTTCATGCTGACATGTTATAGTAAAGCAGTTCAACACAATTCAGCACAATTAACTGATAATGAGAATCAGTATTACTGAGAAGTAAATTGGAAGTCACTGGTCACATCAGTGCTTGCCAAAATGACAGCATTTCTGTAGCCATAACAGACAAACAAAAAACTTCCCAAAGAATATTCTACTCAAAAGTTTAATGGGAAAAGTTCAGGCCTGAGAAACATGTGAAAGAATAATGGCTTGTCTCTGAACTGAAACAAAATCCATTCTGTAACTACAAGAGTAAGAACCTTCTACAGTTGTACTTTTCTTAGTGAGATTCTAGCAGTGGAACACAAGTGAAATACCTTATGTCCCAGTACTACCTATCCAAGGAGAACTGTTTTTGAATTATCTATTTGAGAATTAACATTTTGGGCAGCTCTGAAAAGCACTTCCAGCAAAATTAACTGCTAGTGACCCTAAGTTTTTGTGTGAATAACTCATTTGAAATTTTTGAAAATTAATTTAGAAATAACCCTAGCCCTATAACAGGTCCTGAAATCCTTAGTAACTGGACCTTTACCCAGGCCTAGTCCTAGCTGTCTGCAGCCAAAATGCCGAGTTGATCCTGCCACATACCACTATACAATATACAATACTGTAACTAATCCTAACAATATACTTTGTTGCAGTGCAATGTGCTTTAAATCGCCCAGCCTTTTTTGCAGAAAGACTTTATCATTCTATGAGAGGAGCTGGCACGGATGATTCCACCCTCATCAGAATCGTAGTCACTCGCAGCGAGGTAAGAAACTCTCCTGTGTACAAGTCCCTTGCAGCACAAAACCACCTACACAAACCAGCTTGTCACTTAGCCCACCTTTCTCAGCTGTCAAAGCATGGACTGCAGTGAAGCTTTTATGGGGTTCACCTGCAGATGAGGGTGTTAATGACATGTAAAGCCATGTTTCATGTAGTAATTTAATTAACTCTGGCTAGATAGTGGTAGCTGCTTGTTTTCCTTCTTAACTGTGGTTGCCTGTCCACGTAGCAAGTGAGCACCTGCAGGTCAGAGGGTCAGCTGGTCAGTTAGAACAGAGCTGGTCCTGCCAAAGCATGGAACAACTGCTGGACTCTGCTTTGGGAGCTGCTCCTCTGTCCTTGGAGGGACCAGCTGGCTTGCACACTGCACGAGATTAATGAGCTGCACATCTCACCCTTGGCATGTGTTCCATGTTCCACAAGGGTGACTGTATAGGAGTTCAGTCAAACGCTGTGGCTGAGTTTTCTGTTTTTTGTCTTTACATAGATTGACCTTGTGCAAATTAAACAGATGTTCACACAGATGTATCAGAAGAGTTTGGCTACAATGATAGCAAGTGATACAAGTGGTGATTACCGGCGGTTGCTGCTGGCAATTGTTGGGCAGTAGAAGAGGATTATCTGTTCTTTTTGGGGTTTTTTTGTTTTGTTTTTTTTTTGAAACAAACTGGAGGACATGAAACATGCTTTATATAACTATTCTTGTAAATGAATAATTTTAAACTTTGCATAATCAAATATAACTTCTTGATGATTCAGTAAGCTTGTTGCACTTACAATGCCTTAATTTACAGCACATAATATTCGTTATTGTATAATAAAAGATATATCTTGCCTATTAGCCCCTAAGCCTTAGTCTTTTTGATCCAGAGAAAACCACCTCCCCTCCACTGGACTCTATTGATTAAATTGTCTCAGCCAAATGGATCTCTAACACACAACAAGTTCCCTGAAATACCTAAACTTTAATGGTGAGCTTACTGTGGATGATAAAAAAAGCCTGAGGCTGGGACGTGAAGCATTTTACACCTCCCTCCCCTTTTAATGTCTTGCCGTCATAATGCTGAAAATCATGCAAATGCTCAGTTTAAGTCACAACACACTGACAGTTTAGGGACCCTGGCAGAGTCTGACTGTACCCCACTATTAGGTTTCTTACATTAGGGGTTAGTTACCATTTTGCTTAAGGCAGCAATGAAAGGGAGAAATCATCTCAAATCTGATTCTGAAGTCTCCTTGTAAAGGAGTGGGCTATAGAGCAAGTGACTGAGCAGTGAAAGAGTCTGTGGCTAAATGCTAACAAGTGTAAATCCAACCTGAAGGCAGCTGTGAACTAGATAATAAAAATTACCATGTGGATGTTTTCAAACTGTTTAAAGAGAACAACATTGAACAATACCCTTGATTTTTTTTTTTATTTTTTATTTTTTTTTTAGAAAGCCACAGTGAATCTGTCCCTATCCATAAAATTTAACAGAAGCCTCAAGTCCAGCAGCTAGCAGTGTGTGCCCTGATATTTCTAAGCAAGTCTTTAACAAACAACAGTGGTATTACAGGCCACCCTCAACACAACCAGCAAAACAAATTTCTAGTATCTCTCAGACAAAAGTCACTGGGGCTGGTAGAACTGGTTCCAAGATGGCAAACCTGTCACTTTGCACAGCAAATACACAGAGGTTTTTGCAAAACAACAGATTATCCAGTGTCCAGACAAAAAAAGCCTAGGTATTTTGCTTACATCCGTGGTATGCAACCTAAGCATGACTTCAACATTTTCTCATACTAAACTAAGTATTCTCTGAGATAGATGTGCATATATAAATATACACATCTGTCAGTAGCTTTCCATACTTGACCAAGATTCTCATAAGCTTTGGTTCTCCTTTCTTTTTCTTGAGCAAACTTCCTTACAAGTGAAGCATCTTAACATTTAATAATTAAAGCATATTAGTGCATCTTTATCTTTTTTATGGGATTGAAAAAGTCCACGCCACTTCAGTTGTCATTGGAAGCAGAGTATTAATTAAATATGGCTCATACATACTACCACCAGAAGATGAAGAGATGAATGGGGTTTTGTGTTCTGGCAATACTGCCCTGTTTTATGGCAAAAAGATTTCCATTACAAGCTAGTAACAAAGAATTGTTAAATGGCTAGCAAGAACTGAATGATTGATAATGAAATTGTAGCAAGAAATAGGCAAGCAAAGAATGAACAGACACTGTCTATCCAGCCACTGAGAAAGCCTTAATTTTCCATGGAACTAATGTAATGGTGTTGTCAGATTAAACATCAGAAAAAAGCAAGCTCTTTATGAAGCTTCCCTTCAGAAGCATTCAGACTCAGACCAGAAGAGACCTACCTCTTTCTAAGAGAAAAAAAGTCCCAATACCAACCATTTGCCTTTTTGCAAGAGAGGCGAGTCTTCACGATTCAAGAGATACAACCGGAGTAATTTTTCCATTTCACAACTGGATGTCATAAGCTATGTAAAGAAAGCTGTTGTTTCACACTGTAATGTTGGCAGGTGAAGGTGTGTTTGCCATTAAACTAGACATAGGTGGGTTGTGAACTGTGCTGCCCTTCCCTGTTTGGATCAGCAAGCACCAGCATGTTCCCCAACACCACAAGCGTCTGCTGGAAAATAACCCCCCAAAATCTGAGCCAACACAGTCTGCAGTCCTGCTGCTCAGTGTCACCAACACACATTTACACTCCTCAGAGAAGTCAGTCAGAGACCCCAGCCCACCTCGGAATACCCCTCACTGCCACTGCCCTACAGGTAAGAGCACCAGAGATGGCAACAGTGACCCCCACGGTACCTCCTGAGCCCAGGGCAGGGCAGGGTGGCACTGACCACTCCAGCTCCAACCAGAAACCAGCCATGCCTCTCACAGCTTTTGCTGCCTGTGTCCTTTGGCTGTCAAAGTTCCTTCTGCGATTTCTCTGCTCCCTACCCAAAAGAAGGATATAGAGGCGACTTCTTTTTCTCCCTCCCCGCCCCCTGAATGCTGAAAGCATAAACAAGTAGTGCAAACTACTTACAGTTTTCTGGGAGGAAGGATATAATTTCTTCTCCCAAACAATACAAGAATTAGAGACAGCTCCAGACTCCACCTTTCAGAAACACAGCAGCAAAAAATGAGTGCCTACTTTTCAAACAACACCCACAGACACAACCCTGTTACCTGACTACTTGCCTAAAGGGTGACAGGAGACACACAGCATGAGAAATCTGGCCAACAACTGCCCAATAAAGTTGCTGTTACTGCAGATCTGCCTTTGTATCTGGCAAAAACTGCTTCAGACAATGAATACTGCAAAGGAATCCTTAAGGCAGCAAAATGGATACTGCAAGGGAATCCTGACAGGTGAACATCATTGCAGCTGGGCACTTTTGCCACACAAGTATCAGAACCAATTCTCTCCAATTACAATGAGGTCTTTCCAGACAGATTGTATCTGTATTTTCTTCACATACACAGCTCCAGCTGGTCAGAATACTCATCACAACCAAGATCAAGTGACAAATCGTGTCTTGTGAGGGTGAGACATTTTCCACTAATGCTTACAAGGAGACAGGTACCATCATTGTATTCATCATGTAAAATTTCAGTTGAACTTTAGTAGGTTTTTGTTCTGCCCTCATATGACATCATATGCAGAATGTACACCTCACAGGTATGAGAGTGCTTCATAAAAATAGCCAAGAACTTACCATTTATAACTTCATCTTCTGCACTCAAACTCTGAGAAGACTTTTCAATTAGAATGCATCTGCAATAAAGTAAAATCGAACATTAAAACCCCCTTAAAAATTGTGTCACCTTTTACCTTTTATCTTAATTCTCATCCTGTTCAGCAGCTTGTCCTTTTTGAAAAAAAAGAATCTCTCAAACAGACTGATTCATGTGTCTATACTGACTGTCAAAACAAACAGTTCTCTGCCCAGCCCAAAAAGCTGCCCCAACAACTTCAGTAGTCGTATTAGTTCAAACCAACACATGAAACACAGCTATGCTCAAGAGCCTTTCCAGAATCAGCTAACCCTGCTCTGACAGGCTTGTACAAACCAACACTGGATGTCTGGTTTAGCATACACAAAATATCTGTGAGAGAACGCAAAAGCCAAAAAAAAAAAAAAGGAACACAATTTAAATAATGTTTACATTCAACTAGTCTGCAAGCAAAATCTGACTTCTTATGCTATTTTTTTTTTCAAATAAATATTTAAGACTGTATCTAAAGAACTTCCAAGGTCAGATTAGACCTATATAGTCCAAATAAAACCAATACACAGTGATAGGAGCCGCAGCCCATGCACAAAATTTATTGTGTGCTACTGTTTATAAAATACTTGAATAGTTCAGAACATGCATAAAATTTCCAATGTAGGGGTATGTACAGAGTGTGCTTTATGGCAAACCAAGGGAAAAAAAAAAGGGAGATGAATTCTAGTGACATAAGTTTCAAGTTGTGTTCAGGGGATGAGAACATGTAGCAAATGTCAAAATATATAACAAAGTACACTGGCAATCAGTACAGTCCATTACTTGTGAACAAATTAGCACAGGGCTTCAATGTTTATTTTAACCAAGCAGTCCTGTAGATACAAAGTACATGCAGTCCCGAGTTTACACTTTCACTAATGCCTTAGCAGTTGAACAGAAGCAATTGCTGACGCGCTGCTTTGCTTAAACAAAAAGTATGTCCGATACAGTCTCAGTTTCCTTTACAGATTTAAAAAGAATAAAAAGCTTGCAGCTATTAAGCCCAGTGATTATTAGCTATTTATGCAACTGTAATACAATAAACTAAAAGTACCCATAACATCTAGGTAACTTATAGATGCACATCATAGGTCTATATATTAAATATTTGCAAAATGAAAACATGCATACACAAAATACAATGCCAAGCTTTACAGACTTGATATGAATCAAAATTTACTTAAACAATGTACAAAGTTCAATTAAAAGTACCTTAAAATTAACACTTCCATATTTTTTTAACTTCCAAAATTAGTATATATAATTTTTTTTAATTCATGGTGGGGAAAGAGTCTTGAAAAATCTGGGCAAAAAAGTTTCTAAATTAAATATTTTAGTCTGTGTTCAAGTAATAAACATTCCTACATAGAAATCTTCTGATAAGCTGTAACTAAAAAATACAGTGAATACAATATAGAATTAGCAACATCTAAGGAGTAAACCTGAGGTCAGCATTTTACAGAATGACCAATTGACATTTTTTTTCTTTTTGGCATTTTTTCTGTCTATTTAAATACAGTTTTTGCAGCCTCAGATATTTTAAGACCATTCTAATCTATCATTTTAAAGACATTTAATGAAACTGCTGTCCGTTAATAAATAGTTAGCTCTTAGGCTTGTATTTGAAAGTCTGATTTGAAAAAACAAACAAACAAACTACCTCTACTGAAAGAAAAATCCCATTTGTAAACTTGAAAGTGTTGCCAAGGAAAAGCATAAGATGCTAGTCTAGGTGTGCTTTAGTGAGAACAGCCCAATTCTGTCCCCAGTCTCTTCTGCAGCTCCAGCAGCCAGTGATGGGCATTGGTGGGCACAGGTGAGGCACGCTGGGTCACGGCGTGAGAGAGGGGCTGTTGTCTCAAAGCATGATGGTCTCTCTTCAGTGGGATCAACTCAAGATAGTTTTCCACCTTGTATTAAGTAGTCACTTCAAGTGATCCCCCTATGTCATTTGCTGTCACATCAAAAAGCAGTAATCTAGGAATTCTCAGGCAAGACATGTGTGAGTAAACCAGAAGCTGACGTGGTCACTGTGCATTGTTGTTGCCAGTTCCATTGTTTCCATTGGCATTTGTTGTGTTAACAGTATTAATACCATCTTGCTGAAGAGCATCTTTTCTTGGTGGCATTCTCTCATTGATCCTATCCAAACCTTTTGCTTCTTCAAAACTGCAGATTTTATGTTGCGGAGAGAATCCTCGTATTGCTTAACAAAATGCAAATTTGATATGTCAGTAATGGAAAAATAAGTTGAAAGCATATACTTTTTCTAACAAATTATGTTTAAAAACGGGTAAGAAATCAGCCAGAGAAACTTAGGGCTCTGCAACTGTATTACTAAAAGCTTCTCTAACCTGCTTTCCTGAAATGCTCATTGCAATCATGATTTCAGGTGCTTAAAAAAAGAACAAGGTATGGCAAATATTCTGCAAGTAGGAATCAAGGGGCTTAAGCCCACTTGATCGTTTCTGCATGTCTCTGCTGAGGCCAGCTGTCAGCACCGACTGCTTTTGCTGCCCAGCACATGGGGTTTGTCCTGACATCCCCCCTTCTCTCTGGGGCAATGTCAGGAAGACCCACACAGCACAGCAAGGGCAGTGGAGGAAAAGCAGCAAAGGGTCACAAAAGCAGGAGCAGCTTCTCATCCTGCAGACACACCAATGGCCTGATCCCACAGTTCTCGTGCAGGCAAAACTGCAGGATGTGGTTCACACTCCGTGCCAATCACGTGGATGATGGAAATGGACACAGCCACAATCACCAAGTTAGCACTGTGGTTCAACAATGGCACCATTTAAATACAAATGTATTTAAAAGAAATATAGAAAACAGGTTTTATTTTGCTATTGATTATTTTGATGAATGAGGTCTGTGGTTGAATTTACATCTGAACATGGCTGACCATGTAGTAAGACAGAAGTCTTTGGGATGAAATAATTCTTTGGAGATTTAAATACAGCTTTCCACTCACAACAACAGGACCTCCTGCAGGTGTGTGTGAGAACAGAATATGGCACTTGTTTATATTTTTGGAGATCTGACTTCCTTAATTAAAAAAACAAAGAATACAGTCATTAAATGGTGTTTCACAACTAAACCTGAAAAACCCCAAAGGCAGTTCTCTCAACTGCTATGCTGCTTATCATTCAATTCATTGAATACTGAGCAAGAGGAAACTAAAGTCTCTCTGAAAAGACACAGTCTGAACTTGAGTACTCTGAACACCAAATAATTTGATGGCACTTTGCTCAATATCACTAACAGAGGAAATAGGTAACATATATACAACTTATTTAGCACAGAAGCACTGACAATCCACGGAATTTAATATGTCTCACACTGGCAGTCTGGGATATACACTGGAAATAAATTTGATCAACAAATTATATTCAAAATCTAGAGAAAAAACATATTTATATGTTTTGCATTACCAGATGTGTCATGGAAAGTTAAAAAAAATATGTTCAAAGCCATTAAATAGATTTTATGAGAAAAGGCATGCATAAACAACCCTTCTTCCACATATGTATCCCCTCCCCACAATCAAACAAAACCTTGCAGTTGAATGGAGAAAAAAAACCCACTAAACACTACCATTTTTAAAGACTTCAAGACAACACCACATATCACAACATGCTATTATACAAAAACCTACTGCATATTTTGTGTTAAAAAAAAAAAAAAAAAGAAATATATCAAAAAAACCAAGAATTTCCCTAAAATATTAAAAATAATCATCATCCTAAAGCCGGAAATGAATGTTACATGTAAAAGGGATGAATCAATGTAGTTGATTCATCTCTGCTTGTGCAAGTTGAAAACAAAACACACCCACACAGAGTAGTTTTGAATTCCCTCCCAGACACCACAGATCTCTGCCAAGGGCACAGACTCTGACCATACCTTTTTCAGCCTCAATTGCCTCTACAGTGGCTGTACAGAAGTGAGCAGATGCATGCAAAATGAATGAGAAAGATGAAGAGTGTAATATCGCACAGCAGAAAAGGCAATGATCAATTTAATCACGATATGCTACGCCAGATTCCATCACAATTAGTTAAAATGACAATTAGGGGTTTGGGGTGGCTGTTTTTAAGTGAAACTTCTCCTGAATTTTAACTAGTACAGTGTATCAACTCAAAGTCTGTCAAAGTAACATTAATTAACTGACATTATTAACTGCACATTTCTATAAGCTTTGCTTCTGGTTTTTGGGTTTTTTTCAAGACGGCAACAGAAAATTTCAGCTGAGTTAATGTTGTGGGGTGGTTCAAAAAAATATTAAAAGTCTGTTTGAGCCTATTTCTGAAGATTAAAGTGCATTAGTGAGCTTCATTAAATTATCAGGGATGACACTATAAAAATAACACTAGCAGTGTTCTAATAAAAAGAAGTTATTTTTCTCTTTAGCTCCCTGAAGTTTAACTAGTACTTCAATTTCTTACCATATTTTAAGCTAAAATGGGCATCTCAGAGAACTGAACTGTGAAATTTAAGCCATGAAAGACAAACATAGCAAGTCATATTTACAAAGTTTCGTAAATTGTTTAGTTGAATCAACAACAAAATCTACAGCAGGAAGAGGTCTGGATTTAACATAGTGTTGGTGGGTGAAATAATGTGAATATGAAAAAAATCAGCTTATTATCTGTTTTTCAAGCTAAATACCTATGACTGTAATTTCTTGTGTATGAGATCTTTTCTTATAGTTTGCACTCTGGAAGTCAAACCTTAAACATAAGGTTGTTACTATTGCAACCTGAACTCTAGCTGACTTTCAATAATAAGAACAACTTTTTAGCTCCCCTATTCCTTGCCATGCCTCTAATACCATATTTCGAACATATTAACAAAAACATAGAACACATACTGGTAAATCTACTTGTGTAGTGCCTGATACATACTGTTAACAACAGAAGTCATAACAGAGTATTCAAGCAAATGCTGGGCAAAATAGCTATATAAGAAAATATGGCATTAGATCAGAATGGACTTGTTTAAAAAGAATTAAGTTTATTACTTCTCATTTCTATTCAGTAAAAACCAGACCGAATCACCTACACTGTGCCTACATTATGTTACGCATGAATTGCCTACACTATGCTTTACGATCACTGTTGCATAAAACTGTAATTTCCACTGAGATAGCCTAAAAAAAAAAAAATAAAAAGGATACTTGTATTAAGTCCTACTAAACTAATAATGAATACTTAAGGATAGTGTGGCATTTTGACTTTCATATACTGCACTCTCCATGGGGGGCGAAAAAACAAACAAACAAAAAAAACAAAAACAAAACAAACAAAAGAAAAAAAAAAACAACCAACCAAAACCCCCCCCAAAAAAAAAAACCAAAAAAAAAAAACAAAACCAAACCCCCCACAAAAACAAAAACCAAATAAAACAAACCAAAACCAAACAAACAAAAAACCCACAAAAACCAAAACAAACCTCTTGTACTTAAATTTACAGAGACAAGGGCAATTCATGAATTAACTCAAAAAGCAACTTGAATATATGGTTATTTATGTTTATACTAAGGGAAAGAAACTTTCTCAATTTGTAAAAATAAATTTAAGAATTATTCTAGAAAGTCACCAAATACATACTTTCATACTACAATCAATTTGCAATTCAATACAAAACTAGGCAAAAAAACCACCTCTTTCCACCATTTCCTGTTACCTGTGAAGCCTTTGTTTTCAATCTTTTCCTGAAAAGATCATGAATACTGATTTATCTCTGCAAATTATGTAGTTTGGTCATAAATACAAATTTCAGAATTTACTCCTAGTTCACTCTACTGGTAGTACTACTATTGCAAAAAGACCTTGGAATATACAACATAGTTAAGAAAAAGAGAATTTTCAACTTGACATGAAAGAACAAACTGACTGGAAAATATAGGCACTTAAAAAGACTCAATTTGAAAAATAATTTTGTTGAAATCACTTTTGTAGATACATCTAAATTAAAACTACATTCTTTGTAAACCTTGATAAGCCTGAAGTAAATACTGAATCATATTAATAGGTAATTCTGAAGTCTTTGCTCTAAAAGTTCTAAATTGAGAGCAAATTTTAAGCAGCAGGTTTTAATGGCATTTCCATCCTTAATTTCAGCTCTCCCCCCACTTAAGGGATGGGTCCAATAGAAAATCCTTCCCAATTTGCAACATAAAACAAACAAGCTATCTTGCTGCTCCCTCACTAATAGCAGGGGCAGAAATGAATCATCTGGGTACTTCAACTGATTCCCACAGAAGCACTTACAATTTTTAATGTAGACATGTTTAGGATGTTATAGAATAAAGCTTTGGTGTTTTGTAATTTTTTAGAAGATGTTGACTCAATTTGGAACACAATTTTATTCAATTCAGTTCACAGAAAAAGTCACTAGTTAAAAAACTAGTAAAAAACCACTAGTGTTACTTTAAATAACAGTACTTAAACATGGTCTTTAGTATTTCAGCTGCTATAATGCAAGCAACAAAAATAATAATTGTATGTTGAAAAAGTTTCAGAAACATTCAAAGGCCATATGATTTCCCAAAGTTTGTTTTTATCACAAAAGCTACCTAAAAGCATGCTATTATTTGTTTTTCAAAAGTATATCTGTATATTTATGAAAAACACAACAATTCATAGATTGACTTCTTCTATAGGATGCAGGCTTGCACTTTTTTCCTCAAGTTACCTTTTTCAACTGCCTTGTCTTTGTCTGCCCCCGGCACTGCTGTGTTTGGGACTGTGGGCACCCTGCCCTGCAGTGGCAGTGCCAACAGGCCCCATCCTCTGAGCAGGGCTCAACAAACCCCTGGGGCACTGACTGACACCCAGGACAGAACTGGGCACTGACATTAAGAACCACAACAAGCACATATGCAAACACTGCACAGGCATTGTCTCAATGGTGACTTCCATATGTACATGTGAGTATCTATTTCCCCTGATTAAAAATTTTCAGCCCAGCTCTCCAGAGAAATGTAGATACACACTCCAATTTCTTCTGACTTTCAAAGCTTCTTATGGATTTAATAGTAACCAGCACAGCTAGAGACCTTTTCTCAATGTGCCTTTGAAAAATGAGCATTTTAAAGACTGAAACGAGGAAAACCCATGGCATACTGGGCAATTCTGTGTATTCTTAAGGAAACAAAAGAACAAAATAAAAAATTATTTCAATTGATATTATGTTCTATTATTTTTGCAAATCTAGACTAGTTTAAATTATTGATAGTACAAGATGTTTCCAAGAGTAATTCAGTATTTGTAGTAAGAAATCCTGCTATACTATCAGTGACCATATGTTTGCCAATATAAATTCGCTTATGTTATGATGGTTTAGAAAATAATCAATTAGCAAAGTTTTATTTTATTTTTGGTTTATGTCTAGCTTTGCAACTGAGCATTATAGTTTGAAAACTCCTTTTTTTAAGATTGAAACACTAACATGCTTATTAGTAAAAAGAAGTTACTTCAGTTTGAGAACTAAGTTGGCATGATTTATTTTGAACAATCAACATGACTAAAACAACTGAGGTGTATTAATGTAGTGCCTCAAAGAATATTGCCATCAAAAGTTCTAGTCAAGAAAAAAACCACTCCCACAAAAATCCAAAACATATTTTCCAAATGTCCCAAATTTTCAGTAATGGCAGAAAGTCCTATGTTTTATGTGAAAAAAAATTTTCTAGTCAGTTTGATCCTCTCTGATATTTGTAACGCAACATGGATAAAAATCTGTTAAATGAGTGAGAGGAATGCATACTCATTTTTAAAGCATAATAAAGTATCTTATTAAACAATGAAAATTAAAGCTAGAACATATGCTTTTGGAATAGTTGAATGGATTAAGAAACATACACCATCTCTTGTTACAGACATTCACAAAACAATCACATACATACACTGGACATATAAACTTACTTGTAGACATTATATGTCCACTGAAAAATGATTTAGAATGTGACATTTGTGTTTCAAAGCTATTAAAAACAGCTTTGATAGTTTCATAGAAAATGTAGTGAAAGGTTTTAAAAAAACTACATAGAAAATTTTAAAAATTCAAGTCTAAATCACAAAATGAGAAAAGCAGCTACTCTTAGAAAATTGACTGTGTGAAAAGTGGTATTCATATATCACAATCTATCAACAGTTATAAAATTCAGCAGTTCTATACGACAGGTTTACACTTTCTAGTAAAGCCTGAAGATGGCCAATAAAAAGTCTCTGAATGATTTATGTTGAGTGCTGCTGATATGAAGTCCAGTTTCAGACTGGAATATTCCAGTTATCCACCACTGTGAACAGAAATCTGGACTTCATTCTTTTAATACACTTGGTACAATTTCATAGCATCCTCCCTAAGCCTAGTTAATCATTTATGGGCCTTGTGAAAAATATCATCCAATGATTCAACAAACTAAAAAAAAGAATAAAAACCTTTTACAAAATATTCAATGAGCCAGATTACAGGTGTATTTTGTACAGAGTTCTTTTTATTTTCATGCAAAAAATATATGCACACTTAATAACACCCTTTTATTTTGATTTATTTACAAGTTTTAAATTCAATCCCTTTATTCTCAACTGATTTTATAACAATTGCTGAATACTTTTCAAGTACATTATTGTTTCAAATGCACAGACAATGTGCAGCAGCAAATGCAGCAAACCTCAAAAACAAGGTGCTACAACATTGCTTCTACATCAAGAGACAGACAAATGTCTGGGATAGTGGTTCAATTTTAACACTTATACAGACATACATCTATACCTAGAGAGAGACAGACAGATCTAAGAAAGCAGCTACATCTGCAGAGGAAGGAAACAGCATGTTACAAGGACAATTCAGGGAGGTCCATTATACATAGAACATTTGACAAACAACATAGAGAACAAACTTTGGCATTAATTACCAGGGTACAAAACATAGCACATTCCAATCTGTCAATGGAGTGTAATATGGAACTGTGCAGCATACAGCTGTTTGTTAATATCAACAAATATTTGACATTGTCAATGAAAATACCAACACAACTTTAATAAAACCATTTTAATGGAGAGCAAACAAGTAATGATACAAAATTACACTGCCATTTTCGTATCTGTAATGATCAAATGCCTCAAGATCTATAAGGTCATCCCACCTGAAAAATTGGAAAATAAGGAAGCTCAGAGCCTGACAAATGTAGCCTGACAGTGCTGAACTGATTGGCTTTCAGTTTTATACCCTGGTTAAGTATCCATTTCACATTGCCTGATTAACACGTAACACTATGCTGGTATCAGCCGCTAAGACAAGAACTGAAAAGCATAAGGAATTCCCTGCATGCATTATGTGTGGTGTTAGCAAAAGAGTGAGATGTGCCCCAGTCCATCTGAGGCACAGCAAGTTGCATAACATCATTACCACTTTGCAGGGTCTGCCGTCCTCCAGCCAACACTCCACTAGGTAACATTCCAGTGGGAGTCAAGCCTTTGAGTGTCAGCACACTTTCACTCTCCTCCCTGGGGTGAGACAAAACAATAACAAATCCTTCAATACCTCTGCACAAAAACTCACATTGAAGTAAAATAATGGATGGGGAGAGAGCCCATTTTTGCTGTGCTTTAGGCATGTCAAAACTGAATGTCAATTCAAATTCCAACAACTGAAAAGGGGAAAGCAATCTGATTCCAGACCAGTCTTTCCTCTGCCTAGGATTTATAAATGCTGACTAATTCTGAACCAAATTCTGAGCAACTGTTCACACACACATTCATTAGCTTTGAAGTTAGTACTGAAAGCCTTAAGGTACTGAATGTATCTCAGTACCATAAAACAGTCCTCAAATTTGTTTAAAGTGTCTATACTTTAGGAAATAACAACTTAAAAAAATTATCCCTATTTGAGGAAATATGGTCTGTGGAAAACTTACACATTTTGGGTAAGTATGATCATGAAATCTATAGATTTTAAAGAAGTATAAAAGTATATTTTTTAACTATATGAAAACAAACAAACAAAAACCTGAAACAAAAACCCTCTAGTCCTCAACAATCTGTATGCCAGAAATTTTTAGAGCCAGTCCTGACCTCCTCCATTACAACTTTGATTTCAATCTATTTTGGTACTGCCTTTCCAAAACTCACAGCATCTGGACAAAACAACATGTTAACTAAAGATCACATTCTCTAATTTCTTGAAATGTGTCTCCAAAATAACCTTTAACTAAAATCAATGGAGGGCACCAATATGCCAAACAAAATTCTGATGGCACAATGATCTCCCTGAAAAATGTTTGGCATCCTTCATCCTGAAAAAGAGGTAACATCCCTAACAGGGGATTAGGAATGCAGAAGTCATGCAAGTACCTGAGAACAGAGAAGACTCTTGCCATCTTGCCGATTGCACGAATTTTGTTCCTGATGATTTCTTTCCTGGCTGCAGCTGTACCTACTTTCAATGGAAAAAGAGAGAGTCTCAAGCTCAAGGCTATTTAGAGGGTCACCATTTTAAAGTGCATCAAACTCAACACAACTGTTTAAGTTCAGTACTCTTCACGGGAGGTCAGTACCCAAAAACTTAAGGGCAAAAGTTATTAAGTTATGACTTCAGAATACCATCAAACCCACTATCACCTCTGTGTCCACAAAACACATACCGAAAGGTTTAGGATGTTCCCAGGGATTTCCTGAAGCTAGTAAGCATTGTAATTACCATCACTACACTGTGGTAACTACTGTAACTCATTTGCCTAAACTTTACACGTTAAACTCTTAGTACTGACATCTGTATATATCAAGATGTAGACGTGTAGCCCAATATAGAAGCCAGAGAGATTAATTAAAGTCACAAAAAAAAGACTAATTGTTACACAGCTCTCCAGAAGAAAACAGTTGTTTCCTTGTTTTTATGTCAACTGCCCAAAAACAAAACCAAAAAAGAGTTACAGTGGTACCTCCCTTATCACCTAAGTTAAGTCTACGTTCCACATCATCACAGGTTTGCATCATTTGCAGAAATTAGAAATACCAAAGATCTGGAGTAAATACTGCACATTCCATAGGGCAGAATGATACCATTTGTGACAGACAGAAGTGAAGACAAAACTCTGAAAGGAGGCTTGCAGTTGGGAAGGAGAGTCACCTTTGCTTGCCTTGACATGAAAACAGAAACTCCTTTCTCCAAGAGTAAGTACTGCTGTTCTGTTTCAACATGTAAAAGTCACAGAATCAGAGAATATTCTGAACTGGAAGGGATCCACAAGGGTCACCGAGTCCAACTCTTAAGTGAATGGCCCATACAGGGATCAAACCCACAACCTTGGCATTATTAGCACCAAGTTCTGACAAAATGAGCAAATCTCAGGGTCATCCTTTCCCCAGGATCTTCCTTTCCCTTTGCCAACTCCTCAATTCCACTAGAACAGTGAACGCAGATGAGGGGGTATCAAAAGCAAAATCCTTCCTTCTCCTCAGTCACTGGGGAAGGAAAGTATCAATCACACCAAGATAAGAGTAACTCAGTCCTACTGTGAGTTCAGCCACAGTGGACCAACAGTGAGCAGACTCAGACAGCTCTGGTAGGTATTCCAGATCTTCCATGCATCAGTGCTACTCAGTCCTGGGAGAAAGGTACTCCGTAAAAAGCTGCAGTCTAATTTGCAAGAATGTAGACGAGAGGACCACAGAAGTGGGCAGAGGAAAGCTGTGCATCCACGAATTCATCCCCCCACATTCCAAAAAGGGAGCTGTGGAAGAAGGTTTTTCACATCCCTGCTCACTAGTCTGGAGCTTCCCTGTGAGGGTACACACGCTCCAGCACAACAGAGTCAGGCTTCTCAGACCACTGCTGCAACAACACAGGGCCTTCTGCCCACAAGAGGGGGTGGCCTTCCCACCCCAAACAACAAACCAAATACATTACAAAAGATAAAGCATATAAGGTCAAACAACAACAACAAAAGCACACAAGACAAAACGTGTAGCAGTGACAAAAGAAAAAAAAAGGGAGCAAGAGACAAACTTTGTATGACCATGATGGAAGAATCTCGGGGTATGACAAATATCTGCCAATCCATTTAAAAAGCCAGGAACTACTGAGTAAAGCTTTTTTTAATAGACAAATTTACAACTTTAATGAACTGCAAACATCAAACTAAAAAAATGACAGAGCGGGTGGCTCAGGAAAAACTTTGAGCAGGATAAGCTGAAACACACAACTTTTACTGAAAGTAACTTACTTGAAATTTTAATTTTTAAAGTTCTAGAAGTTTTTACTTTCTCTCTTTGAATACTATTGAGTAGCAGTTTGAGAATCTGGAAGGAAAAGGGGACTCTTTGAGAGTTTTGTGAAAAGGTCAGGACTAAATGAGGACCCATCAATCCTTCCCTGCAAGCTCCTCAGTTCCGCTATTACCTATACCTATTTCCAGGCCTCGCTGATGCAGAGCTGTAACATGCAGGCTAGAAATATTTCAGGCAGTGCTAACTCTGGAAGGTTCCTGTGCCTTAAAGGTTGCTCTTGAGAAGTTTAGGTGTTTGGTTTTGTTTTGGATGTTTAGCATGATGTCTCATTGCCCCAGCTCTCCAGAAGCAACACAGCCAAGGCCAAATGCACTACTCCAGGCTGCAGCACTGCACTAAGGTGGCCACCAAATCCTGGTTTCTTCGGAGAACACAGGAAGGTGGCACCTGCATGCAGAATGGTTTGACTACACTCTAGATTAGAGGAGATACGACACAGAACTCACCCACTTCCCAATGCCTGTACAAGAAACAAATTCCGAAACACTGCTGCTATTATGTCCCAAGGAAATCACATAACCTTTGGAAACATATTTGTAATCTAATGCATCCCCAAGTACTCGAAATATTCTCTGGAACTGACAAATTTATACAGAGAACAAATTGATTATTAGGAAGTAATGGTCAGAAGAATTTCTCTGGACAAAACTACCTGCCCTGGAATTTCAAAAAAACCCCAGGTGATGGCCCATGAAGTTAAGTTAGTAGGCTTCTTTTTATATTTTGCATTTTCAAAATAGCACACAATCAGAAAGTACCTTTTTGACATCTCAGTTAAGGAAACTAAAAGTACTACACAAAATAGCTTTTTGGAACATTGTATAAACACATTTCATGCACAACCTTAAAAAAAACAGCTCATGAGGAAAGTATTAAAGAGCAAGACAGACAACTGAAAGCTCCCTAAACATGCAGGACCAAAGATAAAATATCAGAAACCGGTAAAAGAATGAAGTTCTACCAAAAAAAAAAAAAAAAAAAAAAAAAGGGAATGGAAGAAGGGAGGAAAAAAATTCATGCACAGAAAGACAGATGTCTTGGAATATGACTTCTGAAAACAAAATACACAAGTCTTTAAAAAGGGTAAAAAGTCTCCCATTAAAAAGGGTAATAATCATAAAATACATATCCCTCTCAACAGAAAGGTATTTTCTCATTAATACTTATACAGTCAGGTTCTGTGAAGTCATATTTCAAAACATTCCTACTCTGTCTGGTCTGTACCTTTTTTATTGCCATATATGAGTCGCTCTTCAGATGGAGAGTCCAGAAAAAAAGGAAGTGAACGATGGAGAAAAAGGTGAGTGAGACAAAAAAAAATAAGATATTTAACTTGGCAGCGGTAATAAAGAAGGAATGGTAAAGAAATGTGGAAAAAAAAAACGGAAAATTGCAACACTTAAAACTGCATTCATCAAACAAGAAATGGAATTGTTGTGTATATTTTCAGATTTGATGATAACAAATGGAGACTTGAAAGTCAACAGTTAAAAAAAAAAAAAAATCCACATAGAAAGATAAAGCGTAGACAGTACCTAAATGGCATAAGAGATGCATCAAGCAAAGAAATTGTTAAAGGAGACAGAAGAATAAAATAATTCAAATTAGGAAACTACAACTGTTGTACTACAGACAGGGCATATGCAATCAATTGGTGATCAACTATTCTTGCAAAAGTAAATGAATACCACCTCACCCTGCTCTGCAAGTGCTTGGTATAATTTTTGCTTTATGTTCAATTTAGCAAGATTACTTGAATAAAAAAGAGAAAGTGACTGCAGGTTCACATTTGGGACTTTTCCTAAGTTTTCACATTTCTGGCAACAATCTAAATGGCAGTAAGGTTCAAGTGGCTTGGGACCAATGCCTGCCCATGTAAAGCACAATGCTGCTCAGCACAACACCACTATGCTGTCAAATCTGAACACTGGAGTTACCAAACCTTACGAACAGGATCGTGCCTCCACTATATTTATAAATGATCCTTCAATGTTTCTCAAAGGTTGCTGAAACTTCCCTTCCTCCTCCCACATCAACTAAACATTCACAAAGTCAGTTCTGTTACTGGATAAATGAAGCAAGTTGAAAAACTTTTAGGTATGACATTAAGCACTATTAAACCAAGGGAACAAAGGACAACATACTAGCTCTTCATGTTAATTTTGCTTCTTAATTAACATTCTACAAACATCTCCTTAATCCACTGTATCACAGTATAAGAGACAGAAATGTTATCATTCATTCCATGGACACACATTATATAATGTACATATAAAAGCTGTCCTTTAACTTCTGTGCTTTAAACTCATATACAAATTGTCCTTTAATTTGTACACTTTAAACTCAAGCACTAAGATGAACCTGCATTTCATACTTTGTTTATAGAACTTTGCCATAAAAAATATTCCATGTGACTTTCACTTATATCAACTCTTTATTGAAGAGCAATTATTATGAAATGTAGTGTCTTATAATAAATTTATTCTAAATATTGGCAAAGTATATTTCGAATTTTAAGTGCCAAGAAAGTCTGGGAATTTTCACAAAAATCTTTAGATAGATATCAGTTATCAATATTTGCAAAGGTTACCATTACTGCTTCTTGATCACAAGAACAATTCTCTCCTCTGGCTCCCCCCAAAGCATCATTATCTAAAGAAAAATTTGAAGGCCATTTTCTTCAAACTCCAGGCAATATTACATCAGTTCAAGTTAACTACTGTTCACAAGTTATTACCATTAAGGAGATTTAAATATCTTAAAGTAATAACCCATACCGTCAAATTGATCTTCTCCCTCTGTCATCAATTCATCATCAGAGCAAATGCTCAAAACATTCACCAACATTTCTGTTACTGTATAGGAAAAAATAGACCTTAATTCATTCCATGTAGAATTTAAAATACTTCCATGCACACAAGATACAGCAAGTCACCAGCACCTCTACTTAATGAACTTCCCTTGTCACAGCCTTTGCTCAGTAACTTGGTTTCAAAAATAAGTGTTTTTTCTTTATATGTGCTGTCACAGAATTTAAAAAGCTCAGAAAAATAAGCAGCTAAAAATTATGTAATCTAACAATCAAAGAACGCAGCAGAGCTTCCTCTTCTGTCTTACAAGTTCTTTTATATACGAATACTCCTGTAAATTAGTAGTTTTACAGTAGGATGAGTATTTGAACTAGTTTTTATGCAAACTTTGGCTACATATGCCAAATTTTGACTTCTCCAATTCAGGCTTAAATTGAGAAAACTATTCCATTCCTGGCACTTCCAGGCACGTAGCAGAAGCATTCAAGCAGAAAAATAATTAGAATATAAATGCGGTGCAAACTAACATCTTTTCAAACTCCCCTTAAAAACATCAACATAGTGGAAACTCCGTGTATTTTCTTTCTCCAGGGATCAACTTATTCTGCCACTCAATCCTTCCCATGTATATCAGACTCTTTCCTAAAGCATTCAAACGTTTTCTCCATATAGAGTATTCAGAAACCTCTCCACAGGTACAGCCAGGGGATTAAACATCCTGTAAATTGTTGCCTACATTTATTCACTACTAATTTGTACAATTCCTGTGTTATCTGCTATGGTGATATTCTTCATTCCTGTATAAGAGTTATCTCTGCTGTAATGAAAGAAAAAACCAAACCAAATCAAATTACTCTGGTATCTGTTCAGTGCAGACCAGACAATACTGACTCTGAATCCTTCATTAAAAGTAGATGCCTCTATTTGTCCAAAGGCAAGGCACACTCCAGGCCATGACTCCAGCAGTCTGAAGCAGACAGTAGGTCAATGAAACACTCGAGTACTGTTAAATAAGTTGCTGGGTGTCATTACCAGCATCACAACAAAGGCAAAATACACAGCATCAATCCTTTCCTGTTGAAAATATTATCTACTGCGTTTTCAGGCAAGAGAGATATAAACAAAAATATCCATTCAAATGTCAGGTCTCTTCAATTTAATACAAAAATTTGAGTGGGTTCACCACAGTAAAAAGCGTCCAGATTGTTTGCATTAAACTGCTTACTAAAGACAACACACATCTAGAATTCTAGGTTTGTATGACTGCAAATACTTAACTGCTGGAATACTTTTCAAAGAAATTTAATGATCTCTCGAGATCTCTTTTTCTAGAAAGAACAGTTCTTTCATGGAAGAATTTTAAACAGATCCAAATTGCCTTTAACCTCATTGCTTTTCAAGTGAGGACTACCTGGAGCCCCAGTGTCCTAGATTCAGAGTCACCAACTCTAGAGGGAGTGAAAGGGAAAAAAAAAAAAAAAAAAAGAGGATCGGATCTGTGCTAAATTATCTTTTTTATAAGGAAAAATTGAAACTGAAAAAGTTATCATTAATGAAGGTCAATCTGTTATATCTATATAGGAAAGTTAAAATTTTACAGGCAGATACACCCTCAATGGGAGTCATAATTTCTGTTAACACCTCTGCTATGTTAGAGGCAGTTCTAACTATCTTGACTGAAAGAGGTGAAGAAAACAACACGGTAATAATGCAATTAATCTCTCACTGGTAAACTTATTTTTTAAAAAATTTAAATCTTCCCAGCACCAGTCTGGGAGATACAGAAAAGACATTAGTTGATGTGCTTACCTTTTTCTCCAACAAATGGCAAAGACCATGTGAAAACATCCATAAAATTTGGCAGCCAGTAAGGATGAGGAGAACAATTGAACTGACGAATATTCATCACATTGTTTTCATATTTTAATACAGCAGCTAAAAATAAAATTCAGACTTTTTGAAAAGAATGTTTAAAACTTGTGAGTACCACAAATGTAAAGTCACAGGCTTGTTTTAGCTTTATTTCTACTATAGACTAAATAATCACAGAGATACTCCATTCTCTTTCTTTCAAGGATTAACAGGACAGACTCCTAATGGAGAACTCTGGATTTTTACTGCACATGTTGCAGTTCAAGGCATTCTTACATGTCAATATAGTTCTTTATTATCCCACTTCAGGCCTATCATGAACAAAGAGTTTTAAAGGTCCTGAGGAGGTGTAATTTCAGGAACTTTAACAAAACTCTCAGAACAGTGGTATATCCAATATATGCAGATTCAGTTTTTATTCTTCATATGTATCTTCCCACATTATATGCCTGGAGCAAAACCATAAACATATAGAGGGGTAGGGAGAGGGGGAAGCACAAGTAAGACAGAAAAACAGAAGCATTCTAAAGCTAAATAAGCATTGACTGTGCTTTTCCACACTTACACTTGCATTACACTGGGAATGATGAGAAAAAGGATTCCATGAATACAGTATCCATAGAGATAGTAGAAAAAACCAAGTAGCCAGTTTGAAGCTATTTTTATTTCCCCTTTAATCTGCCATCAGTGCAAGTAACAGGAGTTCATCTTTTCCTGTATATGGTTATTCACCCTACAGAAGCAGAAAGGGCTGAGGGGTGGTTCTCTGAACGTGGGTGGAAAAAAATGCAATGTATTTAATAGAAAAAAAGGTCTTGGTTTCAAAGGAATACTACTTGAGCATTTGGAGATAATTCACTCATCATATACTTGAAATGCTTTACTTTAATGTCATATTTGAATTTCATCAGGCTTTATTTTCCACTTCTGCTACTGAATTTTGTTCTCATCTATGCCTAATAAGCTCTTCTCTGTAATCCTGATGTTCCCCATGCCATCAAGTATGCTTCTCCTGTTCAACTTAATCTTAGTAGAGGATTGACAGAAATGAATTCCTTGTTTTACATCTCCCTAATAATATTTCCAATGGTGATCAGTATTTTGACCCCTACTTGCTCTTCCTTGATTTCCCATACAGGCAATTATGGGAATTATCATCATAATTAAGACTCTCAAGTGCCAAAATACACAACACAAACTGCCTTATGCACAGCCTTCTGATCAATACTTCCTCCCTTCCTTACTGAGTTCACCAACTAAAGACAACCTAAAGAGTGAAAATTCATAGCACTGGAAAACTTTGCCTGCCTGGAAAACACCAGGTGATCCATTCACAAGTGCTGAATAGCAGTAACTTTCACAAAGGAAACATTTGCCCCCACTTGTGCTTCAAGGTGATCTTGCATGTGATGGTCATTTATGGCACGTGCTCTTCTTCATAATATAACTTTCATTCATGCATTTTTTTTTGTTCTGTACTTTCTTTTCTGGCAAAAAGTCATTTATATTAGATTATCTAGTTAGACATTTTTATTATTGCATACAATTATTAATAACAAGTTCTTACCTTTATTATTGTAGACATCCAGGTAATTAGGTGCTGAAAAAATTGTTATTAATGATGGGAACCCTGTAGTTTGACTTTTCCTGTACATTCTATAACTGCAAAACCAAACAGATTATTTTATATCTTACAGCAAATAAGCAATTAATTTTTATTTTACACTGTGAATAATTCTTTGAAAGACACAAAGTACTTACCCTGCATCTTGTGCTTCATGTGCTCTAATGATTGACAACAAATTATTATTTTGCAAAAATTCACAAACTGCTGGATAGCTGTGAAATGAAAGCAATTGTAAGAAATTCTCTTAAAATGTGCAGCAAGAGTCAGTATTAAAACATCCAACTAGATCACAGCACATGCTCACCTATAAAAGTATGAGCATCCTCTCACTGTATTGTGACTGAAATGCTCTTGTGAATTTTCATTTCCAAAATCTTCTGAAGGATCTGACCACAATAAGTCACACATTGGTCCAAATGCTGGAGGCTCTTTGAATCTATCTAACTGTTTAAAAAAAAAGGCAACAGCACAAAGACTTCTTGAATATTAAATCAGTATGTTTTACACATTTGTTACACTACATATCCATCAATACCAAGCATTTTTAGACTAAATCCCAACCATATCAAAGAGAAGTAGTTTCTGTATATTTTTTCCTCTCCTCGTCATGAAATAAGGCAGAGGCATGCCAAAAGAACCAAACCTGTTAAGAGCAATAAGATTTATTAGTTGTAAAAAGAAGGGAGATAAATTCCAGACTGATGGATATGTGTAATACAGGTCAAGTTACAGACAAGGAACAAAATGGTCCCTTTTCATGCACATGCCACATCTACCAATCTGGAGACACTACCAGGAATTAGCAAAGAGAAACAGTACAGGAAACAGGAATTATGAAAGAAAAGCATGAATAATTAGCATCAACTAGAAGAGACTATACATATATTACAAAAAAAAATAATCCAAAAAACAAATGACCGAAAGAAAAGACAAACCACCCTGAAACACCCATCTCCATAATGGACCCTTTAACAATGCAATGAAGATGCGACTAGCTCAGCTGTCTTAGATTTCTTTCATACAAGCTTTATTTTTCAGCTCTAGCCCCGAAGTTATGGGCCAGAAGCATTTTGAAACATGTCCATGTTTTTTCTTCTCTTGCTGCTTCTTTACTGATGTCCACTTGAGACACCTCCTTTAGCAGCCTGCACCTTTCCTAGTAACCACAGTCAAAAGGGGCAGAAGGAAGGAGGACAGCACATTTGTTAACGTAAAAGGAAAATACCCTGCTTAAGTAAGTAACAGGCAAACAATCTCTGACGTCCCAGAAACGAAATCAGATATCCCAGATTCAATGTAAAGTTTTTTGGATCTTTATGTAGCTGGAGTTTGTTCACAAGATGATTTTATCCAAGAAATGTAGGAACGGTTCCTTGATGGACAGTGCATTTATCTCACTTCACTTCCCATACCAAAGAAGATGACTTTGATGGTACTAGAGAACACTTAACTCTTCATGACAGGTTCGAAGGGAGGTTTGGTGAGCACCTGGTGAATTTGAGTCTAACGGTCCATAGGAATCCATTCAAATATGGAACCAGCAGTAGTGCCAAGCTCTCTCATGCCCTGGAAAATCAGAGCTCCCGAGGCTGCCACCTGTAACATAAGTGGAGAGGTCCAGATCTTTATAAATTCCTGCCAGATAATGGTAAGGCAGGTATTAACTGAAGTTGTTGTCAGGATTTATTCAATATTAAAAATCCTGTGGTTTAACATTTCCCACACTGGATGATAAACCCCATATGGAGTATTTCTTCCAGATTGAAGAAGTCAGTCCATCAACTTCTGCAAGTACCTGAATTTCTGTAGATTAAACCATCAAGTTTCTAAACCTCCAGCAATAAATTTGGGTCCAGAAGCTAACAGAAGCATTCACACAAGGGAGTTTCAACTGCTGCCGATTGATGTTTCCTGCAACACAAAAGGCTGAAAGTCTAGAAAACATTTCTAAGAATTTTTCTTGAGTTAGTCTTCAAGGATTCTCCTTACAAGTTTGGCCAAATGTTTAGAGACATTATAAATAAAAAGCTTTGACTGCAATTAGCATGCCTCTCTCCCAAACTACTTTCTCATAGCATAGAAACAATAATGTAGGCATTTCTAGAAGTAAGGTCAGTGTGTAGAAAACAAATATACTTACATACACACCACATCAGTGCCTCCTTCACTAGACAATCTACCAAATGGCATGGCTCTCAAGACTTAACCCAGATTGCATATATCAAATCAGAATAATCAATTTAAGGGTTTTTCTATATCGGCACAGTAAGAAAGCTGACAAAGGACATGAGTCAATTCAAAACACTTGTTACTAATTAAAATTTCTGACTGTTCTTCAACTATGGCAAAACAATCTCAATACAAATTAGCTTAATGTATTTCTAAATATGATTAAGGTAACAAAGAAAGACAATTTTATTGAAGAATAAGAAACAGTACACCTGGTGTTAAAGAAATAGGTGGTCTATTTTTTAATATACTATAAGATATTTAAATCTAAATCAATTTGTAAATATTATGCAGTCAGGGCTACTACAGTGAGGTACATTATACCTCCACATGGATGTTTAAATTGAGGAGTATCAAAACCTTAGAGGTAGATTAAGGTACAGCAAACTAAAATGATTTCTTTTAAGACAAAAGACCTTCAGAGAAGTTTCACACACAGACATCAGTTTTAATTAATCTGTCATAATCTCCCTGAGAACTATAATGTAGTAAAGCCTAAAGAACAATGTGAAGGTCAGTGAAGTGTGGTATTACTAAACAAATGGAGATTTCAGCAGACCACAAAAAGGAAGTAAAGTATTACAAAGAGAGATTCCCAGTAGCACCACCATAGACTTCAAGACAATTTCCTGACCAAGTCTTAGTATCACCAAGAGCTAAACAAAAGGATGAACAACTGTTGTAAATGAGGAAGAAAATTCTTCGTCCCTCTTCCTTAGAGTCATCATAATCTTATCTGGACACTTCCCTCCTTCTAAAATGCTAAGCTTGAAAATCACAATCCTGGATTTGTTTCTTGGCAGTATAAATGAAATCAACTAACCGTACCTGAAAGGTGATGGACATGTGTCTTAAAGAGACACTCCTGATCAAGATAATCACAACATTTGTCTAAGTGGCATTCAGAGAATAAAAATCACATCACTGCAAATTTCACAGACTTCCACTTCTCCAGAAATAAGAAGCACCTACAGCATCTTTTCTGGTTAAGATTCACTGTCACAGATAGTATGATAGCTGTCCTCTTCTGAAAGTAGTTTATGATAGCAAAAATAATAATTCAGTTTGTGTAGTTTTATCACTTTCCTGAAAGTCAGTACTGACAAAAGGCTTCATCCAGAAGAAACTGTACCTGCACAGAATTTTTCTTTCTTTCTTAGGTGATTCCTACCCTGTATATAGAGCTGTGGTTTCCCTTCTTAAGCCAGATGATTATACCTACACGTGCTTGCAGCGAAGATGTCTCCTTAATAAGAATTTCTGCTGATAAACCAGAAGGCTTGCAGTGTTATACAATTGTCTGTTTACAGAAGTCATTTCACACACCACACTTGCACCCTAAGTATATATTTTCCTAGATATAAAAGGAGCATTTCACATCACCCTTTTAATTTAAAATACATTTACAGTACCAGTGCATGCCAAGCTGTAATGCAGC
The DNA here is from genome assembly GCA_013399695.1 of Formicarius rufipectus. Lineage (NCBI taxonomy): Eukaryota > Metazoa > Chordata > Aves > Passeriformes > Formicariidae > Formicarius > Formicarius rufipectus. The sequence goes on along the minus strand of VXAU01002936.1, from coordinate 291,375 downwards.
TACTGAAGCTCCTGCCAACCCATGAATAGTGCCTTTTCCAAGTTACTAGATGATTCTTTCAAAAAGGCCCAATAGCATTGCCTCACATTGAAAAACATGGGTTTTCAGCAGGACAAAACAAAATGCAGATCTTCATGTATATATAAACACACAAGCTTGTATTTCACTCTAATGTAGCCCTGAACGTTAGAGAAGCACATATGAAGGTACAGGCCAGGACGACTTGACAGTGAAATGTGACCCGCTGCAAGACTGAGACTGACAGAAAAAAACAATCACAACCCTGTTATGGCTCTCCAAAGTATTTTTCCAGATTATGTTTCCTTTACATTACTTTCCAAAAAGCCTTGACCATGCTTCTTTTCATCTGTAATATGAGAACTGTTAAGGCACTGTCAAAATGGCACCACTTAGCCACACTGCTCTCTGACTTCTCTTGCTCTGCACGATGCACATGGATTTCTGTGACCCAACATTACCCCACCTACACTACTGATCTTGTAAATATGTTTTCTCTCTGTTTCTACTATTTTCTCCTCCTCTCACATCACTCTGCTGGGCAGTGTAATTTTTGTAAGTGAAATAAACTGACATTCCAGCCTTTGAAATGGTCCAATCACTAAAAAAACCCCAAGTGAACAAAATATGCTAAGTTCAGAAATGAGATTCAGCTGGACAGCCTATAACTATGAGGAGAGGGAGAGGTAAAAAAGCAAAATGGAGCATGAGTAAAGGAGAAAACATTAAGAAAATGAGAAATATGTGAAAAGGACAAAATGGGCTGTCAATATTTATATATTATAAAAATAAATTAGGAACAGTTTTACTTTCTCACTGACGTTTACATCCTTCTTATAATATGCCCCCACGTAATGTGGTTAAACAACTTTTTTCTTCCATCCTTACCTATAATCCCAAAGATTTCTTAGAACCATTTATTTATGTTTTAAGAGGAAATCAACTACATTTCAGCTGTTACTAATCATAACAGGAATGGTATTGAATTTCAAACACAGTAGTGAAGATGTCAGTGAAGTTAATTAAAATAAGTCAAAAGAGAGTATGCAAGAAGGAAGGCAACTGAGTTTGAAAATTCCCATCTGATACAATCTCCACCTGACATCAGCAGTCCATGTAAGATGAAACCACATTATTAGAAACAGATACCTTAGGTCATCACAATCTTCTTCCCTTTAAGCTGCACATAACTGTTCAGTGTTTCCTTCACATGATTTTATCAACTTGCTTTCATCTGCCTTACTGATACACTCAGAACATTTTCCACAGTGAGAAGTACTCTACAAGTGTTACTCAAATGCCTACCAAATTTGACATTTTAAATACCACTCTGAATTTCTATTAAACGCTGCAATATCTCCCTCTGTCAAAACTAAAGTCCACATGATTACAGCAGTTAAATTTTTTTCAGAGAAATATGAGAATAACTGAAATATCAAGTTTGATATAGCAGAACATTTTATGACTACCATTAACTTACACAAGTTTTCTCCTAAAAGCCATAAGAACACTATCTCCCATTTAGAAAGAAATTCAAAGTATTATTTTGGTTGGACATGAAACTCTTTTTACATACTACCTGTCTTGGGAAACTATATGGAACCCTTGAGGGAGGGGCTTTTTTATGTGTTTTGTAACAGTCTCAGCTGTCCCAATGAGGTCTGCTTCTGGAAAATGCACTAATAATCCATGAGGTTTTAATTATGATACTGCCTAGCCTGCATTTCAGCTCCTGATTTACACTTCTACAGGAGACAAGAACAGAAAACAATATACTGACAACTTCAAAAGGATGAATTTGTATAGAACCATATAAAATCTCTGTTTCCAATTATTTTCAAATACATAAAATACTCACTCTTCTAATGTCATCTAGTGTATTAATTTCTGGTGAAAGTCCACCATGAACACAAAGGAACTGTTGATTTAAGAGAGCAGCAAGAGGGAGACAATCAAAAGCTTCCATACAAGCATCATAGACTCTTTCAGAGTATTTTATTTTACCTGCAGGAACAAGAATAGAAATCATTAGAAAATCCATAATAGATGAAGTAATCTAGTAGATCATAACTGCAAGAGCAAATATCAAAGTGAATGCTTATAAAAACCCATAGCAGTGAGTATTTTGGGGTTTAAATGAACATTTCCAAACACAACAATAGCAAGCACATTTCTAAGACATACTAGCTTCCAGAACTATAAACTTTTTCATTTCTTCTATTATCTCAAGAGTGGAGAAACTCTTGTTAAAAAAAAATAAAAAACAAACCAACCAAAAAAACAACAAACCAAAACTAACCACAACACCAATTTATTTTTATTAGCTTTATACAATTCTACAGCATACTTCAATGTAAGATAGAACTGAGAAGTTTGTAAATTCTCACTTAGAGTGAGAAGATAAGAATTGATTATGGATTACATCATTTTTACCCACATCAAAGAGGGTTTTATCAGGCCAAATGATCCATTTATCACTGGATCAATATTTTCACAAGCCTTCAAACAGAGAGACAGCTTCATCACCAAAAGAGTTCTTACTAGTAGAGCTGAAAATCAAGTCCCCAAATGGAAAAGTTACTTGTCAGTAGGGTTTTTCTGCTGGCTTCACAACACTGCTCAGCAAGTCACTCTGCACTCCTCATCTCAGACAAGACAGCAAAATAAACTTCTTCTCTCCAGGATTTTAAAATCAACATTGACACCCCAAAATTTACTCCATAATGTATATTTTAAGGCAGCTGTCTTCCTGCTCTCCAATGCCACAACTGCAGGTAGTTTTACAGAAGTCAATGGGGCCTCCAAACGTTTGCAAGACCTTAACTAAACGAAGGCACAAACATCTCTCAACCACAATGACAGACTGTGGATGAGCAGGCTGGAAGTAAGCTGATTTTACAGTCTTAGACAGTACTTACATTCTTGCTTAAAGGTAAAATACTCTGTTAGGTGTCTGCATTCATGGTTGCCTCTCAAAAGAAATAATGTGCTTGGGTAGAGGATTTTCAGGACCCATAAGTAAAGCACACACTGGTGGGAAAAGAAAAAAAAAGATACCCAGTAAAATACACTAGTTTATAAGAACTAAAAAATTATTACAGAGAAATACTGAGTAAGGACATTAACAGCATCAAAAGCAGGTACAGCTTAATATGCCATTTTAAAATACACCATTGCTTCACTGAGCCCAGTTCTGGACATGACTTATGCAAATTGCTTATTACTGTTCTTAATAACAGCCACATAAAATGCTGAAAAAAATACTTATGTTTATTGCACAGTCCATAATAAACTCAGCAGAATTAAACTGCAGAACATTTTCATCTAGACATGGATGTGTTTGTGCCTAAAATCTAACTTTATAATACGGTTATAAACACTGGCATAAGAAAGCAGATATTTATTAATAGAGACTGAAGAAAAAAAAAAAGCTTGACAAAATCATTTACATTAAGGTTATCATTTGGAGACTGTTTTTAAACCAAGAATGGACAGAGTAAACCTTGCTTTCCCCACAGACTGGGAAAGCTGGTTGCTTATTCAGTGTACAAGCAGCAAATTCACAGAATTATAAGTTTCTGTATATCACTATTACTGCAATATCAGCAGGGAACAGTTGAAGGCAGTTACAGAACACACACAAATATTTTGGTTTAGGGTCTGTTACCACCCACCAGTACTGAATGCCTAAAATGTATTTCATAAACTTAAAATTTAATTATTGTCTTTTTAAATGAGCACAGACATCTCAAAACCCCAGATGTTTTGGACTCCACTGAAGTCACCTGCAAGCCATTATTAGTGTTGCTCTTCAAAGCTATTTTGCATAGAATAGCAGAGTATATGAAGGAACAAAGAAAACAAATCAACACTTTAAAAAATCACCATAAACATTAAGAAATACATCAAAGACTTATTGTGAAGTTTAGCTATACTAATCACTAAATTTGTATCTTCTTAGTAAAAACATGCAAAATAGCAATTTTGCTAACGGTAACACTTCCTTTCCAATGTTTCTGTAATTCTAAAATATCCTTGCAAAGTCCCCAGACTCTTTAAAAGTGTTTCCCAGCAAAAGGCATAATCAGTTTCTTACAAAACAACTGCCTATCACCAAATGAATACACAAATCACTTTGGCAAATTTTACAGTTGTGAACTGTTTCAGTTAAATCAGGCTGCATGAAAAATTTATGGAAGTTGTCAACATTGAAAATGTTTAATAGAAAAATGGGAAAATAGTGCATTCCTTTCAGTGAACAGACACTAAATTTGATTAAGTTGCTGAGATTGACATGTTCTCAACCATGTTACCTGCTAAGCACAAAACCAAATTATCTCATTATCTTTCCTGTACTGGCATATTTATTTTTGTTATCAAATACAGACAGACTAATTTTAGCATGTCCTGTGTCCTGTTACTTCCAGCACAGAAAAGAAGAATTTGGACACCCTTATGTGAAGGAGTCCACCTTGATCTCTGCAGTTTATTATATACAATCATGGTAGCATGTAATTATCTTTCTTATTAAAAGTGACAGTAGTTTTTAATTGGAAATGGATTACTACTAAAATATCAATGCAGTTATATATGTTTCAGGACAGACAGATTAAGAATATGTGTCGGGTTTGCTAAGCTCCCCGCCAAACACAGCTGTGGGCTGGCTAGCTCTCCCCACCCCACTCCCGACAAAAGGAAAAAAAACTAGTAAAAGGCAAAATTAGTAAAGGAATATATTTATATATATTTATAGATATCTTATATATATACAGCTAAATACTATGTAAATATAATACAACAATCCCAAACACCCCCCAAAAGGGAAAAGGGGAAGGGGAAAAGGGACTAAAAAGGGTAAAAACAAAACAATCCCACTCAATCAAATCCCAGGAATTAATTAAATAGAACAATAACACAGGAAAGAGCTCACCAACTTCCCTTAGGAGAAGTGAGTGCCTTCCCTCCTCTGTCGGCAGAGGCAACAGCTCTCAGCCAGGCCTGAGCTCAGAGAGATAAGCCAGGCCTAAACACCGAGAACTGCTGGCTCCGTGTCCACCTGACAAGCGAGAGAGACGGAGAGCAAAAAAAGGGACAGACAGGAAACTCCCTCCTGTCTTTATACACCTGATTACGTAAGGGAATGATATGGAATACTTCCTTGGTTTTGTATCCCAGTTTCTAGGGAAGGCCTACAAAAAACTACCACAGAATATATTAATGAAAAATCAAATTTCACTGTTCGTACATCTTTAAAAAATGTCACCTCTCTGTGAAAAGTCAAATATTTTACCAAAAGTACATTACCTTTCCAATCACTACAAAAGATTTTATAGTAACCATGTACCAAAACTCATTAAGGTCAACTTAAAATTCCTAAATATTAATTAAGGCAAAAACTTAGGCAGAAAAAAACATTTTAAGGTTGAAATGGTGAGCAAACAGCTGATTTTCATGTACTACCTTTTTATTTCTCAACAAGATCACAAAGCATAGTCCTGCCATGGGGTATCTGCAGCAACTCAATTTCATTCAGATAGTCTGCACGTACCTCCTAGAGTCACACCAGAGCTTAGGTTGGAAAAGACCTTTAAGATCATCAAGTCCAACAGCCACTCAAAACAGAAGAGAGCAAATTATCTCCATGAAAGACAAGCTTTTTAAGAACCCCAGAGCAGTTTTCAAGAATATACTTAGCATATCTTTATATATTCTGCAAGTATATTTAACAGGCCAAATATGGTGTGACTCTTGGGGATCATCCTGTGCAGGGCGAAGAGTTGGGTTTGATGATCATTGTGGGTCCCTTCCAACTCAGCATGTTCTGTGATTATATTAAAATCTCATAAAAGGAAAAAAAATCCAAGCCTGTTCTTATTGAATATATTCAAGAAAAATGATTGTTCAGAAGTTGTTTAAGTGTAATGGTTGAAAAGCTTTAATGTTTTGATACATTAACATATAGAGCTGCTGTGTAAATGTCCTTTTCAGGGACAATTACACTACTTGTAATCATCAAGAACAGGCCAAGAAGATCAAATTAATAAACAGGGAGATCAAATAAATAGGGAATGTCAACTGACATCTTTAAAGATGACTTTGAGGCAACCACTCTTGCTGCATGTCCTGTCTCTCTCCCAATCCCAGCAGGCCATGTGCATGCCCTTCACAGCTCATACCCACACAGGTTATTAGAGCAGCAACATGTTAACACAGAAACCAAGGACTATACACCACGACTTGCATTCCAAGGCTATGTCACTCCATTAGATTTGGTATCTATGCAGAGACCCCAGAATGAGGCACCTCCCAGGGTGGCTCCAGAAGAACAGTTAACTTAAAAAACATGGCTCTGAAAATAATCGATGTTAATAAGTGAATATCTCTGAAATGTACCATACTTAATAAATATGCTGAAAATTAAAAGATTGTTTGAATTCCAAATAACTAAAAAATTAACTGCAGAAATACAGATCATCCTTAGGCAATATCTGTATTTGCTTTAAGAGTTTTAGAAAAGAAAATTCCCAATAATTATTAAAAAACATTTGATTACATAAATAAAATGAATTTATTTTATCAAGTTAAACAGCTAATAATATTAGATAAACAGATAACAATATTGCAAAGAATAAATTAGAAGACTTTGCAGTCATGACTCACCTGTTCTCTGAAAGCATACAAACACAACTTCCTGCACATTACCCTAAAAGTAGTATTATATATAATAATAGAATTCAACTTTTAGAAAACTAAGGAAAGAGGAGGAAAAATGAGTAAGTCTGGCAATTTCAACAGGACAGTCCAAACAGCTGAGCAGTATCCCCCTGTAAACAGGCCTTTGTCACAGGAGAAAGCACAGCAAGGAAGAACACATTCACATGCTAAAGCAGACCTTAAACTTCATTCAAAAACCTCAGTGAAAGTGTGCTTATAGAAAAATTCAGAACAAAACAGATTAATACATTCAGTTACCTCTATACTAAAATAACCTCTGTCTACATAGTCACCGAGGAAGAGGTATCTTGTGTGAGCAGGTGATCCTCCCACTTCAAACAGCTTCATTAGATCAAAGAACTGGCCATGAATATCACCACACACTGCAAGCAAAAATTTTGTTCACATTAGTTTTTAAAATAAAATCTAACAGAAAAGTTACTAAGTTATAGTTAAGCAAACAGCCACAAAATACTTCTAATTAAGAGGAAAGGTGGGTATAAAGCAGGAATAACAGACATTTTTGAAGGTTGCCCTTTTGTTTTTCATTAAGATGCTGTCTTCACCAGCTATGGCAATGCTGGTGATAGCCCTATTTGAGTCTAGCAGAGAGTAGTGCATTTTTTCCATACAGTTAATGCATTAAGCATCACAGTCTTGAAAGCTATCAGCTGCTCTTTACTGTCCTCCCCAACCCCTTGGGTATCTTTGCAAATTCTCCTCAGTTGCAACAATTTGCGGAGTGCATGTGAGTTTGAAAAAAGTGGGGAGTATGCTTTTGTTTCTGAGCCAGACTAACATACCTTTTAATATCGTCATTTCTTCTCTTTGCTCAGTTACTTTTCCCCTTCAAATAACCATGTTCACTATTTCAACAGTGGATTTTCTTGTATTTTTAGAATATGAGACAGGACAAGACCAGTGGTCAGCAACCTAAGGCAGAAGCGCCAAAGATAGCAGATGGGAAGTCTTTGAAGAGCCTACAGCAAAACCAGGTCATCTCACAGTTGTTTTTGTTTGTTTTGATTTTTGTTTTGTTTTGGTTGGTTTTTTGTTTTGTTTTGTGCTTTTTTGTGTTTTGGTTTTTTTTGTTGTTGTTTTGGTTTTGCTTTTGTTTTTTAAATAAAAAAATGCATGGAAGAGAGAACTGGTCCCATCTCCTCCTTCCCACAGGAGGTCCCAGTTAAGTGGAAGTCAGGAGCTGCCTTCTCGATTCTGCACGAGGTACTGCTGATACCAACAGGAGCTTGAGAGACTGTCATTCACTGATGCAAAATGTCTCTGATCAACTGGCAAACAGCATCTTCTGACTTCTTAGAGTTTATCAGAAAATTCTTTGAGGGAAAACAATTGATCTAATTTTGTAAAGAAATACTGGATATGGCACACCACACTTTAAAGGTTATTATTCCCTTAGAGCAGATCATTTGCCATCACAATCTACAAAATATTAGACTAAATAATGTGTCCACTTATATGTGTCTTTTTAAAAAATTTCTACTCAATCACTTAAAGAACTTTCCTTCTTTTTCAGTTGCCAATATACCAACTACCTGATAACCAGAAATATAAAAATTCTAAACAAAGCAAAGTTTTGATCTTTTTCTGAAACTGCAAAACATTCTGAGCTCAAACAACTTGGTGGTTTCCACCATTTCAATCGTTCATTGTTTAAAAACCCTCAATAAGCATAAAGATCTACTGTTTCAATGTCTTTATTGACCTGACACTAAAAAATAACAAGCTGATGCCCTAAAAGAAGCTTTCAGACACTAATTCTATGTGTACATTTAGAAGAAAACACATTCAAATTAAAGAAAAGCTGATTTGAACACAAAAATCAAATCTACTTTCATAATCATAAATAACAGATATGCAGCACAAACTACTTTCTATGAATTTAGACTGTTTAAAAATAAAAATAGTAAAGAACACCAAATCCACCTTTAACCAGGTCAAGCAGAAATAGAACCAGTCGAACTACAAAAGTACTCCAAAAAAGCATGAATTAGTTTTGTATCCCAGTGGATCTGGTCCTAAAGATGCTGAAACAATCTCTAACCACTTTCCAGTACTACTACTCTCACAAGAACATGATTTTACCAATCACCAATCTCACTCACAGATGAACTAAGAACATCAGTTTACAGTTTGCTCTTCAAACCACAGCAGTTAGCTTCTCTTCACATACTTAGATTTCAGGATTATCCTGCATCCAACTTTATGCCTTTATTCCATCTTACAATAATTAGAAATCCATGACTGAACAGCATTTAATTACTTCATTTTTTTACCAATTTTAATACCAATCATACTAGCTTTTTCAATAGATTTAATGCCTTCATTTTGCAAAACAATGTGCAATAATTCAGTAAGACTAACAGAAATGTTATTTTTAGCAATTTTAAGACAAATTCTACTACTGAAAAAATCTCAGTTTTTTTTAATTTTAATTATGGGTGACATTATCTAGAAACATCACCTGTAATTGGAGCTTCAACCTCGATCATAGTTTTTTCCCTCCGTAATATTGCAGCACCCTCATTGATGATTCTAAGTGCAATTTCTTCATCCACTCGACCTTCTTTTATCAAGTGGTTCTTCAGAATGTCAACCCTTGGTCTTCCATCTGTGTCAAACACTTCCTCAGATGTTAAGCGATGTGTTGGTGGAAAAGGGACAGCTAAAATTAAAAAGAAGAAACAGCAGCCATGACAATGTTGTTTTAAAAGCATAGTCCACCTAGAACTGGATCTATCATGAAACATCTGCTATCCAAAGGAGCGAACTTTTCTTCTAATCAACCAGCTTCATACATCATTAAAATCTGGATAGAATAGTGCTTCATACATATTTTAAAAAATAAACATCTGTAATATGCAAGGCTGTAGAAACTCTAAAACAAGAGTTAGAAGGCACAATAGTATGTACAAAATTTGGAAGAGTTAAAACTGGCTTTGCAAAGGGAAATAATCTCTCTCCAATATAGTGCCATTATCTGAAGGACTCATCAAGTATTGGTGATGCAGGATATTAATTTAATATCCACTCAGACTTGCAAAAACGTTTAAAAATTATCCCATCATCAAAGCGTCAGGGAGGAAAAAAATAATCAAAAAACCCCAACCCAACCAAAAAACCACAGCAAAACAAATCCAAAACTAGCAAGAAAAGGATACAATACTGTTTGAGGGACTAGAAATAAAAGGAGGCAATAAGCAGTGGTTGGGGACCAAAGCTGCCCAGACAGCACGTTTGATGGCCATGAATCCAAACCAGGGCAGTTCTGTGACAGCACTAATGAAATACGGACATTGGACATGGAAAAGGAGGATACTTCAAGCATTGTGTCAGAACATCATCACACTCATGCAGGACTTAACAGAAAATAAAACTCCTCTGACCCCACCCCCTCCTCAAGCCAACAACCGTTGAAAGAACGGACTAAACCAGGTGCAAAACCATTCTGTTTCCATTTAAATACTCAACGTTAAAACAGAAAAGTGGGAGAGGGACATCTATTCAAAGATAAGAACTAGTAGTATGAACACACTTGTGGATAGATGATTCATATTTATTTTCTTACTCTCCAAAGTTCAACTTCACATGGTAAAAATCAATGCTTATATACTAAAACATTTCCTGACTTCATTTAAATTGATTTCTAGGTTACTAGTAACACATTGCTAGCCTTCTCTTTTATGTAATAATAAAAATGTATCAATAAAACAACTATATATTCACTGACATTAAATTAGACTAGAAAATAAACTGCAGAATTGTCTACTATTCTTCTTATAAAAGTTTCCAAATAGGAAGAAGCTGAAAAATATGCCTTTACTTCCCACAGTGCAGAACAAATTTGGCACTTTATTTTTGGACATATTTTATTAGCAACAGAGAAATTACATGTGTTTCCTTGTGTGATCCTAGTAGTAATCCAAGTTTCACACAGAAATGTCAAAAATCCGTGTAGACCCAATGGTAATAAACTTTAGAAATCAAAAGACAATCACTTCTGTGCTATGCACAACTGTTTAAAACCCTCAATCTGGCTCTGACAAGAGAAATTAATTGTTCCATCAAAATAAATTTAACTAATCTTTAGAAGCACTTTATTATGACCATGCAAGCACTAACTCCAGTATTTACTGTTTTTCTGAATTTGACTTTCCAACTCTTAGATTCTCTCAATGTTATTTTTGCATTATTTCAAAGTTTATATTAAGTTGTAGATAAATTAGTTTTAGTCCCTTTCTTCTCGCACTTCTTTTCACACTTTATTTGTGGGTCCACAACTGCCTTCAGCAATGCAAAGTTGAGCTCATCCCGTTATGAGAGACCAGACAAGGCACAAAGTAGACTCCTCTTGCTTTAACTGCTGCAAAAGCATCAGAGATCACAAATACCTTCCAGAACCAAAGTCAATCACCTCCAAGTTCTGTGAGAACTGTGCTTCATTAGTACCAGGATTATTCCTAGAAAATACCCACTTAAGGGAAAGATGACTCTTTTACTTTTTGGAGGTTTTTTTGGGTAGAAGCAAGGTGTGATAGAGAATGGTCTGTCATTCTCTCAAGTGCAAATCATTACTGACTTATGATTACCAGTGGCTGCAGAATTCAGGAAGATGGTGTTGATCTCTGCCTTATGACAGTTCAGACTTCTCAGGAGTTTTAAGTCCATGATAAATGAAATTTTCTTCTAATGAAGTTCTTACATGTACTTCATATATTTCAGATCAGATTAGTACAAAAATTAATTCTATTTTAACAAACTCTGGCTTTGAGTTTTGTCTGGCTTTGAGTTACATTTTCTGGGGGGCTACACATACAGCTGTTTTAATCCACTGTCAAGATCTGTCTCAAACTCTTTGAATTAATACACTTATGAAAACTTATATGTAAAATGGTATCCAGGGGTTGGTTTTCCGTAATGCCTAAAACCCATAACTGTAGCATGAGAAGTAATCAAGCACCTCTAAAGTTATAAGTGCCTCAAGAAAAAATGAAATCATAAAACTAGTTCCTCAGAGTTTTAACAAAGTCCTTTTCACAAAATACATGTATTTTGCCATTGCACAAGCAAGATTTTAAAAGAATAATCTTCAGAGGAGGAAGAATAAAACATGGCTAAAGATTTTATCTGTGTCACCCACAGAATAAAAAGTAACACTTACTACAAAACCTGTTTCTTGTCCTTTTATGCTTTAATTTTTGTCTCAGCAAGAGTAAACACTGTATTAAAGTGCATACTTTCAAAAAATATTATAAACAACATATTTTAATAGGTTAAGGATGATAATTTTTGAGGCATGTAGACAACTTTGCAAACCAATGGGTTTAATTAAACCTTTGATGAAGTAGTCATAGAATGTTATAGCCTAAGGAAAAAGAATTGCAGCATAATGTGTTCCATGACAGAAATATAAACCATGTTTCAGAGTCTTTTTGCATAACCTGAGCTCCTGGGACTGTAACAGAATGGTAATTAAGAGGAATGACCCTAAGGAAATAACATTGTGTTGGGCATTAAGGGATTCCCTTCTACCGTTCCCAGCAAAGCTAAACAACAAAGAAGTATTTAGAGATGAATCTCTAGAGTAACACACACTGCACTACAAAATAACAGACATATCCTACTAGTAAAAGAATGGATGTCATTAATAAACATATCAGGATTTACAATTTAAAACAATTGCCTACTAGTGAAAATTAATCCATTTCACTTTAGACATTCATATGTATGGACGATACAACTTTAACTGTATTGATCCAAAAATTTAAACAGTAATTATGCAGGAAGAAAAAACAGTAAGCAGCTTTTGAAATTTGTTAATATTTTGATGCTTTTTTACTACTTGTATATTCATTAACAAAGAGGGGAAAAAAAACCACCTTTCCTTTACACTGAAGTATTACTAAAAGACATCAAAAGCAAAAGCCTCTAAATATCTTCTGTGCTGACCTTCTACAAGCCTCTGGGTACATTTATATCTTACAATAAAGCATGCTGTGGAGATCAAAAGCTTAGCCCCAGTTTGGATGGATAGACTCCCAGTCCATAGCAAAGAGGTTCAAAGCAGAAAAACTACTTTAGCGTGGCACTTTACCCAGTACAATAGTCCCTGCTGAGAGGTGCAACAGGCAACTAACACAAACACTTCCAGATCCAAAGCAGATCTCATATTGCCAATAACTGAGTACAACAGTAGCTGCTAATAAAATCTTACATGTAGATACTGTAAAGTTAAACTGTGCTGACATATATGCCCACTGCAGCAACCTTGCTTAAACCTGGCTTGTATCAGAGCCACTCTTGGAACAGGCTCATGAAACAAGATGAGATCAAAGCCTCCAGACTAGTGTAAGAAAAAGCATCAGGGATCAACTGTACAAGGTATGTGCTTCCACAAAGCTGTTTCTGACCTTAAGACTGTAGAACTTAAATAATTCTTCTTCTCTGACAGTGAAAGAAAATTAGACATTTTTCCTCTATAATCACTGAGCCCATTACATGTTTCATGAACTCAGTTTTGGCTGTTAAAGCAAGCTCAATGTTCCAGATTGCATTTTCTGTTTTAAGAATGCTTTTGATTTCATAGATAAAATTTCTGCTCACATTACTAAGGTTACTAAACACTCTCTTTGTAAAGAATTTGCTGCTTTGGTAATAGGTATACATGATACAGTATATATAATGTTTTTCTCCATCAAGTGATGTCATATAGCAATACAACCATGGTGTTCCATGAAAAGAAAGGCCAGCATCCTTCATTTTGTCAGTGGGTTTATTACCACGGTAGCAGAATTTTCTGTGGTTTTGCTGTCATTTAGCCAGGTTTTGTGGGCTTTTGGTTTCATAAATGCATTACAGTCTATGTATTGTCACTCAGAAGAATGATAAAGCCTAACACCTACCACATCTTTCAGTCTGTCCCTGGTGTTCGCATGCCTCTACTAACATCTATAAAGAAGGAAAATACGTAGCACCCAATGACTGCTATGAGGACACAATATATCCAATTATCCTTCTGCATTTGGCAGAACAGATTTGAAAAAAAAAACAGCATAAAGACATCACAGATGGTCTGTGGACCAGCAACCTTAAAAACACTAGATAAGCACAAATGCACAGCAGTGTCTACTGGAATCAGAAAGCTACAATCAATGGCTGACAAAAGCCCACAAGTTACCCTATTCATCCCAAAAAAGAAAGCATAGATCCAGCAAGTCAGTTTCTTTACAAAAACTATCCCAAACTTTCTATGAATGCAAGACTCTTGCTGTATTAGCAAGCATCCTAGAAGAAATAAAAATGACCCTGTAAACCTTGGAACCCCACAACAGCACTGCAGGCACTACTTATTTCATCCTCACTTATCATGCACTTGGAGCCTTAGAAATTTCATAGACTTTCAAATCTCAAATTAAACCACGGATATACCCAGTATGCCAGAGTGCGTTCATTCATCTTTTATACTGCCTGTATGATTTTTAAATTAACTTGATTAACATTTTTGGAAGCTCCTCTCTGGAAAAATACAATTATTTGTTTGAAAAGTATTGAAAGATACTCCTCCCATTAAAATGCTCACAGTGTGCTATGCCAAAAGATTACTCAGTGCTTAAGTGTGCTTCTGACAATGATGGAATGACAGGTCTTTCCCTCCCCATACTCTGTTCTCCAAACAGAATGGTTTAAGAATTTTCTGTAGACTTTCATCCAGACCATCAGGTTTATGATCACTGATAGAACTATTTGCCAACTATTTTGTCTAGATCCTGAATAGTTTTTGCACCTTATTGCTATGAATATCACAATTTTAATTACACATATATGAAAAAGTATTCCACTTTTTCTATTTTGTTTGGTACTGCACTTCTTTTCACAGGGAGTCAGTAACTACAGTTGCTTACTGTTCAACTTTTCCACTAAATACCATTCATATGGCAAGCAGTATCTAACTCTATCCCTTATCCAACCACTCCTTCTCCAAGCCAGAGATTTGTCATCTTTATCACTCCATCTTGCCTAAAAACCATTCTGTACCTCTGAACATATCTTGAGATAAAGAAGAAAATCAGCAAGATGGAACAAAATGACATACTGTTGCTCAAGATGCAAATATAACACAAGATCATGCATGATGGTGCAGTCTCTCTTGTCTAAACTGATCATCTAATAATCCCTAAATTCTTATCAGACTGTTTGACTGCCACTGAACTAATATTTTCAGAATATTATCCATACAGATTTCTTTCCCAGGTTCATCACCTTCAGCATTTAAGCCAGAATTGTTCTGTTCTTTGTGAAGTTTACTCTGTCTTAATCTGAACAGCGTCTTCTTAACCCAGGCACTCAGTCTAGCAAGAGCTTTCTGGAACATCTCTGGAAATCTGCTACCCCGAACAAGTCACTATATGCCATTCACTCTGTTTTCTGAACAACCTGTCAACACATTTTAAAGAGTACAGATGACAGATGTTAACATCCCTCTGCCATCGAAGTTTATTACCTATTAAAATCCTTTCTTTCCTAACTAATTTGGATCCAAAAGAGGGTACTTCCCCTTTGTTTATTTTAAAGGCTTCAATAAAGAAACCTGATGAATAGTTTTGCCAGGACGGACAAGCTCACCAGCTTTACAAAACAATCTAACAATTTCTCTTGATTTCCATCTACGAGAACTGTACCAACTGCTCTTTAATATTATCTTTCCCTAGGGATACAGTTAGCCCTCTCTTTGTTACAAGTGCTATGAATCTGTTAAAATTAAACTTATTGATCTACAGTTCTTCAGTTCAATCTAGAATTAAAAAAAAAAAAAAAAAAGCTGCTGTGGTTCTATGTCTCTGACTCAGAAGATGAGTTATGCCCCAGGCTATGGAAAACAAATCCACAATTTTGCACCCCAAACCCCCAGAGAATTCCTTTAGAGCCATCAGATGAATATCTTCTAATTCTGGGATATTTTTTTAGAGCATTTCTTTTGTTGATATGTTTTGAAACCACTTAAATTTCAAAGAGAGCTCTTTGGCCCCATTCAGCAATAAGAAGAGGCTCATGTGTGAAAGAGTCCTTAATTCCTTACATAATAAACACACACGTAAGTAGTTGCCTGATTTTTGTGCTCTGGTCTTACCTTCCCAACCCTCAACTGTCAATTTGTCCTACTGAAATTGAGTCAGGTTTCCATTTTTGAGTGGGTTCTTTTGGGTTGTGTTGTTGTTACTTCAAATTTTATCCACTCTAACCATCCCCTAAAACAAAAAAAGACCAGTCGAACACTCACTTGTCAGAATTCAGTTCCATTCCATTGTCCCTCCCCCAATACAAAACTGTGATTTTTAAAAAAAAAAAAAAAATACTCTCTTTACCCTGCTGCTTTTCTGGATATCTTAGAATAATTTCTGACCAGCAGTGCCTCATAGTATTTTTAATACAGGCTTCATGTTGCATATCAACTTTTAACCTTTTACTTTTTAAATCAGACCCTGAATTGTAAAGTTATATACTACAATTTCTTTTACTCCTTACATGGACATAATTGTTGAAAAGTAGCTACTAGTGACTTAATTTAGGACCCTACTCAAGGGTTACATCTCTTTGGATCTCTCTGAAGAGTTGTTTCAATAAGCTTATCCAAAAGGACAGTTTGCCAATTAGACTGTACCATGACTTTTATCCAAAACAAAGACATACTGAAGCCTTCTATTTCCAGAAGAAGAGACATAATCTCTAAATGTAGCATTAGGTCAGCACCTCAAGGCCCTGTGGGTTGCTTCCCAAAGCCCAACAACAACTGGCACACAAAGCACAGCTGAGGAGGACAGAGCCCTTCCAAGTCCAGCTCTGGGGTGGAGTTACCCACGGGGGGGTGGGAGAACCCCCAATGTCTTGCCCTCAAAGAAAAGCCAAGGAAGGCTCATCCCTGCCATGGGCAGGACCACTCCATGAAACCCTCTGAGCTCACTTTACCACAAGGTAGTGAAACAGTTGTCTCAGTAGCAAAGATACACAGAAATATTTAAAGTTTGAAAGCCACATGCACTGAAAGGTCAAGTGTGCTGATTCAAGTCGGTCACCTGCCATCCAACATGAAAGGCAAACCCAAAAGAACCAGATACAGCACTTAGACATCAACAGCAGTCTAAAGTAAAAAGATTTTGACAGAACATAATAGAAGAAACTGCTATCTTCCACAAGACACCAAAACACTAAGTATCCTTCAAAGATATACAGGGTGCCTTAGAAAACAGTGAATCAGAACTACAGGTACATTTGCTTATCTCTATTAAGGTTAAAAAAAAAAAGGCAGTAACAAAAACCTCCTCACAAGACATCTTTTGGGAACCAAATGCCAAAAACTGACTTCAGATATTCCAATTTCATATTTAACCTTTAATTTACAAGAAACTCCGTAAGTACAAATTACTTAAGCAATTTAACTAAGCCACGACAAAAGAAAATTTGAGCTTTTTATACACTTTAAAAAGCCACCAGTAATCTCTGATGATATAATTCATACTTGGAAAGGTATGCCAGACCAACACAGATAGACTGTACAGACTGCATATTTAAAGCCATTATGTTTATTATATATATGCCTAATACAAACATTTTACACCCAATAACCTTTCAGACATTTCTCTAACATATTAAGTACTTCCCACCAATTACTAAATATATCTATCACTCAAAGTATGAAGGGGCACAGATCCTAATTATTATCCTACCTTATTAAAAAGGATAAGTTAATGATGAAACAATAATTCAACCGTTTCTCCTTGGGTGACCATCTCTTGCCCATTTCTGTTAACATGTATTATTAGTGGTAAAGAATTTAATGGATTCTGTTCTTTCTCTGCCCTTCCAGTAATACAGAGGAAGAAAATAAAGCTTAAATTAAAGCAAAAGGAACAATGCAAATAACAGCAAGCTTTAAGTCCCGAATTCACATTTCCTCCCAAAAAGACCCAGTATATGAAGAGCATGAAAGCTGAAATACAGACCAATACACAGAGGCACCAGCTAATATTGCTACATTTTTCTCCATGGCTTTGCTCAAGAACCTGAGACATTATAAATAATCAATTCATTCTAGGACAGGCAAGAGCATAGGGAACATTTCCTGGTATGTGAGAAACACTGCACCTGTCTGTGAGCAGGGATGTGACACAGTTGCCACATTTGAGCACAGTTTCAACAAATGCATTCATGTTGCACAGATACTCCCACTCGAGACTGGCATAACCTGCAATCCTGTACCTCTGGATTCACTGTCTAAAACAAAAATATTTCCAACTGCACTGCACCTATGGGAGGAGGGCAGAACCAAATCACTCTGTCCTTCGTATCAATTACACAGACAGCTTGGCACAACTGACCAGGCTTTCTTCAGAAGCCAGTGATTCAGCACGATAGGTAGAGCTAGGACAGGTCAACAGAAGGTGTAGGAAAATTCCATATTAAGTGGTTGCAATTATGTCAGATGAAGCCATCAAAGTCTGATCACCTTTAGTTCTGCATCTTACACACCCATGGTCAAATAAATACTGCAACCTCAGGCAGTAATTCTCTTAGAATGAAACAAGCTTCAACTACAATCTTAAACAACCAGATCCATAGGCCACTTTGACCATCTGAATTTATTAAGTGATGAGAAACCAGCAGGCTTTCCACAGCATTCTAAAGCATCTGATCCCTTACTCTTAATTCTTCTGCACTGTTTGAGAACTTAATTTCTTAACACAAATCTCAGTAAAGGTACAAAAATTTAGCGATTCTAAACATCATACATTGAAGGAGCACTAACAAGTACAAGCTTCCAGTAGACTGGTTTTAACATTTTCTACTTTTGCCCTTACAATTGTTCAATAAAATCAACAAGTTAAGCAATCCAAAATGAGTAACAACTTACTGCGAGCAAAGCTTTCCAACTTACTGGAAAACAAGCCAATTTCCAAAACATACTATGGGATTCCAAGGCTTTAATTAAGACCTGCTGAAGAAAAAATACATCCTTTTCATTTCTCAAGGTGCCCCATTACACCAAAAGTTAAACGACCAGATCTCCACCACTCTGATCTCGGTGAGACCCTGCATTCCTGGGAACACCAATCTTAAAAGCAGACAGCTTGTGTCCAACTGAGAATTCCAACAGCCCAGGCCTGCCATCACAATGGTCCATTCTGTCAGACACAGCTCAACCTGGAAACCACCGAGATCGAAACAAAATGATTGCAACTTGAGCGAACATCACCTAGGGATTCCATGGAGCTCTGCCTATGTTATGCTGTTAACTGAAGATTTTGGTCTAATACATTCTAGGTTGCCAAGGACTACTCTCCTCACCCAGCACCGAAACGACACACTCGATGGGGTTCAGAGCAAAGAAGGCAATACCATGGCACTCTGGTCGCCACGCTTAAAACGCTTCTCTTTCCCTTCTTCAAACCCCCCCCCCCCCCCCGCGAGATTACCACCACAGACACACAGACCGAGGCGAATTCCCTCCATCAGAACCGGACCCTGTGAACAGCAGCCAAGAGGGGTGGCAGCACCTTTCCCCCTGCCGGCCCCACAGGCTCTCCCCACACGGAGCGGGGCTGTGTCTGAGTGTGTGTCTGTCTGTGTGTGTGTGTCTGTGTGTGGGGCTGCCGCGGGCCCCGGCACGCTCACCCTTGATGGCGCGCTCGCTGGTGTTGTGGGGCGTCAGCAGCAGCACCTTGCTGGCCTCCTTGGCGGTCATCGCTGAGCCGTGCCGAGCCGTGCCGGGGCCGGGC
>VXAU01002936.1:93928-271584 GCA_013399695.1 Formicarius rufipectus | reverse complement strand
GGGAGCAGGCGGGAGGGGAGCAGGTAGGGGGGTGCAGGCAGCGGGGGCTGAGGGGGCTGCACGGCGGCCGCGGGCCCGCCCCACAGTGACTCCGGCGCCACCATGGAGAGCTCCGCTGTCTGCCCCTCTCGCCGAGGGAGGAGGCATTTGTGGGCCGGAGAGGCTCTGTGTGCCCCCCGGAGCCCACCCCGGGCCTCTCTGCCCCACAGGACGGCTGGAGGGGCCCGCGGCCTCGGCTGTGGGTGCGGGGCCGGCCTGGGGCAGGAGAGGAACGAGAAGGGAAATCCCCCCCCTAAAGAACCTGGGCAAGATCCCAGCAGCAGGTAACTCAGCCAAACCGCTCAGCTCCTCGGTGGGGGCTGAGCAGGAGGGCACAGAGGAGCTGAGCCCTCCTCGGCCCCGACACCCGAGGGACACAGGGTTAGCACCACGGCGCGGGCATCACAACCATCCTGTGTCACACACAGCCTGCGAGGGTTGTGCACAGCAACAGATCCAGCCACACGCGGGGTGCACGACAGGGCTTTGCCTTGGCAGAAGGGTTGCTACAACTGCTCCAGGGCTAAGCTAATCTGGTTATTATGACTACTCTGTGTTAAACTAACTTTGCTGATGAAAAAAAAGCTTAGTTCCTGCTCTCCTTTGTAGCAGCTGTTAACCTCAGACTGTCTCCTCTGATTTACTGTAGTCCCCAGCTGTACCAATGAAGGACTAGCACTGTAGCTGAGATCACAGAAATTAGCTGGGTTAAAAAACCAACCAACTAACAAGCAAAAAACCCACACACAAACAAAAACCACCCCAAAGCATGCAAACAAAACAATAATCAGCAAAAAACCAACAAAAAAAAAAAAAAAGAAACAATCCAAACCAGAGGTCTTCACATTTTGCATCATTCAAATATCTTCCAACACACACAACCAGATCTAGCAAACATTTAAACATGTACATATAACCATATTTAATCAAAGAGTTGGTGATTTGCATCTCAATACAGCTCTTATGCATTATTTGTAGTGTACTGGATTATTGCTGTGAAATCTATTCCATACAATAAACCAGGAATTTAAGAAAGAAAAGCCATTTAAAGGTAATAGTTTCCAGCAAGGTCTTGGTTCCTGCCCCATTCAGGTCCAAGAAAAAAAGGATGACACCTGAGGTGAGGACCTGCCACACTGAGCACGAAAGGCTCTTTGGCTCAAGCCAAAAAGACACTGAAATTGGTGGGTTACACAAGAGCTTGTGTTGACTTTGCTTTTTTTATTCGGTAGCCAAGATAGTCCAAGCAAGAAACTTTCCATGAAACATCACTGTAAAGACATTCAAGGAAGCAAGTGAAAATTTTAAGAGAATAAGAATACCCCTTGGGGTACTTTATTAATGACACTTTTGAGACTCCATAGTTTTGAAAGCACAGAATTCTAGTAATTCCTTATCCACAAGTCTAGTGTGCCTGCATGCAAAAAAAAAAGAGAGCTGGGATACATTAGAGCACCGTGGAAGAAATCCTGTATGGCTATTTTGGATTTAATCACAAAGCTTTTCAGCAGCAGGAAATACTACTTTATACCATATTCTGCAAATGTCTGTCATTGTACAACCAATATAAAGGGCTTGGGTTTTAAATAGGACAAAAGCTCATTGGCTTCAATAGCATGGATGTGTATCCACTCAGCATGTGCAGTGAGAGTATGGGACAGGAAGGGCAGCAAATGTGGCTCCTACTGACTTTAGCATTAGCTTCAAGTAGATGTGCTACAAGAAGCAGGGCCAATAAATTCAGTATCCTATTTAAAATCAAGAGAAGCTCAGTGATAAATGCAGTTTGACTATCTGACAGCATGAAACAGCAAAGAGACTCTCATCCTATAAAGAAGTTCATTTATCCATACAGTTTCAACCACACAGGGAGCCTGAGACCTTGCTGAGTGTTGTCAGGAATCTCCACCTCACCTGAAGTACAGGTTCAAGAGAGATGCCACACTTACTTCAGTTGCTCACTTCCCCCATGTTTCCTGGGCTGAGGATTAAGAGGGGCTGCTGCAGTCAGAATTCTGGCTGAGTAAAAAACATAGCATAATATTATTTTGTTATGATGCTGTGCCAGAAGGAGACATCCTCAGCCTCTAGGCAGCATACTCAGTGCCCTGCATGCTGAAACCCTTCCAGTTGCATCCAGGCATCACCTAAAGAAAACCCTCACATGGACTAAATACTGGCAGCTTGGCAACCCCTCCTCACTACATTAGGTTGATAGAAAAAATGGTGTTACAACCCCCTATGAACCACACCTTCTTAAAACATTAAAAATAATCATTTGACTATTTTTTTTATAACACCATTTAGAAAGAGGAGCTAGCTAGCACGGCTACCTTGGTGTTTTATGGTCATTTTTCTGACATATTCTGCCTTGCCTCATTAGTACATGCCGTTGTCATTAGGACAATATCAAAATCTTCATTAAGCAGAAGCCTGTAGTCCCCTTCCTCTCTAAGCCCTATCCCTTGCCACTGAAACTTTTTCACATAGTATTGCCTCTAAATCTGCTAGAGACTCTGGAAGGGGCATTCACATTTCCCCAATTTACCTCACAGTGAAGGCAAAGATGATTGATTTGACACATCTTGTATTCAAGGAAACAAACAATTTCCACCACCATTATGACTGTAGGCACTTAAGAACACGTAGCATTGCAGACAGCAGTCAGTGCACCTTTATAATCCTGGTTCCGACAAATCTGCCACAAATGCCAGAAAAAGGGAAGCATTTCTGAAAAAGTCATATAGAAAGGAAAGGAAAGGAAAGGAAAGGAAAGGAAAGGAAAGGAAAGGAAAGGAAAGGAAAGGAAAGGAAAGGAAAGGAAAGGAAAGGAAGCTAAAAAAGCCTGATTTGTTCCTGTTCTGACTGGATATTCCAAAGCATTATCTAGCTGCTAGCACTGGACTGCTTTACAAATAACTACTTTCATAATGGAGAAACAATTCAGCAGAAGCACACACAGAATAATCAAGCTAATCTGTCTTCTGTGTCACAGGGAATGGAGCCATTTGGGATGCACACCATTTCTGACTGCCTTCTGCTCCATCTGAAAGCAGCACCCGCTGGAGTTGCACACAAAAGCTGCTTAAACAAAAAGGTGCTATGCTAAAACCTAGACTTTTCTGACACCTCCCCTGACGAAGGCTGCAAGCTATAGAAGCAACTATATTTTAAAAATAATTGTCTCAGACAAGTGCTGTTTACTGAAGTTGGGACAGAAGTTAGACATAAAAATGAACATGTGAAATTCTGTAACCATCTCGTGCAGGAGGGCAGATGGTCAGAATAGTCTCTTCTAACAGCGACATACCTTAAAAACTGGCACAATGCAATGTCCCAGAATTGTCTAATTACCCAACAAGAACTTTCTGAAAACGAAGAAGAAAATTGAATCACAGGAGAGAGAGATATATTCCAGATCCCAGGAGAAAGATGCACAGAGCAAATCTTGCAGAGATAAACCAGGTCTGAGAGGGGAAGACGTGCTCTAAGCAGAAGATGAAGAAAAAACTTTTAACTTGTTCCATTTCATTGACTCTCGCTAGTGACTGTTTGAAACTGTCCTTTCTGAATTGCCAGAAATGGTGTTGTGGTTGGTTTGAACTGTGACACTACTTCAGAACAAGGCACATTTTATTTTGAATACATTTTGACATATTGCTGTAATGAGTTTCAATAAGAATACTTGATAGTTTTCTTTAAAGAGGCCACACATTTCCCTGCTTCCCAAGTAATTTTTTAACAGAAAAACTTATTATATGAAGGCATCTTTCAGAAAGGTTGAAAACATTGTCTTAAGTAATTTTCTCCAGCATCACAAAGTCGTTATCTCTGCAGTACTCCAGCTCCCAATGCCATCCAGTACTGAGACGCTGCACTGATTAAGAGACAAAACAAAACCAAATTATCAGATAGTTGCTGGCACAAATGACAAGCTACTTTCCTATTACAGTCTATCCTGTCACATTCCCTTCCTGCACACATTTCCCAATAAACTTCACGAATTGGCTGAGGAAGCACAGACTATGTTAGAAAAACTCGTCAAGGCTACAGTCATTACTTGCACCATATCACAGCTGTGAAAAACAGGTCAAAGCAACCCAACCTGACTCCAGAATTTTAGGTGATTTTTAAAATACCGAACCCTATAAGCCACATTTCTAATTTAAATCTCACACCTCAGACGTGCTGCTACCTCAAACTCTTCTTTAGGTTCCTCAAAACATCATTCACTTTCTCTGCCTAAAACGTTCCTTCCCCTGCCCTGATTATCTAGTTCAAACTTTTCCTTCCTTAGCCTTAAGCAATTGCTCTTTCTCCTACCATTTGAGACCAAGCAATTCCCTCTCTTCATTTATCTCACTGCCTTGATGATATTAATAGACTATTAATCGTCACCTCTACTCACTCTAAAAATTGAGTTCACTCTGCTTTCTACTGCCCTCCTTTGTGTTCTCTCTCATTTCCTCAGTGCTTCCACAAGCAAGAGACTTAACTGACAAAGTATTCATGGTAAGGAGGTCTATGTATAGGACCTCATAAAAAAACCCCAACCATCTTAGTGCTCTGCAACAGGAACTATGATATAAAAGCATGATACTTGGTTTTGTTATTTGTTTGTTTGATTGTTGTTTTTTTTTTAATTTCAATGATTCTATGTTGATCCATGAACATGATGTCCTACAGATCAAAGAAACTCCATTAATCAACTTTGAAAGAAAATATGGGTAGAACAAACTCACAAAAGGCAGAGATATGGTGACTCAGTTGCTGAAGAGCACGTGCACTTTTTCCTGAGAAACATATCTGGCCATTGTTACTGCATGGCCAAAGTGCAATTATGCTTTCAGCTTAACTCTCCTGCATCCTGTTCCCAAGCTTCCAAGACCAAACACTATTAAATATTAATAAGAATTAACTGTTACATTGGGACTGAATAGGGTTGAAGAGTTGAAAAAAATAACCCTCATAATTGGGCAAACCTGAGGTCACAACAAATGAATGCAGAAAATAATCCCACATAACCATTTAAAAGCTTTTCTACTAGATATTTTGTCCTAGTAGTTTCATACGCAAATAGAAAATTATAAAACCACTGGAGAAACACAGGCATCCTCTGCCTACCATAAGCCATCACATTTTATTTTCTGGTTTGTACTACTTAGCTCTTCACATGTATTACATCCTTGTGTCCAAATCAGCAGTCTACTATGAAAAACTCATGTAGGACTCCCACACCCATGCCTTCCTCTCCCTCTTGAGATGAGTCAGGTGTCAAATACCTGTTATATCTGCTATATTAAACAGCTTTTTTTAAAGCCTCTAAGGGCAGTTATGCAAAACCAGTCCACAGCACTGAAATTGTTGTTTAATATCAACTGAGATTCTTTTAACCTATCTGGAGAAACGAAGTGAATTTCTAAAAAAATGGAAATGTATGCATTATTTCATCCTATTAGAAACAATTAATACTTAGTGTCATGAACGATTGGTTCTTTCTTCTTAAATGCACTTAAAATACTCAATTTCTAAAACTTGTAGCTGACTTCATTGTAGTGTAACGTTAACTTCCACTTGATTGATATATTGTCTTCAATAAGGTCAGACCTAAACCAAAGTCTATACACTGTATTTGAAAGCGATTTATTTTCAAGTAACAAAAGGTGTAATTCCATAGCAAACAGAACCCAGAGAATTTTTAAATAGTATAGAAGTTATGATGGTAGGTTATAGTTATATTTCTCTCACACAACCTATACCTTGCCATACAAGTGACATAGACATCTACATTCATTAGTTAAATTGGACTTACATGCAGCATTCCAAAAGTAATTCAAGGTAAGTCAAGATTGGTAAATCAAAGCAAATGAATTTTATTCAGCCACTGTTTACTCTTCACACAAATACTGCATGTTAACATGCTCATGCTTTAATGTGCTTTCAGCAAGTTAGGACAATCTTGAATAGTTTGATTTTTTTAATTTATTTTTTTTCCTAATCAGTGAGAGTTCTATGCTTGGAGCTCCCTCAATTGACAGTCACCTAATAAACTGGTATAAATTTTGAGTAGAAATCTGAAATGACAGCTAACCCTAGACTGCCATCAAAATGACTTTGCCTGAGTAGTAAGGAAGTTAAGCTAAAATTTAGCAATATAAAATGATTCTTAGATTACTAAAGTACAGCTTTACTGTACTCACTTTTTTCATGTGTTCCTATTTAAAATTATTTTGATTAGTGATATATACAGACATAAAGCTTCTGAAGCCTGTGATTCACTGGTGAATCATCTGGGACTGGGCCAGCCAAAACTTAAGATAATCTTCCTTAAACAAACCTAATGTAAGCCAGTTTACAAATATACACTTGATCTTCTCATTCACAAGTCTATCCAGTGTTTACTCACTCAAGAATGATTATTAAAACAATTCTATTGATGCCAATACGGAAGTTTATGTTTCTTCAGCTGAACTCATCCATTTCCATCTGCTTTCACAACTATGCCAGCAAAAGTTCTCGAGGTTCTGAAGTGACCATATAGCTACTCTTACTCTGTACTTTTCCATTAATCAAATAGTAATCTTACTAGCATTTCCAAGTTACAAGTTTTGGTTTGAAAGGATGAAAACAATTCCTTCAATGAACTATAAAAATGATGCAGATATGATTCCAGGACAGTGCAAGAGGATTTTAAAAATAACTGATCTAACACGTGGTTTCTAAAACAGTTTCTGAAACATTAAAGGTAACTCCAAAAGCAACAGTAATGGTGAAGAACTAGCCTAAAAGAAGCATTATAGATCTCTAACTTGACTTGAAAACGTTCTGGACTATGCAGTGACAAAATACTGAAGGCAGCAACCACAGAGGGATAAAAAGATACTTTTGCCTTTTACCACCCATAGTGCCAAAGAGGAGATAATGCACTGGCAGGAGACTTCAGCATACATCTGTCATCAGGGAGGAGTTTGTAAATCCCAAGAATGTTTTCCTTTGCCCAGGATGGCACAAACACTAACTTAACCTACCCTGTTTTTCCAATGTCTATGTATACAGGGATACTTAAGTGCTTCAGCATTTACCATGGCAGGAACATAACTAAAGACTGCCATAAGGAACATTCCCTACTCTCTCCATCAGCCAATCTTCCCTTTTCAAAAGCTTCAGCACCAGACTGGTGCTGATGATCCTCTCTGCACAGGACTCTGCCCGTTTAAAGAAGGAAAGAAAATTTAGACCAATTACTAAGCGTTTCTTGGAAAGACATTTGAGTGAAGATAAGCAATGTACACATTTTCTTTAATTTTGTCTTCTTCACCTATCCATCTGTTCCTTCTCATTCTAATCCACCCTCTCTTGTATTTTGCTTTTCTTCACATTTCTCCCTACCTGTCTCCTGAAATGACATTAGATGCAAAATCTGCATGACTGCCAGTATTCCAGAATCCTGGCTACAGTTCGTGTGTCCTACCCAGCCATCACTGGTAAGCGAATTTCAGCAATGTTAGCAATTACACAAAATACAGCAAGAGAGTTCCCTCTTCCCAAGTTGCCCACACTTTAACATAAGCCTTTGTTCAGAAAAGACAAGGCACGCCCCTATAGCAGAGTGCATTTTGGGTCGCTGAAGTGCTGCACATGCTCTATCTGAGCACATCGGCTGCCAGGAAGGTTTGAGAGTGACTGCCACTGCTGGCACAGACTTGGTCGCCTCCGAGAGAAGGAACTGCACTTGGAAGTTCCTTCTCCAAATACAGAAGGATCATATTTACAGGAATTTACTACTGTAACGCCAAGTTACTCCTCATTTTATTATTAGTCTTTTTTGTCCCCTAGAGTCAGGCCTAAATGCATATCACAAACACAATGAGAGTTAATACAAACATAGGGAATATGAGTTTTATTTTTAGGAAAACTGGAATTAAATTATTTTAAAAGGTAGATTTGAGTGTGTGCTGCGTTCTTTCCACTTGATTCCGTTCAGTAGCACACTCTGCAGACCGTGACAGGTATTCGACAAAGAAAATGTTATATTGCATCAAAGCTCACAAATTTTATAAACTTTTAAGACTTCTAAGCTGCTGAATTCTCTACGGAAACTCCCTCCTCACCTACCTATAGAAAACAATGAATTTTAAGGAGATATTAAACTACTATGTAATGGATTCTTCTAGGATTTAAATAACTTATAAAAATCACTGAAAAGACTTGCAAGTCAGCAGTTAGTCAAATGAATTACCACGTAAATGTTAACTCACTGACCTCATCAAGGCTTGCAGGCACAAGCTGAAGATGAAGTAATGGTATTTTCCAGTCTCACATTTTCTCTCATTTTAAATATACTGTTGAATAAACTTTAGTTTGTTTCTCTTCGGATGTACTAACACACTGCACTGTACGGACCCAGCTTTTCCTTTTCAGACCTCTGATTCATTTCACGGTAAGCAGTTGATATACACAGGACATTTACATAACAGTTTTGAAACATGGTAGCTAGAACTATAATGATGGAATAAACCCTTAAAAAACAACCTGGATACCATTCAATATTTCAGTAAGTCAAATCAGTTCAGAATTATTCTGCAAAGCATTTATGGAAGTGCACTTCCTCTCCTTGCTGGTCACTAGGATATAAGAAATAAATCTTAATATGCACATTATCTTTATTTGCAAAAGTTCATATTCTATATTGATTCTTGAAGAGGTGACTTTGTACTTTATTTTGGCAGCTTCTTTTTTTAGATAATTTCAAGAAAATATTTAAGTCTCACACTGCAACATGAATTTTTTAGAGTTGTAGTCAAGCAAAGCATCAAATACTTATCCATGTCCTTTACGAGGGGGAAGAAAAGGGGAGCCTATGTTTATTTCACTTAGGGCTTATGATGCTTATTTTGTTTATGCCTATTTTGCTTATGCTTATTTACCTAGGGCTTATAATGATGCTTATTTTCTATACTTTTATACTTATCATAGAATTTGCTTAGTAGTATGAAATTCACTGCAGCAAAACTCACACAATGTCCTTGAAAGAGGCCATGCCAAGAGGTCCAAAGCTTCTTGGACAATTAAAACAGCCAGGATACCCAATGATAAATCAGAAAACATGTCAAAAGAATGTTATAAATGACCACCCGGAATGACCAAGTCACTCAGCAAAAGGGTTGTTTTAATAGTATAGGTAATGAAAATCACAGAGTAAAACAGCTCTGGGTGCACCGCAGAGTCACCCCTCTGTCAGTAGCACCCCGTGAGAGCTCGCAGGCTCTGCTTATATACAGTTGAAACATACATCTTGTTTAATGATTGCCCTTTCAAATCTTTTGGCAATTTTAGGCCAGGAAGGATTACGATATTCCCAGCTTAAAATTTTACCAGAGACGCTCCATTGTTCAAGTTTTATCTCTCTGCCTTGGGGATGCTTCTTTCTTTATCTTGATTGGTCTGTCATGCTATTGTGTTGAGGTACCTGACTTAATCTTTGTTTCCATTGTATCTATCTTGTATCAAAAGACTGCTTAGTCATTAACTTTGGCTTTCTTCTTTNCTTCATCCCTAAAGACCCCCAGGGACCCCTGCCCTGAATTCCCAGAAGGAACAGCGCACGGGCAAGGAGCAGCAGCACAGGGTGGAGAAAATGGAAATCAGTTCCTGAGGCTCATTATAATAACCCCGCTCTAAGGAAATCATGTTTATGCATCAAAGAAAAATGAATATGTATAACTCACTTGCATATAAACCCTTTGTTAACCCAACCAGGGGTATGTTTTTGGAGGAGCAATCCCGCCTGCACCCGGGCCTGGAATGAATGGACCTCTCTAGAACCTCACTGGGTTAGAGGGGTTTTTATTCCACAAAACATCCTTATTTGCCTCCTGGGGCGACAGTATCTTTCACCAACTGCTGAAGGTCTCAAAACCTGAAAACAGAGGCTGCTTCTGCCCAGATTCCCTTTGCTCCAATAGTATCATTCTACCAATGAGAGAGACAGGGCAACAGGAATGTTTCTGTCCAAATATCCACCAGTGCATTCCAGTCACTTCCTAAAATCATAGTTGCCATGGATAGAGACTTGGCTATGGTGTGAGACTAACCATTCTGTATTCGCTAAGAAACCTCCATCAAAAAGTTGTTCGAAGTAAAGTAATACTTACTCAGTTGGTTTACATTTAGAAAATCAGTAAAGTTTCGTATTATTCATGAAGAAGTCAAAAGTCAGTAAAGCTTTTTTGGAATAGAGGGGTGGAAGAAGAGAGTGCTTTGCCCTGGTAACCACTGCTAGTGAGGCATTTAGTATAAAGAAGTGTGCGACACGATTCCAAATGTAAAATTCAATTTTACATGAGACTGCAGCAGTAACAGACAACAGCCATTCTTAGAAATAAACTGAGAAGTTACACTGCTTAAATCCTACCCAGCCCTGAGGTGCGAAGCACAAAAGGAAGGAGAAGCCCCAGGTGGAGTAGCACCACGTACTAGAGGGCAGGGCAGCCCTCCCGTGGGCTCCAGCCCCTCTCCCCACAGTGACAGACAACAGAGCCCTCCACGCCCTTAAATGCCCTGTGACACCTGGAGGTGCTTGCAGGAACTGGGGTGCAAGTGTGATTAAAATGACACTTCTCACCACACCAATTGTTTCGAATGATTTCCCTGTGTATCTGCATACAACCTTGTGTGGCTGCTGTAGTTTTCCCTCAAACAAGAAGGCTAAAAATACTTTTCAAAGGACACTGTTAGTTACTATTATGAGGAGAAATTTAAGTGTGAGTAGTAATGAAACACATCAAGTTGAGAGTCAAAATTAGGCATGTCCTCCACTCTTAAGTCTTTATTACATAAACTTTGTTAATGAACTAGAATAAACAATTTACTCATGTTTTTTCATGTGTAAGAAAACAAAGCAAAGTTTCACTCCAACTGATGAGTGAAGATAAATAGCAAAGAAAGCTCATACAAAGGTAAATAGAACTATTTTCATAGATTTATTTGAAAAATACTTACAAAAGCAAGTATGTTTGACACTAAAATAGTTAAACTTATTCTGTGTTTACATTGGTGTAATTAAGCGTGCAGCATTAACAGTCTTTTCTGCTTGAAGCATTGTTAGTTTGCCCTAAGGAAGTGGGGAGAATTGGGGTTTACTGACGAACAATGTCTCCCTGCCACTTCCTTTGCAGCAACTACACCTGGGATCTCTGCATGAGATCTCAGCACACTGAAAACTACCTTTGCTTTACTAACTGTCACCTGCCAAGCACAGATTTACTGGAACCTGGAAAGTGGGTCAGTTTCTTTTTCACCAGGAAGGAACAGGAGAAGAAAATAAAAGGATTGGGGGTTTTTTATGTGAAGAATTTACCAAAGCTACATTTGATGAAAAAAGAGTCCTTAAAAATGTCTTGTTAGTTGCTGTCTTCCTTCAAAACAAGTACGTGCTTCTGAACTTACCCGTAAACCAATGCCCCTGAAGCTCACCATTCCTACAGCACTTGTTGGCTAGGAGAGGCCAGGACCAGAAGAGCTAAGATTCCCCATCCAGACAGCAGTTCAGTAGTGTCAGAAACGATATACAGTGCAATTAGTTCCCACAGACTGTATAGCTACATATTAAGACAAAACTGGCACAGACACTGACTGAGTTTCCTGCCTCCATGCCATCCATGCTCTGGCAACAGCAGCTACAGCCCATTCACAGAGCTGGTTGTTATGGCACATGGAGTGGACAGGATTTCACCAGCCATTATTTTGCATGGTGCCAGCAGCTCGAGTCAGCATATTCCTGTGTGCCTCTGAAGCAGAAGAAAAAGTCTCATCCCTCAGATGCACTGGCAGCATTCTCCTTCTGCCAGGCTGAGGGGTGTAGCTGTTCTGTCGCCAGTCTTCTTCTGGGGGCATGTCAACTCTCCTTGGACCCGGGGCCTTAACACAAGAAGGGGGCACAGGGCAACCTTGGGAGGCACCGGAGTCCCAAGAAGGCTCACGTGGTATTCTTAAAGTGCTGTAGTCTGTGCTGGCTGGTAGCCTGCAACCCATGGTGTGAGATTCATGCATCTGATCTTGTAAAGGCTGCTGGAGGAAACCTTCCTGTGAATTCTTGCCTGGTTGGCCAGCATGTTTCCCCCAGAGCAGTGTTCGTTTATCTGGTAAGGTGGCTGTTTGCCTGGCAGGGTAACTTGTGTTCAGCCAATGGCCAGAGACACTTGATGCTCCACCTCCTAAATGTGGATTAACAGGAGGCTTTTGCCCCTGGGAGAGGGCGCCTTTGGGTGCACAAGGGAGACTCCCATAGCTCAGTGCCACACCTGGGTAGTCTTCACCTTGGAAAGCTTCACCCCTGTCAGGCACAACCAAAAGTTTCTGGATGATGTTTTTCTGATCTCCTGAAGAAGGGGGAGGGGGGGGAAAAAAAAAAAAAAGAAGTTTGCTTAGTTATATTTTTGTTTCATCCTCTCAAAACTTCCAGCAGTGGCCAGCAGGTGACAGAAGAACAACAAAATGACCAATATACCCAGTTACTGGTTGACATGCAATTCTGAATAAAAGCCAGCTATAACCTTCCTAGCATTCCTTTTCCTCACTGCATTTCCTCCTTATCCTACCACAGCTGCTGTCACAGACTTCAGATTTCTTTACTAGCCCCTTCTGTCATCATGGAGGACCCTAACAAATTTCTTAAGGGCTGGCAGATCGAACTGGTTTTGATGCTGTCACAGGGAAAATAAATTCTCATGCAGGAATTAGTTATTTCTACTGGCACAACTACATGTGTGATTTGTGAGAATGAGGAGCTTGTGGAAGTACTCTCGTACACAGCAACAAGGTGGTGGGGTCTTACCGCTTTTACACTAGAGAAAATATGTCATTCAAATATTAATGTAATTTTATATAAAGTCATTATGATGCTTCCACAAAGATTATTGGCTTTGGTTACACACACTTAGCACAGAACCACAGAAAAACTGCAAAGGGCAGAGAAGAAACAGGATTTGTCCTTCCAGACTTCTGGAGGAATTCAGGGAGATGGTGAAACTCCATTATGACAGACAAGAACTGAGGAACTGTATTTCAGCAATATTTCTGATCAGGAAGAAGGATGAAAAGTCCTGTGATTACCTGACAGTTTACGTGCCTTGCCCACCATGCTGGGCATCAGTACATCAGGGGGTGGGTGTTGCACCTGGTTGGGATTGTGCTGGGGATCAAAGGGAAATACAGGAGGATCATGGGGGAAAGGAAGGGAGGTGGAGCTGGAAGAACGGTGGCTGGTGTCCACTGGCACTTTCCTCGGATTTGGTGCTTCCTTTTATAAAATGAGAAAGGAGAAGAACAGAACATAAAATGATGAGTAAACACGGAGTTGGGTTGAATCAAACAAAGAGGGTGTTGATCCAAGGAAAAAAGGGAGGAGTCACAGAACAAAAACATGCATTTGTGTGTGAAAAAGACAAAACTGCATCAATCCAGTTTTACTCTTACTGCACTGGTGGGCTACTTAGAATCATTTGACTGGAACTATACCAAAGAGACCAAATACAAACCACTTCTCAAGGTCTGAGTCACAAGCTGAATCCACAAAACAATGACAGGCCAGTCAGCATTGGAAATGGCAAACTGTACAAGGCACGGAATAAAGAGAATATTGATGATCCTGCCTTCCTATTTTCTAGCAGGCTTTTCTGAAAGCTCTGATTCCAGACTATGAACAGATTTACATGTTGCACCAGGTGAAGTATTAACCTGTGCTGTACCATTTCCACTGTTAGGAAGTACCTACCCTAAAAATCAGGGATGGCTGAACGGCACAATAACAAACCACCAGAGCTGAGCCCAGTGCCTAGCTTGAAGGGACGTAACAGACAACCATCCCACTGGCTGCTTGTGCTGTGGGGATAAAAACCTCCAGCAGAGAGGGTGGGTCTTGGACACCCAGAGGTTTTTAATTGTTCTGCCAGCACCTCCAAGTATGCGTTAAAGCCCTTAACTAAAGCACACTGAGGAGCAAATACTCAGAAGTTGATGTATTCTTAGTTTATGATACACAGCAGAAAAATGCAACTGGACCAACCAGTTTAAGTAACTGATTTTGCAACTGAGACTCTTCTGCACTTACTAAATTCAGCTAATAAAAATTAATAAATAAAACTTAAATGCAGTTTGCAAAAAAATCAGTTCAAGCCAAGATGTCACGTTACATCTGGCTATGTTGCTACAGTGGACAAAAGAATCAATCTCCTTATTTTCAGTTACTTCCTGTATGCCTGCATTTTATGTACCAAGTCTTGAACTGTCTCTCCTTTAATGTTTACTTTTACTGTCTAAAAATGCTACTTGGTGAATATACCCACAAGAGAGCAGAAACGTTCACATGGCTATTGTTTTGGGGTTTTTTTGGTTTTGTTTTGGTTTTTGTTTGTTTGGGGTTTTGTTGGTTTTTTTTTGTTTTGGTTTGGTTTGTTTGTTTGTTGGTTGGTTGGTTTTTTTGGGTTTTTTTGGTGGTTTTTTTTTGTTTTGTTTTTGTTTTTGTTTTTTTTGTGTGTGTGTTTGTTTGTTTGTTTGTTTTGTTTAATTATAGGTGCATGAGAAACTCTCTTGAAAATACTTTAACTGGAAAAAAAAGATTATACTGGATATTTTTGTACACTGGCAAGTAACATTAGCTACCAGCTGCAGTAGCTACTACTCTGTAAGGACAGATACCTGAAGAAGATGGCTTTGTTACTTAAATAAAAGTTGATTCTTCTTCCAAGGGGAGAACAAAAAAGACTTTCATCATAGGCTTATTATTTAGTTGTCTGCTGTCTTCTTTCTTAACTGCTAAATGCAGACAGAGCAAACAGCAGCTCTACACACAGATGATGGCTCTTTGGAAAGATGCACATCATTCTACTTACAAAGCTGTGAGAAGAGACCAAAGTCTCCTCTCTGTTGGAGATAACTGTCCCACTGAGGCTGCGAGCAATGCGACGGAAATTCTCTGCACTGTATGTTTCCTCTTCTTCTGGTTCCCTGCTATGTTCTTGGGTATATGTGACCTGCAGACAACATCACACATTTCAGGAAAGGCTCTCCACAATATCAATTTTGCATAATAATTTAGAAAAGAGATGGATAGAAATCTAACAGAGTATACTTCAATGATATTCCATGACCTTTTATTTTTTGAAATCCTTCATTCAGGTACTACCCTAAAAATTTAAGACAGAGGTCGGTTTGGATCTGGTGATTAAAAATATTATTCCTTATGGACTTTCTTACATTAGGAAATATACACTGATTGATTTGTCTGTGAGATTCATTCTTTTATAAGTATCCAAAGCCAGAAGAGAACATTTCTACTAATATAAATCTACCTAAAGGACTGACTGCTGCTACAATGCACTGTCCCTGGAGAGATGATCATGGCTGCAACTAAGAAACAACTTATGATAAAGTATTACAGTCTTCTCATAACAAAAAATAAATAAATCTAGGATTATTTGATGAGCACTGGAAGTTTGTTAATCTTATGCTAGGAAGGGAAATGTTTATACCCCTTTTCTTTTGTTCCGTAAAAGAAGGACCATTAAAGTATGAAAATATTACAGGAAATGTCATTTCCTATTGACAATACTTTCATGTGTTCATATACAGGCACCAGTTACTTAACCAGTTTCTCCCCTGCCAAAACAGAAGAAAGAGAATATTTTCCCATTCTCAAGTGACCAACTACCAACTGTAGAAAATATCAAATATTATCCCCCACTTAAAGAAAAAAAAAAAAAGCCTATGCCTCTGCAAGTAGTGACATCAAGAAGCAATTATCCTAAGTTGCGATGTAAGGAGTTCACATCTGTAAGTTCAAAGAGAACAGCTCTTATAGTTTCCAGGGATGTGTTCCTCCAAGTCAGAATTTAGATGATTTGACTGCATGCCTGGAGCATGAGTCACTTGTACTTTAGCTAATTAATCCTGAGCTATACTGCACTCAAAATTCTCTCCAACATTAGCATCAATGACCCCAGTACCTTCTGCATAACATATTTCACTTCTCCCACCGTAAATACTTTCTTGCATAGGCCAAGCCCTTCCCCCTCCAGAACATCAAGAGTAACACCATGTCACCTTGGAGACAGAAGAGACAGTGGCTCCACACAGACTGCGCTCGAGCTCCGCTGTCGGGGTTTTCGACAGCCCCGTGCCAGCTGTCGGGGGCAGCGTCCTCGCCGTCAGGTTCCCTGAGACCGGGAAGGAAAACATTGTGGTTAAATTCAGTGCCTGACTGCACGTTAAGAGACATTTCTGACTACCTTAGGTCTGACTCCAGCAAAGACAGACAGACTGTACAAACGGAACAAGAAGGCAGAGATCCTTGGAACATTAACACATAAGCTTATTCCCAAAATTTCAAGGGGCGACAGTCAATCAGGACATTATGCCTGCTTCACTTGCCCTTTAGCAGGCTTCTGGGGAGCAGTTAATTGAACTACTTAAGAGTTAAATGATTTAACTGCACATCAGCACTTGTTTGATACAGAAGTGTGATTGTTTAAGGGGCCTAAAGGGATAGAAAATCAGCTACCAGAAAGAAGTTACCTAAAGTTCCTCGGAATAAAAAGTCAGCTTTAGGTTCCCCACACAGTCACCTGCTTGTTCCCACCCAACGCCACAGTTTCTCAGCTGTGCTCATTAAACACTTAAAAGTGTTATTTTTAACTAGGACTGCTACACTTACTTCACCTTCAGTGCAATCCCCATCGACCAATTACAATGCTGAAATTTCTTATGGAATGGTCAGGCAGATCAAAGGCCTAATAGAGACTGTCAGAGGTAATCTCTTTATAAAGGAAGAAAGGTGACATGCTGATAAGGTTATTAATGATAACCTTTTCTGCATTGAGGTGGAGCACTTGGAGGAGTAGGTCTCAGCTTTAACTCTGCTGTAAAGCTCCACTAATGAAATAGAGGTGTTTTCACCCGGATTCTGAATGTAAAGGTCTGACCAAACCAGCTGATACGGGTCAGAAAACTTCAACAGCATTTGCAAATGAACAGGTAATCCAAGTTAAAAGCAAGAAAGAGCTGTCATAGACCTAATTCAGGTGATTTTTATCCAGTTCATCCCAGCAGATGCATTGGTTCCATCTTTTTGGTTTTATACAGAATTTTCAGAACTCGGGAAGAAATAACTGAATGTCACAGTGAACCAGAAGGAGAGATCTCAAACACACACTTCACTTTAGAACAATATCCATATTCATATCCCTCGTGTATGTAGTGGGAAAACAGGCAAGAAAAGTCAGCATAAGAAATGGGGCATTTGATGAGAGGACTCTGAAGCTCCATCTAACACTAAAGCAACTGGGCTTTATCCTGGTAGATCTCCAGAAAGAACTTCCACAATCAGTCAACTAGTAGGAACATATAAGACCTTCTGATTCAAGCCCATACAAGAGAGCCCCTGCAAAGCTGTGAGGTCAGATCCTGCCTAACTCTGAAAGAAAACCAAAAGGACAACAAGTGGAAAATGGCCACATTTTGATGTCTCAAATGGTCTGCAAGTGGACTGCAAGACAAGAGAATTCCAGAGAAAACTCAAGCTCTTTAACAGAAACCTGTCCAAGAGGTAATTTACTGCAGTCCTCACTCTGGTCACTGCCAGATCTGACATTGTCAGGAATGAGGGAGGCTCCACCTCCATCAGTGCAGGGCAAAAACCTGTCTTGTGTATGCATTCCAATATATATATAATACATCTATAACTAAATCTGTATCACTTTGGTAACCACCCATCCAATTTCAGGCTGCTCTGTATTTAACCAGAAAATTGGTAGCTTTAATGCTATGACACATATTACAAAGCAATTTGCTTCACTTGTGCTAAGGAGAGAAGAAACAAGTTGCTCTATCTCAGGCAGATTAGATCAGCTTAAGTGGAACCAGCCTGCTGTCCTCAGACTAACTGGATGTCTCTAACAACAGCTGGATGTCCTCACCAACAGAATCTGTTCATTTTCTTTCACCACCAACTAATCCAAAGGGTCTTATGGATCTTAGTGCAGGTCATGCATCTGCAGTGCTGCTTTCACAGGTAATTTTTCAGAACGTAAAGCAGGTAGTCCTTAGCAAAACACAGGTTCAACTCTCATATATCTGAAACACTTAAAAGTTATTCCCCTGAACCAGGTACAGACTAAATTCTCAAATCCAATACCATCAGTTAAAATTCCCATATGTGGAGAACATTAACTTCAGACATAGAAAC
Source organism: Formicarius rufipectus (assembly GCA_013399695.1). Taxonomy (NCBI): domain Eukaryota; kingdom Metazoa; phylum Chordata; class Aves; order Passeriformes; family Formicariidae; genus Formicarius; species Formicarius rufipectus. The sequence goes on along the minus strand of VXAU01002936.1, from coordinate 253,304 downwards.
AGTTTAATAAATTCCAGAGGTGATGTAGGACTTTCAAACAGCAAAACTGAGCACCCTGACTCAAGCAGCTAGCTCCCTACTTAAAAACAGGATCACTTATTTCTGTGTTACTCTTAATAGATGCTGCTCTCCACTTGCCAAGACCAGCAGCTACTCTGCAGACGCCCCAGGAAGTGTTACCACGCTGCCTTCTCTAGTTAGCTGGGATGTTTTCAGAGTCTACAATCTGAATTTTTCTGCATCTGTGCACAAATTAATGCCCATTTAACTCTACTGACTGGAAAACTGTATCTTCACCTATATTGGGGTACACGGGCAGGTCAACCAAGAAAAAGAGCTGCATCATTCTTACCTGATCGGTCAAATGGATACCTAGCACTGTCCTGTCTTCCCAAGAATGGCCTAGTGGCCTGAGATGCCTGCAGACTAGTCTGATAGAGGGATTCCAGTTCTGAGAGCTCCTGTTCTGTGTCTTGATTCCACTGTGGATGCAGATGCATTGGGATCCTGCTCAAGTCATCTCCAACTGCTCTCTGATCACAAAGGAGTGGACTCCTCCCGGGTACAGGAAGCCATTCAGTATTCTTATTGGCCTTCTGAGAACTGTAATACCTAGTAACATCATTCACCCAACGGTCCACAGGCATAGAGGCAACCATGCTACCAGCAGCTCCATCATCCACCTCTTTCATTCCTCCATCATGACAGTGCCTTTCCACGTAGAGTGCAGGTTCTGCTACATTCTGTCCACCTCTTCTACACAGCTCTTCACTGTGAGAACAAATACTCTTAGAAGCAACATGATGGGCACTAAAACCCCTCAAAGAAACCACCCCATCCCTAATATCCACAGTTGAGTGTAATTTTTCAGAAGACTGTTTTTTGTTTTCTTGGTTTGGATGGATGAACTGTCTGTAACCAGAGGATGAAGGGTTGATGAAAGATTTCTGTGTTAACTTTGGAGACTTCTCCTCCTGACATGCTGCAGCAATCCAGCCTTTTTCATGAGTACCTTTTCTCTGGGAGACTGCATGCATTTTCTGAAACTGCTCCGCCAAGGAGCGAACATGCCCCTTTGTACTAAAAGCCTCAGATTTGCAACCTTCTGCTGTGCCATATTCAGCCTGTGAGGGTAATAAAATCTCATGGCTGTTTGCTCTGGAGTACTTATTTGGTTTCTGCAAAGGATCCGAGGAGCACTGCTGTGCAGGGGATGAAGTTGAAGGGGTCATTGCATGATAGGCCCCTAAATGATCAATGCTGGGCTGCACTGAAGAGCTTGCAAATTTGGAACAAGGACTGCGCTGGCTGTCCTTTGCAGGAGATGCTGCTTGTGGAGGATGTGGACAAGGAAACAGTGCAGGCAAAGACCCAGAGTTTACTGTGTTAGCCTTGGATTTGTACTGAGGTGAGAGAATGGGCGTTACATTATGAACCTCCTCTAACTTGCTGCTGCTGCAGCATTCCCTATAGTCTTTTGGCCCTGTGCCTGTGGTGTCAGCAAATCCCCCACTACTGTGGGCACCATTCTCAGTTCTTGCAGACCTCTCTGCCAGCCCTTGCCTATAAGGAAAAGAGGGAACTTGGTCATGGAAATCAGCAGAAGCAGACTGGAAGTTTGGAGAGATCCTGTTGGATGGATTGCTTTCAGAAGGGGGCAAGGAGGAAGACTCTGGATATAATGATGAGTGCAATTCATGGCAGGAAGCAGGTGGGTGGAAGAAAGAACTGGACCCAAATTCCACTTCTCTGCTGGGTTCCAGTGGTACCTCCTGGCTCAGCAGTACTTGGAGCGGGCCAGTCTGTTCACTAAAACACACAGAAGGGTAAATGATTAGCAGTAGTCATTGCTTACACTTATTCCAAGGGTACAGAACGTGCAATAGGTGACACAGAGCTCAACACACCTTGCTTTGCTCACTCTATTCTGACGAAGACTTTGTAGTAATTCACTAGCTATACACATGTTAGTCCTTTGCTTTTGATTCCTCCTCTAACTGATCTAACTATATAACTATCTGTAAATATATGATCCATTTCATATTTTTAAGAGTACTTTGCTACAGTTAGGCTATATATTCTTGAACAGCACCCTAGGCACTTCAACCAGGAAAATGAGCATGTGGGTAGGAATAACTGTAAGAATAGTAAAAATAACATTTATATAAAATAAAATAACTGTTTTCAACAGTAACATCTCAGATTTTTTTTTAAATGCTTTGGACATGTTTGTGATCTGAACACAAACTGACAATATTTCTGTAAAGTCTTCCTCTCTCCAGGAAACTTCATGAAGAATGACTTGACAGATGGAAGGAATGGGTTGAAATATCTCTCCCTTATGATCTTTGTATTCTCATTTTTGAGATGTTTATCAAAAAGGTTAAATATAGTTCAAGCTAAATATATAACTACTATTTTGCAATAATTTGTATTCTAAGCATAGTTCTGGAAAGTAATTTTCATTCTTTTATGTAGCAATGCAAGTCAATTATGTCCTTAGGTCATAGATGCCCCTGGCACTTTTCTGCATTTAACTGGCATTTTAACATACCAACAGAAAATACTGTACCAAATCCACATTCCTGTGAGAAAGTGACAGGCTACAAACAGCTCCAACAGAAAACTTATGGCAACTGTAAGATCACTGCCTTGTTTCCTCCTCCAGATGCACAGAATGAAAGTTACCATGAAGACCTAGTTGATCCATGTAGCAGAACAACCTTGCTGTAAGTGCAAACTTTGCACTGTCTACAACGTCATTTATATCAAAGCCAGAGAACTCTGGCTATGAATAGGTTTCTTTTCATTGGCTTCAATATTAACTCTTGGTTGGATATGACTTTTTGCAAAACTAATGCTCTTTTCACAGAGCAGCAGTAAGGAAGTTTAGCATTAGCAAAATTAGTTTAGAAAGTTCCTTTCTTTCATTTTCTCAGAATCTGCAAAATGGAAAATTTGGGCTCTGCATTTCTCCTGCAAAAGAGGATGTAATGGATCCCTGATTGACAAAAAGATCAGTCTTCATTATATGTAATTCAGGTACTGCAAGTAAAGACAAGAACATTATGAACTATAGCCTGTCAGGTAATCAAAGTAACTGGTTTTGCATATAGTTGTATGCAGCATTTTACAAAAAGGAACAGAAAAAGGATTCTCATCTGAAAGTTCATTTAAGCTTCTATAATACAACATGTAAGAAAGGGGAGAGGGAAGAAAAGTTACACTTCAAGAAACAGCCTAGAAATTGGATGGAGATGGTCTAATGCTAGGAGGGAATGGCATGGGAAGAAAGAAGGATTAAGCTGCATGCTAAAGGGGGTAGGAAGAAAGGATCAGCTACAGCAGAGAGTTAATTATGCCATAGTTAAAGTCAGTATGGAAGAAAGAATCATGAAGAGACACTGAGGGAGGGCTGGGAAGCCATGCCACAGGATGCTGGGAAGCACAGAAAGAAAATGAAGAATGATAGAGTAGTCAAGGTGGCAGGATCAGGATTCCAAGAGTTGTACCAGTGCTCCACTAGAGAAGAGGACTAGAAAGAAAAGATCACTGTACTTGACAGCTTTCAAACTACAGAGCACTAAACACACCAGCTACTGTTCCCAACATAAAAGTATAGAAAGATGTTTACTGTAGTACACTCTTTTCTGAGTCCTGAAACTTCTCCTGATAATAAACAGTCACATTTCATCCTAACACATCTCCACTTTTTAAGTCAGGTTATTGTCTATTGTATTTTTTCCCTTGATGCACAAGACATCAACGCTTCTAGGCACTGACTGCTACAATTCTCTGTCACAGATCACGTTTTGAACACATGCACATTGAACTATTCTGTGAAGACTGGGGAAAGGAGGGTGGTGAGGGGGAAAATGGGGTAGTTGACTGTCTTACAATAGGATTTAACCTAGAGAAGAAAAGAACAGGGTGTAAGACAGCAGGACTTGGACTATCCAGGGGAGCATACATAGTTGGCTATTGCTTTCCAGACTGCACTGCTCACAGACCTCAGATCTGGGTCTAGGGGATGTGCTGGGACTACCTTGTAGCCTGGGGCACGGTGCCGCCCTGCGGTGGGTGGCAGGTTGGCGAAGGCAGCGGCGGCTGCGATGGTTGGTGGCGCTGCAAGCGATCCTGGAGGCTCCGGGCTTTTCGCATACTGATTTGCAGCTTCTTATCGACTAGGGCTCTGCTGTGAGTGCTAGCGCTGGCATCATGCATGGCAAGTCTTAGTTTAGCTAAAATGCAAAAGAAAACATAGCAGAAAACAAACAGAAAAAAGGAATAAAATTGTAAAAGAAAAAAAAAAAAAGGAAAAAGGATGCAGCAAGAACATAAAACACAGATCATGCAAATACTGCCACAAAAGAATTCACAAGGATGCTATTGTTTCCATTAATGCACATTCAGCTTAGCCAGGTGTACAAACTAATCGAAAGTAAACCAAAATAAAATTAAAAAAATAAAATAAAATAAAAAAAAATCCTTGTTTTACCCAACTTCTCATCCCCTTCTCACAGGCTCTTTCCAACCCTACCACATTAATGTCTTATTCTGCCATCTCCTCTTCTCATGTGTCCTCCATACCTGGGACTCCCTTTATGTGCAGGAATACCCAGCTGGGATTTGAGATTCAGTATATACCTTGCAGGAATGGAAGCTAATAGAGCTGTACACTTTGCTCTTGATTCTGCAGTCCATAAAAGCCAATTTCTAAATGCAAATGCACAGGAGCTACCCACCCTGTCTGCAGCCATTCTATACAGACAGAGGGGAGCATGAGGTGACACAGCCAGCCAGTCATAATGGGAAAACACCAAAAGTGAAATGAAATCACATAGCACACATTCTCAAAGGTCGCAATGCATTTAAGCACTACAATGTCCTAATGCTTTTTCCTTCATGAAAGTTCAAGTACAGCATAGTTAATTTCTGCTAATCCAGAAGAATGGGATGCTATTTTCTTCCAATGCTACACCCCCCATGAGGTAAAGGGGAGTTTAATGGCCTTTGCAATTTGGCCTGACGACAGGAAAAAATTGCAAGGATTTTGTGGCAAGGGGCAATACCTACGAGGTGCTTGCTGAAACACACAATTTAGCACCAAAAAGGGCGTATCAGCACCCTAGTGCTGTTACTGCCTTAGCACTGGAGAGAACAACAAAATGAATGCAAACATGATAAAACGGAGATGAAGAGGAATAGGACTAAAACCCCCAAATGGGAATGCTTATAAAACAAAAAATTCTGTCTACCTGCATGTTCCTGAAGACCATCTACCTGACCATTTAATGGGTTCAGTGTTTCAGAGTCCATTCTATGACATTAGTAAACTGTCAAAAGCGCAATAGCTCAGGTGGTTAAAGTTACTTACATATAGCTTCGTTACAGAGAGCCAAAGCTGCAGCACAATCCCCCTTCTGCTCCTGATTCAGTGACTCTTCAAAGACTGAGTCTGCCTCCTGCATCGACTTCTCAAAGCCATCACTCCTTCCTGTAACGGGCAGCACCCTTCAGTTTGGTTTCATTCATTGCAGAGCACTCACCCTCAGCCCATTTGTGATCATCAAATTCTTCCACGTTTGGAGTCTCACAGAGGCTGCACATATCCTACTCTGCACTACCTAAGTTTCCCTAAGCAGAAGTACATCTGGAGCACCCTGATATGCTTGCCATCTACAGAGTAAACACAAAACCAGTGTTTCCCCCTCCAATTTTCTTTAGTTGAGAGAGTTGTACTGGTTTATTCTACGATTTTCAACACTCTAAATCAGTATAAAATATGGTATATACATATCAGAGCCAGTTCAAATTACTTCTGTCAAGTAGGAATTAATCTAAATTTAGAAGGAAATCTAAACCAAAATATACCAATAAAAAAGTATACAGCAGGTCAGGGCTTTTTCCCCGTATGTTAAGTTTCCTGACAAAACCATCTGTATCTTCTTTAGATATCTGATTATTTCTGTGCAAAATGGAAAGAAACTGAAACAACTGACATGTCCAGGGAGGAAAACTCAGACTTGTGTATGAGCATAAATGCCTGCATGAAGTACTTCTCCAAGCATGTTCAGTGCATACACTCAGCTGCTGAGACATACAGAATACAAAAAACCTCAGCAGTCTTGCAGCTGGAAAAACATGGGTGTAAGAAGCTGAGAAGGAAAGGACGACTGTCAAGAACTCTCTTAGAATGAATTTAGAGAACAATGTTGGAGAAGGATAAATCACCCTTGGACACAAAAAAGCGTCCTGGCATCAGAACATCCAGTTGCGAGAGGAAGAAATGCCCAAACTATCTTGTGTCACCTATTAGGCATTATGTGAGTTATGCACTAAAACATACACATTTGAATTAGGAGAAAACAGATAATAAAACTTGACTTTTTGCTTTATTTAGGGGTGGTGCTTTTTAACAGAATATTTAACAGAATACCACTCTGTCATTGTGGAAGAGAACATGAGTATCTTTATCAGACAACAATAAATTATGTTCTCTCAACTTGCATAACAGGTGCTGTGGCCTGACCTGCTCCCCATCAGCCTATTGCACAGATGTAAATACATCTTACACCATAACCCCAAAGAACTCACATGAAGAGCTGGAACTGGAGGGAGAAGCGAGAGATGTTAGTGCAGTGAGTTAATCAAGCAGCACATTCAATTTCAAAAACCAAGGCAACTGAGGCTTGTAATCAAGGCCAGAACACGAAAGTTAGCTTTCTTTGCATGAATTTAGCAGTTTACTTGAGGGGAACATGAGTCACAAGTGTTCTGCATATAAGCAAGCCTTCAAGGCAGTCAAGAAGTCTGTTAATGTTAAGCATTGTATCTCTGACTGGGGTGGGGAAAGACTTAAAAGGAATAAACAAATACTTCCTCAGATCTCAAGTCAATGCTTCTAAACTCAAACATTCTAATGAATTCTTTTTGATATAAGCACTAGTCTGGTTTACTTTTTAACAAAAAAGCTAAGCAATTTTGCTTCTACCAATTAATACAAGAGATCAAAGAGGGATCATGTATTTGAGAACATGCTATTTCACAGCTAGACATTCTCATAGGGATCATACTTTTCAGCTGCCATTGGCACAGTGCCATCCTGGCTGCCAAGCAGTTGGCATGGCTGTAAGGCTGCAGAGTGTGCTCAGAACTGTGTACAGGGCTGGCTTTGCTATGGGCTGCCCTCTCTGTCCTCTCTGTCATTGCAGCAGCAAACCAGCACTTCAACTCTTATCTGCATCAGGTTGGAGCAAGCAGCATGGGGAGGCCAGGAGGCCACACTGGGACTGCCCTGGTCATGCATTTGTTGGACCAGAGCCCAGGTGTTCACTACACCTTTCCTGGCTCTGCTGACCCACCAAGGACCCCCACTTAAGTGCTCCAGCAGGCATCAGGGTTCACCCTTGAGTGGGTCAGTACAGTTATGCCACCTTCACTCTGACTCATCTTACTGGCTGATGGAGATTTATGGCTAAAACAAAGGTACTACATGTGAATCCTGTCATGTTCCCTCTGCTGCAGCTCCATCCTTCAAATGAAACCTCTTCTGCTGCCATCTCCTGCCAGAAGTTATGAAAAGACAATCAAATTTACTATTTGGCTTTTAATTTTTTTTTTCAATTCTTCTTCCTTAGAAGAGACACTTAACCTAAACTCAGTTTAGATTTTCAATTAGATCCATTTTAAAACTGCTAGATTACTTGTTTCCATGCCTGTGCTCTGGCTGCACAGCTGGGCAGGGAGAAAGACCAGAAAGCACAAAGGCAGGAACAAGCAGAATTGCTTAGGGCTGTAAAGCTACCAAAATCAATCAAAACTAAAACAATGGTTTATATAAACAAGCTATGCTGTGGGTAGAGCTGAGGTGCCTGAAAGGTACAAACAGCCCTGCTCATTCCAAGATGTTGGTTAAACCTTACAGCTAAATCTAGATATCAATACTATTAACAGTATGTGCCACTGTACAAATGGAAATATGCAAATATATTAAAAAGTCCTCTGCATTACTTTGTTCTCTTATTTAAGAAGAAATTTGGTCAAAATACAAAACTTTGTTCACATCCTACAGGTTTGAAATGGATGGTGTTCCACTAACGGCAGGTACAAAATCGTAACAGAGGGTGGATGTGGGGAGAGAGAGAGAGACATTTACAGGAGAAAATTGGGTTCAAAGGTTCAAAAAACTTCAGCACTACCACCGTGCACAATCCACTGCATTCAGAAAGTTACCCTGATTCTGCAGCTCATCTAGATCCATGAACCTGCTGGGACGGGGGTTAAAGCCCATTGCTGCCTCCATTTCCTTCTCTCTCTGTCTGCGCAGCTCCTGCTCACGCGCTCTCCTTGCCACCTCCTCTTGCAGTTCATCTAGTTCACTCTTTAAAGGAACAAATATCTCTCCACCTGCAAAATTAAAAAACAAACAAACAAAACTTTTTTGATAGTTAAATCTCTTAAGAGTATTGCTGAAAAGACAAAGTAATAACATAAAATAAAATAAGCATTAGAATTTAAAGGTCTGACAAAGCAAAGACCACAGAATTGCAGATCATAAATTTTGCTTTTGTTAAATTTTACTTTAAAACCCCTCCCGCAAAACAGTATTGCTTCAAGCTGCCCTGCAGCACAGCCCACCCCTGGTTACCCTGACCCAAGAAAACAGCATATGGAACAGAGAGAATCACTGGAGGAGAAAACCCTAAACTGATGATGAAATCTTGAGGTTGTGCTTATAATTTGTAAATAATACTATGTCAAATTAGCCACATCACTACCTTTTGAAAGTAAAATTGATTCCAAGTGAGATGCTTTTCATCTAATTGCATAAAGCAGATGAAAATGGAAGGAAAAGAAAGCATATCAATATCCTACACAGCAGAAATCCATCAGATGTCATTCTCAGTTCAACTATTACTGGTATTCAAAAAGTGTCTCCACTCCTTCCTTTCCCTTCCCAGATGTTCTCTGGAATTAAATATTTGCTCAGGATGATACATAAGCAGAGTGTATATCTGCCAAAAAGCTCAGACATAGCCCAAACATCTTGTAAATAAACACGCACATTTCTGAGAGTTTTGAAATCCATACAGAATTATGAGCTTCTTTTCAGGACTCTACTAAGTTATCACCAGTTGTGCTTGGAAGGGCATTTTCCACTGATGGCAGAGTTATAAGAAAGAATAGGAAAAAGAGATTTATTTCATCATTTAAGTCAAAAGAGACGCCAGAGCAACATGATCAAAGTTTTTTGCAATGCCCTTTGGTAAATCTTGTAAATTGTATCTTGTAAAACTGTGTTCTGTTTCTCAATGTTTCGCTTTCCTTTCCTTATAACTTCAAAGACTATGAAGACAAACATCCAGGAAGTAAAACAACTCCAATACAATTTACATTGCATAACCACCCCTTCCTGAAGTGCATCTTACCATTCCCAATGGTGTGTGGGCTGTTTGTCCAGCTACCCAGTGAGGAAACAGACTCCACTTCCAAGATGCTGCTGCTGTGAGACTTTGGGATGTTACGCCAGGCAGGAACAAATCCACCCGCTCGCTTCATATGAACATCCCTCCAAGAAGAGTGAAATTACAGTTTATCAGTTTACTGATGTCTCCAGGAGAAATTGTATCTACCTTTTTTTTGTATCCACACATAAACATACATCTGAATTTTAATTTCATTTTAAAAAAAAATCAACCATAAGAAAATCTAGGGAGAAGTAGGACGTTAACAAGGAGGAGATCAATAATTTTATTCTGCTCCGTAAGAGTATGCAATGCATATTAAAATTGTGCTCTGAGAGCTGCTCTCAACAGATTCTTACAGCAGCAAATCTACTATTCTGGCCATAAACAGTGTCAGTTTGGTGGTTGCCTGAAGCATCCTAAGTCAAGGAGAGAAACACATTGTGCTGCCCTTTTATTTTTACATACAAACATCGCAAGTGTGTCTGAAATTGCCAAAAATTTTGCATAAAAATATTGCAAGTGTGTCTGAAACCAGGGATTTCTTTACAGGATGTCATTTTTCGTTTTGTACAAGGCTTCTATGATGCAATGGTTTAACTGAAGCAAAAAGGAATATTAGCTACTCAAAGGACAAGCACAGAGTTCAATATTTTAATGGTACTTTTAAACCACAGACTAAGGGTACAACTATTTCAGATGCATTATTTTAGACAATATTTCTTGCTCAACTGAGCCCCATTTCTTTTCCTTCTCACTAGCAGTAAGCTACCAATATACTGACAAGAAAAAGTCCCCACTGCCCTATTTCTCCTCCGTCCCAGTAAATCAGTATTACAACCTAGGAGCACTGTTTTGCAAAATGTTCTATACCACTATGAAACTACAAAGAAAGAAATCAAGACTCCAATCATTCAAAACATGAGGTTTGTTGACATCTACCTGTGGGTGCTTGAGCTTTCAGAGAAGGGCATGTCCAGACTGACGGGGCTGTTGCTGTTGCGCTCGCTGCTTTCGTAGCCGGACTCCATCCTCTGTATGAGCTGGGGCTGTGGATCCCCCATGCGGTGCTGGGTGCCCCTGCCCAGCACACCACGCTTGTACCTGATGTTTGACTGGTTCGACCTCGTTTCGTGTACACTGTGTTCCTTCACCTCATTCTCAGCAAGTTCTTTACCTGTCAAGACAAAGCAATATAGCTCAATAGTCCAGGCTTCAATACCAGCAAAACATCCATACACGTTAGCTTCTCAATAATGGCTAAACCAGGAGCACTACCCTTAATTTAGTGTAAAACTCACAATATTAAGTGGAAGAAACTCCAGTACTTTTACAGCATTCTTAGCAATATTAAACGACAATCTGTTCAACAAATTTATTTTTCAATCATTCCCCTTTAGTATAACTTATCATATTGCCCCTGAGGTAACCATCAAGTCTGGAAAGAAAATCCTTTCCTCCCCATAGTAATTTATATTTGTACAAGATAGTTTTACAGTATACCCAACTGTATTTCCAGTACGCTGTCATATCTACTTTGGATGCTCTATTTTTCACACTGTTTTATTTTGCCATATTTGATTTGTTGAGGCTTATTTAACATCAGTTCATAGAAGACAAGAAAACTTCCTGTTTGTTTTTTGTTGTTGTTGTTTTGGGTTTTGTTTGTTTGTTTGTTTTTTAATTTCTCCTTACAGATTTTTCAATCTCTCCACTTAATTTTTGTTTGCTTCCCTTCCTCCCCTGGAGCTGTGTTCTCTTCCCCTTCCCCATACATATAACTTTATGCTTCCAAATTCTTTTCAAGCTCCAAAACTACCAAAGCTGAGGACAAAGTCTCTGTGTACAGGTTGCACAGCTTCTGTGGTGTAAAACAGTCCCAGAAAAACCATCACTGGCTGCCAAGTTCTTATCCTCACAACAACAACTCTGCACTGACACACAAGATACCTTTTGCACCATACTCTGAGCCACCATGTAAAAACACCACGTTGCACTAGAGGAAAAAACAGACCAATACAAAAGGCCACTCCAAAGGATGAACTTCCAGACACTTAGCAGATTTAAGCAAGGGTAGATGGCAATGCTTCTCTTATTATTTCCTTACACGAAAAATGCAGCACAGAAATCAAACATGAATCAAACATGAAGTATCACACATGAATATATACATGAATATATACATGAATACCCACAGAAACCAGCCTTCACAGACATGACTCACCACTGACCTAAACCACACATTCAAAATCTCACTTGCCACATGTTCTGAAATAAATCTTTCTTCTCAAACTTTTACCTGCTTCTTCGGAGAAGGGGCTAAGCTGAGTGTAGCCACAATGTTTCCTCTTGTCTTTACTGAAGATGCTGTCTATATTCAGAGACTCTCTTTTGGGTCTCCAGGTTGGCCGGTACCTGCTAGATGAACTGGATTTAGACTCACTGCTGGTGCTCTCCACTTCCCAGTCTCGAGGGTGTGCAGACAGGCTTTTCAAGGGCCGTGTTTCTGCCTGATCCACACTACTCCCTCCATGAGAGGAATTCTGAGCTGTTGGAGAAATCTGCTGTGGTCTGCTGTGGATCATATTGCTCACTGTCTCTTTAAACTCCCTCAGCCTGCTGGTACTGCTGGATGGTTTGGGGGCAGTTCTGGGGGCTTGTTTCTCCTTCAAGGTTTCTCCTGCAGTTTATGAAGACAGCAAAAGCCACAAAAAATAACTTCAGTTAAACTAGCAGCTCTACTCAAAGTATTTGCATGCAGACTTTGAAAAGTGCAATCCAAAACAACAAAATAGGAATAAAAAACTAACATTACCCAATCAAACAAACAAAACAAAATATAACCAAACAACATAAAAAGCAAATACAGGACTAAATACAGACAAAGATGGAAGAAACAAGGAGGGAAGCAAGCGAAATGCATGCACACACTGAGGATCTTAAAAACATTTAGAAAGAAATGCTGATAGTTCAAGTAATATCTCTTGCCTTCACTATGGTATCCTGATGACTGAGCCTCATCTCCTCTTCGCCGAGACCGGCTAGAACTCCTCTTGCGGTCTCCCAGAGAGCCCTTTTTGGAAACATGCCTCTGATTGCACTCACTGTCAGTCAGGTGGCCTGGAAGGACAGAAGAACACAGCAGAGATGACAAGAGCCTTCAGATCAGGTGTTCACTGTGCTAAGAGAGGCAGGACTCTATTGTTCCTTAGGAGCTGCAGGCACTCCAGTGCTAACTGGCAAGTTTGGCTAAGTTTTGGTACCTGTAAGTTTTTGGGTTTGTCTTGGGGAGTATGCTCCATTTTTAAGGTCATTGAAGAGCAATACAGCCCCTCCAAGGACTCTGGTTAATGATACCTATCCACAGGGAGAGGAAAAGGTTGACTCTGCCTTGTTTTCCAGTAGTCTAAGGACACCACTTTCTGCTGTCAGTTTGAATGACCATGACCATCAAACTCCTGAGGACAGCTTACTTGACATTACTCTTCTAAGTAAAGACTCAAACACATGAATGACTTACCATCTAATAATAAATTACTGCACAGCATCAGCTGCTCTGCACTATCTACACCCTCTTTGCCTGTAGCAAACATTAAGTAATCTGAGTTACATTAGTCTACAGTGAAGAAGCCTCACTTGGCTCTCAAGGGCTAAGCCAGCTAATTCACATCTGCCACAAGCCAAGAGCACACACACAAACCAGGAACAGGGATCAGCTGACACACAACAACATTCCCTCACCACAGCTTATGTGTCTGAGTGCCAGTATTTTCTCTTGCACACAGTTTACTCCCCATTTCCTCATATCAGATGTGAATTAAGAATATTTGAGATCACAAGTTTTCTCTATTGCCTTTTCTTAATTTTATGATTCTCACACATTCACAGCCCTAAGCCTGCAAGCACAAACACACGCATGGCTTTACTCACGTGAGCAGTCCCAAGCAGAGATGCAGGATAAGAAGGGAATTTATGAATAAGCTACAAAGACTTTTCTCTGGCTTTTATATCACAAACCTTCTCCTTGCATAGGATGATGGAAAAGGAAAATCTCTATTATTGGACAGTGCAATAACAACCCCCCAGACCACACACAGCTGATTCTCCTGAGCTTCCTCCCCTCTCTAGAGATTAACATAAAAATTAGCAACATTTAAAACAGATTTTACACATAAAATAACACCTTCAACAATTCGCTGCAACTACAATTGCTACAATAAATGACTGGGAAGGAATCCAAACGACAAAAAGTGACCTACACAAGGCTCACTTTTCTATTCATTTGCCAAGTGGAGCGTGACTTTGTGGCCCAGTTCTTTAGAAACAAGCAGATATATAAAACTAAAGAAATTAAGGAAGCAAAAAAGGTGTTGGCAGTGAAGAGAGAAGATGTGTAGCATTTAGGTGACTGAACATGAGTCTGTACTTTGGAGGAGTTTTTTTTCCCTTCACAGCATGGACTGTCATAAATCTTTTAGGGACTGCAAGAACTGCATTATACCTTGTAGTGTCTCTCCTAAAGACAGGAGAGGCTTATGTTTTACTCCAGCATGCAAAACTTTTCTAGTTAAACAACTCAACCTGACAGGGATTGCTTGGTTAGCATCCTTCAACTACTGTAACAGAAGGTGTTTGATGACATTTAGTGCTACTAGCACTAGCTTAGGATTTGCATAGTCTGCTTAAAGCCCAGCTTAGCCTTCTAGAATGAAGACCACCAGCTTTGCACTAATATTTTCTCCTCCTTTCAAAAACTACAGATTTTCTCCCATTGTCATCAGAGATTTAATAGTCACGGAAGAGATGCCAAGAATTAAAGTCTGCAGCACACAGGCTTTATCTTTACGTGGACACTCTGAAACAAAAACTAAATCAAATAATGCATGAATATAGGAAATAAATTTCCAAGAACATTAGCTAACACTTTACACTCACTTCTAAGATTCACTAAAACAACAAGCCAGGATTTCTGAGTGCCCAATGGCACACCAAAAAGGTGTCTCTTGCTAAATATACAACTCAAATACCTCACCCTCTAAAGCTGGGATGGCTTCACAAGCAAACAGTGATATTCAAAGGAAAAGACTGTTTGTGTAGGAGTCACGTGCACGTCTAAGGGTATGTCAGAGAAGACAATGAAATCAAACAGGTTAAGACAGACACCCCCTACCCACCCCCTGCAGTCTCAGTTGCACGAATAGGGCAGCCAGAATACGCACATTTTTCTCAGCAGCACTGGTTGGCAGGAGTAAAGAGAGGGCTCGAGCAGCCACTCTGCCCCCATCCTGAAGTACCCAGGAGCCTGAGGTCATACAACCCAATGGTGGTCCTTCCCTGCAGGATGATGTGGGACAGGCTCCATAATGTTCTGGGCTGGAGTACTGGGTAAATGGCCATTAAATGAAGAATCCTGCTCTTGCCCAGAATGATTCAGTTGACAGGTCAAATGTGGATGGCTTCTTTACAGCCCCACGGATCAGCATTTGATGACTGAGCAGTTGTATGAGTTGGCAGACTGACTTTTTTGGAAAGGCTTTGGGTAGGTAAAAAAAAGAGGGGAAATGCCCAGACAAGTGGCTAGCTAAGGGCTGACTATAGCTAAGGCTGAATCAGGGAAGATAAGGACAACTGAATTTAGGTGGAGAGATGGGCTAAGCTGAAGGGAACAACACAGGATAGAATCAACAGGAGAAGAAAGAAAAAGAAAAGGACAAAGTCACTAAAAATGACAGAACAAAAGGTTACATGCTGAACTTCATGCTTACATGTTTGCGACCATCCCCCTTATGCTCCTTCTGTGCTGACTTCTGCATAGTAAGTTTGACAGGGAGGAACCTAATCCAATAAACTGTGCCATTTTTGCAGTGTGTGTAAATAATATGCTACAAGTGTTTTCAGTTTTGTCTCCTTTTTTCTCTGAAGATACACGTACATTTTGTTCCCTCATCACTCAAACTCTGCTCCAACTTTCTCTTCTTTCTCACACCCTACCTAGGACTATGACTAGTACCTGCAGCATTAAGTACTTGCTAAAGTATTAAAAGGACTGTTGGGTTATCTTAACCCATGTATTACAGTTATTTGGACCACAAAGAATACTAAATAAAACAAGTTTGAAATAATTTTTTCAGCTTTTGATGTAGCATAGATTGTTTCAAATGAACCAATTATGCATGCAAGAGAGCAAAAATTCTGCAACTAAAAGGACAAAGCATGATAGTTCTGACACTGGTGCAACTGACTGCTGCTGATTCAACTGTCATGTCTCAGAAAATCTATTTAAGGCACAACAAAACAGCTTTTCAAACAGACTTAGCAGATCCTATTACTGGTGCTAGAAGTCTGACCTTAACTTATGCACTACTTTTTCAGAAGTGGTGTTTGAAGCTACTGTATGCAGAAACATGCTGACTAGGGTCACTGGCCATGAATAATAGAGGAGATCTAAGCCTCCAGACTTCCAGTTAACATCTTTTCAGTTTAAGAGTGTTCAGGTAGACTGTTCAGCTGCCCAAAGAAACATATACACACATTGTGTTCTCACTGCTTATTCCAACTTAATTTGCTTTCATGGCACAGGCAGGAAATTATCTTATGTTGCTCCCTGGTGCAGCAAATACTACCAACACAGCAGAGCTACACTTTTACACAGAAAGTCGTTAGTGCCCAAGTATGAAAGACTGTGGTGATGACAGTGCCTTTCTCAGAGAGCTGCAACTCCCAAAATGAAGTAACTGCCCATAGATAAGTAGCAGACACACTTACCAAACCCTATAGGGGCACTGTACAGACTCCAACTCAGTTATGTAAGAGAGCAGACAGTATTGTGGACAACAGGAAAACACATCTGTAAATGCCTGTCTGGCTAGATACAAGTCTACAAAAGCCAACAAGACCTTAAAATAATGCTTTTGTTGGTGAATGCCAACAGTTCATTACAAAAACATAGGACACTACCCAGTGTTCACTATTCTGTTATAAGTTGCATATGCTTTTTTTCCCCCCACTGGAAACCACTGCCCTCATCTAATGACAATGACCACACAGATGAAACGGCATCTGCTACCTGTGTCCCTGCTGCTTTGTGAAGCTGCATCATTCTCTACGTTGTAGATGACTGTCCCCTGGGAGTCAGAGGAGAAGTGACTGACCACAGACTCGTGGTGTGCCTGTTTATAAGGATAGCTGTCTGTAGAGGAATCTGTCCTGGTATCACTTGAGATGGAAGGTTCTCTCCCTAGGGAAGGAAGCAAAGTCAAATTTCAATCTTTTCCAGCTATTTTAAAAGTCAAGAAAGGCTAAAAAACAGAGCCAACTACACAAGAAGTTGACATAAAAACACAACACCGAACAAACTCAGATTCAAGGGTGTCAGAGCTTATGGGGAAGGTCTTCTTTTGAAACGGGGAGAGTGGCAGTCCTTCTGCAAATCTTTATTTCTTTCTCCTTGTTAATTCCAAATTTATCAAATCCTCTTAACATGCAAAATTAAACTACATCCATTGGACTGAAAGTACACATTAGCACCATACTAAAATTATTGTTCATTAATTTTCAACGCTGACAAGTGCAATTACAATATGAAATACACTGCTTTGGGGGAAGAACAAGAATTAGTCAAGTACAAAGTAGTAAGGAGGATAACAAGAACATCACAACTTATAATAATTAACGTGTTTTGTCTACTTTGAATCAAAAGCTTGTCTCAAAAACTTTATATTGAAATTGTATTATCTAAAGCAAAGTAACCTGCTCCTTCCCAAGAAGCCAGCATTGATCCACTGCTGAAAAGAATGAGGCACCACGATTTAACTTCAGTACAGTAATTCCTGAACTCACTAAAAGAAGAGGAATAGACAATCTTCTCCCACCACTCTCAGTACATAAAAGTAAAAAAATCCCAACAGTTGAAAGACTGATGGTCATTTGACATATGTGATGCATACACTCCTTAATATACCAGATACTAATCTCGTATGCCTTTCTTGGTGGAGAAATTAAAGAAGAAAAAAATTAAAGAAGGAAGTCATTCTTTAAATGCAAACACTCAACCTTTAAGGCATTTCACATTTTTGGTGGGAACAAGTCCTGTATTAGATGTCCTGTTTAAGGATGCTTTAGAACTTCTGCAGTCAGAAACTTCCCCCTCCCCCCACCTTCTTACTCCTTAAAAATCTTGCTGTCCTCAAGAAATCCAGAATACAGCTGTTAACAGAGATGACAGTCATAGAAAGAAGGGTGAACTTAGGCAACAATAAGCAGTGCCATGGAACTGAGAACTAGAAAATTATTTGTAAACTGAAGCCAGCCCTTATTCAATAGGAAATGAAAAACATTAAGTGGAGCTGTTTGCACTCAGCTTCACAACATTTTGTATCAGCATCTTCTGACAATCTTTCTTCCGTAATCTGCAGTATCAGATCTTTATGTGATTAGATGGATTTATCAGACACCATCAACACAAGTTCACGGCATTGTGACCAACAGCTTAAGAAGCAGCAATCTTTTAATTTAAGAATCACAGGCAGTGGACTTCTGATAACACTGAAGAATCCAAAGGCAGCTGTAGTTACACTTAAGAGACAAAAATGGCATTCTGGAAAAGGTATATTAGGGTAGAAGAGTTTGGGTATCAACCAGGCTAGAAAATCATTCACTTCAATTTGACAGGCAAATGTAGAGGGTAAGAATTCTTCCGGCAGTTCAAACTACAATATCTCACAAATTCTCTCAAGAACTTGGTATCACTGCTGAACACCACAGACCACAGGAATAAACCTTGAGGACTCATCAAGTGTTTTTTTAAATGAAAGAGCAGGTTACTCACTGCAGCCTTCTGAATTTTATCTGAAAGGAAACACCTTTTCATAGATATATTTTTTGTATTCAGCTTCCTGAAGTAATTTTAAAACATAGTATTAGATACTGCAGAGACAACAAGCAGAAAGGTTATCTATGTATTTCCTGGAGTCAGCAAAGCAAATTTGCAATGCATATTGACCTTAAGCTTGCAGAAGTGCTCACAATTGATACAAAGCACTAAAGGCTCTCCTCCAGACTACTACTGGTATCTTGAGCAGACAAAGCTTTCACCTCTGAAGCTATGTATCTATAGCAGCAGAACTTTTTGGGGATAAAACAGAGAAATGAAGTAGTAAACATGACTTATGGACATTGTTGTTGTTGTTGGCTGGACTTCGCAAACGCAGATTTTGGGCTCAGCCTGCACAGTGGATGTTTTAGGTAAGGCACAGTGTGCGTGGAACTGGTCCCACCTCCTTTACTCCTGAGGTTCATTTGCCACGGCCGAGCAGCTCGGACGGTGACAGCGAGTTCCTGGGGATTTGAACCGGCGTCCTCAGAGGAGGAGCCGGCTGCACAGGCCGGGGCTTACATCGCTCGGCCAACGCCCGCTGCACTTATGGACATAAACGTTTGCCATTCCCACTCCCTTCAGCTTCCCCAAATCAGTTCATACTTTCTGAGCTGCTTTATCTGAATAAAACCCAAACCAAATACTGAAGATAAGCTCCAGTGATTCCATCTCTCTATTTTTAATGAAATTACATTTCTTCCCCTTCCAACATCCCTACATCATCCTAGAAAAGGACTCACTTATGATATTACCTTAATATTTCTTTTCCTTAACTTCCCTCCAGAGTTTAATTCTACAGCTTCCTTTCATTTTTTATGTTCACGCATCTCTGGTCTTGGTCCCTTCCTTTTAAAACTGCTGATGAATTTATGAACTCAGTCATTGGAGTCACCAGATCTTCTCTACATCCACACCAGGTCCTTCACTTTCCCCCCACTCCACCCCAGTTTCTTTCTCCAAACATTTTTGGAAAAGATTGCGACTCAAACAAGCGATTGAGTCTTGGACCAAGGGAGAGGTTTAAAGATGAAACACTGGAAATCCTCTTCAGAATTTCTGATCATCTTTGACAAGCAGTAAGGACCCCTGCAAACAGTACCACTCCAAAGAGGAGAAACCTTTTGGAGGTAGCACTATAGCATAACAGCACAAGGCACACACAGCCCAGCCTGCTCACCCGAGTCTTCACTGTCATAGCAAGTCCTGCTGTATTGCTGCAAATCCACCTGAGGGGGCAAGTCCTGTGTTGACACTGGAGTTCCTCTTGGATCTGCGTAGAGCAGCAGCAAAGGCTGATAGTGACCCTTAATGCACTTTGTCACAACGTCTTTCCATTTTGGACCAATCTGAATTGATGACAACAACAATAAAGACAAAAAAAAAGAAAGGTTTTCTGTCATCATTTTTCTACAGTAAGTTTTCTTTCTCCCTCATAATTCTTTCAGAGTTTGATTGCTCCCTGACATTCTTCAACTCTTTCTATAGCCAGCATTGACCTGGACTCACCAAGAAAGCTCTTGAATCAAAATCAAATCAAGAAATTCACCATCTTATGGCTAAACAAATTACAGTTCATGCTAAAAGTACAACTATAAAAATAATCCTTCTCTTTCAGATTTTTTTTCCATAAAAAAATTTTCATTCTCTGAGATATTCTAACTTACCATCAAAGAAAAGAAAAAGATTTTGTTAACAAACAAAATGAACAATAAAAGGCAGCAGGATAGTAAATTCAAGTCAAAGCTAAATACTTCACTATGTGACTATTTCAGCTGTTACAGAACCTCTGCAAGCACTGACAGGCTAGGCAGTAATTCATATAGTTACACTAATATCAAACATTTTCCCCATGTACTGACAGAGGTTTCACCTGATACACTGAACCTCTCTCCCAACAAATTTGCTCCTTACATGTGTATGCTACTAAAGCACTGCAGTACCTATCCTTGGCAAGATTTTCCCGCAGACAAGTGTGACTGAACAAATGCATTAGTTTTCTCCCTTTGAGACTGTGCTTGGCATGACTACAGAAGAAAATTTTCCTCTCTCATCTTTGTTATTCCATGACTGGAAGGAAAAAAGGAGAGTGGTGTGGAACATGCCAAACAAACTAATGGGGTACAATGAGAGCGTGCCAACATCCCAGCACTGGTATCCATAATGTTGAGGATCTCTTACTTGGTGAAGAGATAAAAAAAGGCACTAATAGAAGAAGAGGAAAATTTATTGTTGGCAGCAAGCACTAAGGAAGACTGGCATTGACATACTCCAGCAAAGAGTCCAAAAGCAGGCACTAAATAGCTATACTGCTTGTCAGCAAGGGAAAGAATGTCTGTTAGCTGTGTGCACACGCAAACTTGTAGGTGTTCAAACAACAGCATAAAAACAAGACTGCCAGCCAACAGAATGAAGAATAGGGCTCCTGAGATTTGTGGTTTGATTTTTTTGAGAATACTTCACTTTGCTGAGAAAAGAGGAGCAACAGATTTATGGATCCTGAGTGGAAAACCAGTGAAAGATTTTTCAAAATCTGTAGAAAACAGTATGGATCTACATGCAAATAGCTAACAAATTTCTAACAGATTATTTTCCTAAATATTATTTTCCTCACCTCTTTGACATGAGCATCATCAAAGTACATCCACTTGCGGATTTTAGTTTGGAAGAAGAAGGTTGAATAGTGTTTTCCATAGTAACAGATCATTCCAACCAAATACAGCTCTGAGTGTTTTGCTCTGTCATCAGTTACTCTGAAGAAGAGCTTCAAGAACAGAGGTAAGAAAAATGAAAGGAGAAATTCATAAAATGCCCAGAACTTTACATAGTGATTTATATTCAAACACCTCAAAGTACTATAGAGAGGAGTCAGGTTTTTACTTCAAAAGATAGAGAAAACAAGGCAATAAATATAAGTAAGCAAGCAATGTTCAATCAAACACAGAGACACAGACTAGAAACAGACTGAACAACTCACCAGATGCTCATGAATTGTGTAAGACTTTGAGTCTGTGGCTGTACTTGAAGACATTTAGAACAATGACATAAGACATTTTCAGGATTTGAAGTGTGGTTCTATTTCAAAAATTTGTACTGTCTGTGTCATGCTTGCTGATTGTATCTAATACTGTTCAGGAGATTCATTTCTCATTGTAGAAACAAAGGGGGTTGGACAGTAAACAGCTGGCATTTGTTCTGACTTTAGCAAGGACCAATTTATGACACCACCACATAAAAGACGAAGACATTAATAGGTCAAAATAATTCAGCACACAGGAAAAAAAACCTTTTCCATTTAATTGAATTTTTTTAATTTTAAAATGCACAGAGATCTCATTTTTTTTTTAGTGCAATACTGCTTTATTAAGCAGAGACTCTGATGCTTCATAACCACACTTCCACCAATTCACACTGATTTTGGTTTACTTTGCACTGGTCAATGCATGTTTTTAATATATGTGCAGGTGTGTAGAGATATATATTATTTTACATACTATCTCAATGCTATAATGAGATACAGCTACAATTGGGTATACCAATAATTCAGCTCTAATGCACCAGCTAATGCAGAATAAGCTAATCCTCCAGAGGACAAACCTCTAGATGCCATATAGTTCAGTCTGTCACTCAAGCACACAGTGCCAGCCACCATCCCTCAGGGACTGCTCAGTTACAAATAACTCTTGTTATGACAATGCATTTCCATGAAAAGAGGAGCTAAAGTAAAAATAAATTAAAAAACACACACCACCAACCACATTTTGTTTTCAAAAGAACTAGAAATAACCTGGTTCTTCAAAATGAAAGATCACATATGTATTTTCACAGAAATACCACAGCTCCAATCCAAAATTTCCTTTCACTTCAAAATATTTTTATCTTTTCAGACATTTCAGAAACTCAAAAATACAGAGCTCACAGGTTTTCTGAGGCATTCAAAGACAGGTCAGATCCTTGGCTCTGCCTTCTATTTCTGTATATATGGACACTGAAAAGGTAAAGGTGGAGACTTCATATTTTTCTCCATTTGCTACTATAGACTACTATGAGAAAGACTGCCTTTATAGGTAGTGCCAAAACCCAAAAAACTCACATCTCCCAGTTTAAGGCAAGTTCCCAAACTGTGAATCACATCCTCAGCCAGGTCAGAGTGGTCTGAATCCCAAACCAAACCGATGGTGATGATCTGTGGAGAGTTCATCAGCACACGACGAATACGGATCTTTTCCCCACAGTTACTCTGAGGATATAGATTAAACAAAACATTAAATATAATCCTTATCTTATTGCAATGTCAGGGCAAGGCACTAACAAGTGTGAGCTTCAGAAGCACAGCTTCCAAAGAGGTGGTGGTGAAACACACCAGATATAATTTGCTCAGTGTCAAGGTATGATGAGCTACTCATGGCACAGATGACCCTATTCATCATAGGATGAAAACTTCCTCATTGCAGCTCCATGTAATGCTAGTCCTGGAGGCCTCACCAACTCTCGAGTGTAGGTACCTTTAGCAGCAAGACAGGCTTGAACAGGAATGAATTGTGTGGCCATTCCCTGGGAGTATCGTAAGCAGGTCCAAATTATTCACCCTCATCACATTTTCTCATGTTTCCGAGAAACCTTCATTTTTAGTTTCCATCCAAACACTATGCCCACTCCTGTTCTCAATACTTGTGTTTAGCCAAAAAAGCACCCAACATCACTAATTTTTCTCTTCCTTCACAGAGTGAGACACTGAATTCAAAGCCAAAGAGAACTGTGGATACTCACTGGGCAGTTCCTCAGGTCTCCCATCGTGCTGGCATTCTGCAGCAGCTCTCCAAACATGTCTGGAGTTGGTTTTTCTCGCCTCTCCAGCATGCAAATAGCTTGATTGCTTCAGTACAGAGACAGCATGGAAAAAAGAAGTTCAATCATAAAATAAAAACACAAACCCACATTAAGCCAGCATGTGTTTCACTTAAATTTTGTTAAAAGTTAAGAACCTTAAAATACACAACGCTTTTTATATTTAACACTACAGTACAGAAAAAAGCCACATCATTAAGTGTGAGTTACAACACCTTCCAGGACAATACTGCACAGAGAAAACTCATAAAAGTCAACATAGAAACGGATTGTTGTTTGGCTTAAAATTTACATCTTAAATGCAAACTTTGCTGTTTTGATAAATATTTGATTTCAAAATGAAATACTTGCTTCAAAATGTTTCTCTTCAATAATCACAATCCTAGTAAAATAACATATGCTTAATCATAAAACTGCAAACAAAACAGAACACAATACCCAATTTATTTTACTGTCCAGGTTGAAAGAAAGATGGTGATACATACACAGTACTAGTGCCCAAAGCATGTTCAAGCTCAAAATGGTTTCAGAGGTAAATAAACATACTACTATGTATGGGTGCTTCTAAAATAATGCATGACAAGTTTTATTGTGATATTTCATCTATTTTCATAGAAAATCCTGAATACCATTAAAACAATTATTTTGCCATGTTTCTAATAAATAATATTATTTATTTATTAATATTCTGATATAGAGTGCCTGCTGGAACGTAATGGAAAACTACAGTTCCATGGAACAGCAGGCAGCAGCCACAAGGGGGAATGCTTTACAGTATTCCTGGCACATTGGCAAAGTGGTAGCTTTTAAGAGATCCGCACCAGAAGAGCAACTAGCAGTTTTCCTGCCAGTCTTTTCAGGCTCTGTAATTACAGGTCTCACATGCTGGGCAAGAAACAAAGTTCTAATTCCAGAAAAAATTGCAAGAAAAAAGCAAATAACAGACTCCTGCCTTGATCATATTTAAGCAACTTTTAATTGAACAGCCATCTATTAAAAGAAGACTTCTCTCCTCTAGCATTAATTCACACAATCCGACATAGAGCCAGAGCTATTGCTCAGTGCACCACCTCCTTTAATGAAAAGTCATCGTGACCAGTGCAGTTCCCCAGTGACTGGGAAAAACAAGAGCAATGTATCTGCCCAGCAAAGAGGATCTGAGGAACTACAGGCTGGTCAGCCTTGCTCCACCACCTGGGGTGATGACAGACCAAATCAATTTCCCTGGAAATGAACTTCCAGGACACATAGCACAAGAAGCTGAGCCAGAGCAGCAAGAGGGGATTTACCAAGGGCAAATCACATCTGACCTACTTATCTTCTATCATGTGACAAGTTGTGTTGAGGAGGCAGGAACAGTTAATATCATTTGGTTTCTAGCAAGGTTACAAGTCACCCACAACATTCTTGAGGCCAAACTGGGAGGTGTGGACTGCACAGGTAGAATACAATGCAGAGAAAAACTTAGCTGGAACTTCAGGCTCAGAAGATCAAAACAAACAGCAGTCAGTTAAGAGTCATGATCCTCAGGGGCTGAAGCAGTTTAACATTTTCATTAACAATCTAAATGATGAATGGGAAAACACCCACACCAAGTCTATAGATGACACTGAACTAGGATGGAGAAGTCAATATGCAGACAGCGAATGCTGCCATCTAGAAGAATCTTGACAGGTTTGAGTAAAGGGGTGATGGGAACCTCATGAAATTCAGTCAAGTCTTGCACCTTGGACAGAGCACACTCAGTGCAGCACTACTGGCTGAGGAGCCACACCACAGAAAGCTGCAGACAAGCTGAATGTACATGAGACTCTTCACAGAGGCACAGAAAGGACAAGAGGCAGAAGATGCAGAAAAGGAAATTCTCACTGGAGGTGCGGAAGGAAAAGCGTCACACTGAGTTGGTAAGAACTGCAACAGGCAGCCCAGAGAAGTCATGAAATGTCTCTCCTTCAAAAACTTTCAAAACTCAACTGCACAAAACCCCAGGCAGCCTGATTTAGCCTTGAAATTAGCTCTGCTTTGAACAGGAGGATAAAGTAGATGTCTGAAGGTCCTTTACAACATCGTTTTGGGGTTTTTTCATTTTCTTACTGTCTTCATAAATCACCTGCTCACACATTAAGATCTTTTAAAATGTACGAGTCCTTCCCACTATAGTTATCAAGACTCAGAATCATAAACTGGCAGACACATTGATCTATGCCTAAATTGCTATCTTTTGCTTCACTAAATCCCCATGTTCTTTATCACAGTTATCAAAGCTCCACCAACTCTGAAAAAATCATGTTCTAGACATTTAATCTTGTGATCAGAGAGGTCAAACTGCAATACCAGTACAGATAAAAGGGGGAAAAAAAATAAGCTCCTTTTGAAAAATTTGACTCACCAGAGTGAGGTTGTGGAAATATAGTGTACCATCTGGATGAAAGGTAATGGGTCAGAGGTGGCACCACAGCTGGTACAAACACACTAAAGAGAAAGAAAACATAATATATTGACAAGATTAAACAGGTATTTCCACTATATTTCTGCTTGTGTACCTTTTTAGCAGGGCAATGCTTGGTTTAGGAATGAAAATCTGAAACTTGAGAACTGGCAATTGGTATTAAGCCCTTAGCACCTCACCTGTTCAAATAAAGTCATTGCAAACTTCTGGTGGGAAACACAATGTGGTGCAGTGCAAATATCTTCCTTTGTCTCATCTGCAATGTGGAAGTGAATTCTCATTAACAGGTTTTCCTAGCCAAAGAAGAAAAGGCAAAAAAAGGCATTAGATAATTTCAAATGTAGACAAAAGATATAAATTACAAAAGCACATCAGATGCAATAATGTGTTATTTACAGAGACAGAAGGCTCCTGCAAATTTATGAAAACTGCTCCAAAAACAAAGTAGTTGGTATTTCTTTGACAGAAAATGGCCCCCACTTCTGATTTGAAATGCTGCATCTGGTTTACTTTATTTACTGCTGAAGATTCTGCTGCTGATTTTTCTGTTCAGTCCTCAAGCATCAATAGACTTGACCAAATGTAACAGGCAGAGCAGCTCTGCAGTTTTCAAGTCACTGGATTCACACTAACTGCTCCTCATCAATACAAAGAAACTCAAATCAGCTTCTACATTCCACAAGGACTTTGAAATATGGCACATAATCTACATTCTATCAAAAAGGAGGAGAACTAATAAATGAAGAGGCAGACTAAATTCTGTATGAAACAAAAGCACTGAATGTTTTCTAGACATTATTCCATACAACTTCATCTGTTTCAAAGTTCTCAGGGGGTTCTTCATCCAAGACATTCTCTCCTCCCACCGTTCCCATTGTTAATCTGTGGGCACCATAAGTCTACTGACACCTCTTCCAGCAGAGCAGTTTTAACTATCACAACTGGCTGCCTGGATAGTTTACAGGTCTGCAATAAACAGGTTGTGATTGATTATTAGGCAAAACAGCTCTGACCTTTTAAAGCTTCCCTTGAAAACATGATTTCAGAATAACTGGCAAACAAAACATCCTGTCACCCTTTTGAAGCGATCCTTAAAACTAGAATCTTGGATCTTTCTTGCAGTGCAGGTTTTTTTTACAATTCATATCTAAGACACACTCGAGAATGTATGCAAATGTAACTGTAAAAATGGTTAACATAGGTATTTCCAAATCATTATCTTAGGGATCTATCTGTGGACTTTTCCAGGCCACACAAGCGAAGTCTGTTGCAATTTGGGGAAGGGAGGGGAAAAAAAAGACAGGGAAGAAAAGAAAGAGGGAAAAGAGAGAGAGAGAGGGGAAAAGAGAGAGAGAGAGAGAGAGGGGAAAAGAGAGAGAGAGAGAGAGGGGAAAAGAGAGAGAGAGAGAGAGGGGAAAAGAGAGGGGAAGACTATGTAGGGGAGGGCCACATCTGTGCCTGACAAACCACCTTTTGGTCATACTCACAAAACATTCAGCAGCATCATCCATGATGCCCAGCTGGAAGCGTTGCTCATCCTGAAATGTCTTTGCGAGGGCAGTGCGTAGGGCATCAGACGGCAGCACCTTCTCACTGCTGCACTGAAACTGGTTGAAGATACCCTAGCAAAAAACCCAAAAAAGATAGGTAAGTCACTGTATTTTAAAAATATGACTCAAATTTTCTGAAAACAAACATTTAACTCACTTTGATCCAGCAACACACGGATATTTGTATTGTACATGGACTACAAGAGAAAATCCTAAATGTTTCTCCTTTGAAATCATATGCGCCTTTGTGTATTTTTTCCTTTCCTTCTGCATATCCAAGGGAGGGTGGGGAGCTTAGCAATGTATTTCTCTCATTGTCAATTCCCCTTGGATCTTCCTCCAAACCTGATTCCTGAAGCAAATACAATGAACACCAAAACTTCCTCGCTTTTATTTCTGTTTCTCCTTTTCCAGTTAACTTGCTCACTTCCAGCTCAGTAACTTTCATCTTACATATGCCACCTGCTTTTCTTTCCAAACACCTTAGCCTTTGAACAGCAACCATTTGCTGCTTGCACACTTTAAGGAATTTACCATCCCTAAGCACAAGTAGGTGAGAATGAGATGATTTCTGTGTCAGCTGGAGGAAAAAGGCACAAAGCAAATAGGAATAGCAGTTCCCATGTAGAGCCAGTTCTTCACTTGCTGCCACAAACCTGCATTTTCATAACTTAGTCACACATCACCTGGGTAACCATTTGCAAGGATGAATAGTTCTACAGAGGCATATTATTGTCTAAAGTGAGGATTAAAGTTCAGTGCATGTTCCCAACTGATTAAAATCCCACATTTATTTTGTGTGTGTGAAATAGCCAAATCATCTTCTGAACAGTTATTTAACTTTCACTGTGCCCTTTCTACAAAAACAGGAAAGGAATTATGTATGCAAGATTCTCAGTTTCAGTAAAAAAGTGCTACCCTTACTTTCATATACAACCACTGTTTCCATCACCACTCTGCTCCACTTTCTACCTCATTTCATGTGACAAGCATCATCATCATCAACCTCAAGATTCTGGTCATCCTTTCCTATAATGCTTTTCTCACAACTTCTCTGAAGACTGTGGAAAAACCTCAGTTTCTCTCAGGGGGAGAAAAGCATCACCTACACTTGTGCACAGGTTGGCTTTTCTGCCTTCTAAACTTAGTAAAATACAGAGAAAACCAAACTGGCTTGTCGGTTTGGTTTTCTTTCAAATCTATACTAATCTGCAGTGATTCATGCTTCATGTATCCCTTCCTCCTTTAATTAGAGAAAGCTTCTCTCCAGCATACTCAGGACCTATATTATTTGAAACCAATCTGAATATTTTTCTCCTATTAACTACTTTTACTTGTTTCTTATCAAGAAATGAGAAGGCAAGCTGGGAAAAAGTTTGCCAAATGTACAATTCTGTCTGCTCTGAGGAAGCTGGAAGAGTACAGAACACAACTGTCACTGCACAGCCAGCAAAACCACCTGGATGCTCCTGCCATTCCTGCCCACAGGAATGGAACAATACACAGTGCTGACATATTATCTAAGAGAGATGTAAAATACCCATCTCTCTTCACTGCTACTTTTATTTTGGTAGTCCTCATAGTGCTCATTCACGGGTGAGGCTCCACTGTGCTGAAGCCCACAGCTCTTCTAACACAACCTTTACTAGAGTATCAAATAATCATGAGAAAAGTGGTAATGAAGAGAAGGACGTGAGGCAGTAAGCCTCATACTTCACTAATTACAGACAATACCTCTCTTCAGCTACCTTTGATATACATCTTTATATACATGAAAGAATGACAAAGTCTCTGCACTTAAACTCAATCACCGTTTCTGTCACTCTGATAACTGAGCAAGTTTCATGTTTCATTAGTGAATGTTCTCATTTCAGTGAACCTCAAAAAAAAAAAAACAAAACCAAAAAAAGGCAGTGAGCCATAACTCCATCCTGCTTCAGCACTTTCCATTAAATAATTTACGAGCACTTGAAGATATTCACGACTGTGCTTTGGAAATGTGTTTATCCTGGTTATCATCAATCCCACTTCACAGATCTGGAAACAGTATAGCTACCATAGAACAAAAAATAATTCAGTAATGTCAAGGAATTCTGTGAAGAAGGCAAAAATCAGGAAGCAAAAGATTCCAGTGGTACATGGAAGAAACCTTCCTCAAATTCGCACTGACATAGCGCAAAATGGTAAAGTTTTATTTAGAATACAAGAAAAAAAAAGTCTTAAAACCAGCAAGTAATTATGCATTTTAATCTAATAAAGATCAAATCTTATTACATCATTGCTCAGTGCAGTTCAGAGCATGATGGAACACAGCGCTGCTCATAGGAAGTCCCCAAAACAGTTCAAATGGACTCAAAAGCACTTTGAACACAGGGAAGTTTGGTTTTCCTTGGGTTTGGGGTTCTTTTTTGGGAGTATGGGGTTGTTTCTCCATTTTTCAAGAAAGGTTCTTTGCTCCTCTTCAGAACAGGTTTTTCTTGTCTCTCAGCCTTAGATGGACAGGTGTGGCATTTCCTGCAGTTTCATCACTTTAAATTATCTCAGATCTCTCTCCTCAATTTAAGGTCTTGCCCATGAGTGATACTGTTCATCACTAAAACATTTGTTCATACAGGTACGAAAAAAGCCACTGCTGATTCTGCCCCAGGAGTTCTCAGGACCTTTCCTCCACATGCTTATGGAACATAATGAGAACTTCACATACGAAACATTCAAACTTCACTCTCTTTAAAAAAACTTCTTCAACTGAAATTGAAGATGGTGAAAATCCCACCAGTGTATTCTCTCCCCAGATGACCTCTCTCAATGGCTACATTCCAACACAAATGAGTATAGCCCTATACTGTTACCACTGATGAGTGGATGCTGCTAAAAGCTTCATTTAACCATTTTTCAGTAACTAAACTCAAGGATGCCAAACAAAAAAAGAATTAGCTTAACATAAAATTTGAGAAATTACTAATATTGTATTAATAGCAGTACTTTGATTTCGACATTGAGGACATGCTCTTGGCATGTTGGTAAGCCTACAAGCCAAGACAGTGAACAGTATGACCAAGGGATTTTTCAGATAGGAAGTCTACCTTCTTGTTATACTGCATTCCTGAGGCATATATAAAAGAGAAGCCCATCTCCCTCTACATCCCCTTTGCTAGGGATCTTCAAAGGTCAGAAAAGGGTAGCAGAGACAATAAAATCAGCAAGTGCAAGCTTTCCTTAAGACCAATGCATTCCCCAAATCCACCCAGTTGCATACAGTCCTTCCCTAAATACCAAGTCAAGATCAACTCCAATTAGACAGCTGATCTTTTGTCAGCTTGCTCTCAGATGCATCTCAACCCAGAAATTCCTTAACCATGCCAGGCAATCTACTGTAGGGCCTCATTTGACTTTTTACCATTTAGAAGGCTTTTTCCTAATTTTTACCTGGAAGCTGAATGTCCTTTCTGCTACCACACAGCTGGGCCTCTGACATACATCAGAACAGAGACTTGCAGAGTTAGTGGGCTTCCAAAATAATGTCCCCTACTTTGGGAAGTGCAGGGATCAATACAGACTTTCTAAGTTTACTTCCATCAGGTAAAAAAAATAAAGAAAAACAACCTAAGGTTTGAGACAAGGAGCATTTCTCATGTAACTCCTCAAGTAAAAGCCTGGAAGGTATTTCAGAATGCTAAAACTCACATGCATGATCATAAACCAAGTTGTTCTCCACCTGGCTTAGAGAAAAAAAGATAGCAAGTATTCTTGGAAGTAGTTTACGGGATTGACATGAGTTCTTGGGAGTTCTTTTCAAATTTTAAAGATCTGAAAGTTGCATTATCTATGAATTCCCCCATAGTTTATAAGATTTGTTCCCTATTATCTTTTAACGCTGTTTGGAATCAATTTCCTCCCTGGGAAAGAAGTACTCCCTTTATTTGGGGTAAACTGACGTGCACATGTGACTTTTTAATCAAGCATACAGAAGGAGGCTGACATAAGAATAAATTGATAGCTGAAGACAACAGGCAAAGCTACTGAATCAGATCAGTGTTCGTGAACTGTAAATTTGAGTTGTGTCCTTGGCAGCTTTCCGAGGACTAGTTATTCCCTTCCAGAATTATGCAGAAGTTTCTGCTGGATGGGGATATCACTGCAGCTCTAGTGGGGTGGGATTTCTTTCAACAAAACAGAACGTGTTCCCCCAAAATGCCTTAGTATTCCCTACATTAATAGTTTCTGCCTTTGAGCAAAAGCTACAAACATTAGCATGGCCAGTCCTCACCCTTCTCTCACTGCTCAACATGTCAATATTATTCTTCTTGTCACTCAACAGTTTCTTTGTTTTGGTTTGTAGGCTTTTCGTTTGTACTATTTTTTTTAATCTTTCCATTTCAATGCCTTCTTACTCCACTCAATTCAGTGGACCTTCTTTCTTGCTTATAATACCTAATTTCTCATTCAAAACATGATGCTCTCCTGATGAAGACTCTTACTCAGTACCACAACATGTTTCAATAAAAATTCTGGCTTCTAAAAACCACTTTTCTCCCATCCAAACACATCAGCCTCCACCCACAGTATTTCCACTAGCTCACATTTCTTCCCTACATTTCCTCAAGTTATATTTGCCTTCAAGGTTGCAACAAATTCTAGCTCTGTTTGGGTTTGTGTCTTTGGATCTCCTCCCAAACCTCCAAGCCCGATAACAATCGGCTTAGATTTCCATTTATTCCCTTCTGTTAGAGTCTCTTCCATTTGTACTGGAAGTGTATCCTGAATATTAACATTAACAATACACACTGCCAAGTCAGGCACCACTGGCTACTACCAGAATCAAATGGAATAATGCTTTCCATGAGTGTTGTTTGGGAGGGTGGCAGGAAAAGAAACCCAAATCACAGAAAGTGCACATCTACTAGGGAACAATTTATTAACTGCTTGATCGAGATCAAAACAGGCAACTGTTATTTGGAAGCTTCAATTACCAGTTTATTAACTCAGGAAACTGTACTTGCTTCTAGTTTATTTGGCAGGCAGATAACTGCAAGTGCCAACTGGAAAAAAAAATTCAAACAATAAAAGTAATTATTCTATGTATTTTGGCTACTGTTTGCTCTTGAATGCTATTGTGATTTGAAAAAAAAAGCACAAAACAAGGGGATGAAATCTTTGCAACCAATCTGTTACTGTCTCAACCATGTGATGAACATTTCATAACAAATTACTCCATTTCAAGCAAATGGCTAATCAGAACCAACCATAGTCATTTCACTTCTTCACAGCACTCTAAAACTGTTCCTAGTTTTCATCTTAGACAATATCACTTTTACACAGAAAATGCACATTCTTCCTGCTTTTGTTGCACATGACAAAATCACAGAAAAGCCCAGCCCTACTGGAATTTATCAATCAATAGAGCATTCTTCTTTGAGACCTACAAAAAAAACACTCTGTCCTATATCCTGGCACTATGGAACTTCCAGTACAATCCCTGGAAGGAGAACAAACTCTCTGTGGCATGCTCAGTACAGTGGACGGATTTCCCCCTTCCTGCCCTCTTCCAGCTGTGATAAACAAAACACCAAAGCAAAGTCATCCTGAAGAAGAAGGAAAATAAACCAGAACATAATAGACTTAAACATCAACAATAAATCAAAAAGCCATTCCAGTGTTATGGCAGGCAAACCACAGAGTGGTAAAGACAGCCTGTACACTGAAGAAAGTATTTAAATAATGTCACACCTTAAATAATAGTGTTTGGGATTCCAGCACAGAGTCTGCAGCTCTCTCTTGTCTTTTTATAGCTGATGCAAGGTTCCTTCAAAATAACCAATGAAGGTTTGTCTGGAATCATTTCAAGGTTCATTTTGTAGCCACATAAACATAACCAGGTAGCAAGCTTAAAAATCACTTCAAGAATTTATGCAATGGAAGTCTTCAATGTGGTACAAAAATAAAATGTGATTTGACAAAGTATGACATCACTGTCCTGTGATCTTGCATTTAAAACCACAAGTAATATTTTGAGAGCTAGTTGAGCATTCACAGTAAATACTGTGCATGACATCAGAATCCCTAGAAACAGCGGTAGCAAGCCAAGAAAGCATAGAAAAGATACAACTACTTCTGTGTTATTCAAAGGCTAAATTTAGGATAATGAAGACTATGTTCCTCTAGAGTCAATAGGAAGAGGATGTTGTTTTTAGAGAAACATTCCAGAGTCAGAGAAGAGCATGAACCCTCTTTGCACAGCACAGGAGGCATCAGGTATCTTGTGAAGGGTCCCTGAAGTGGAGCGAGGGGACTCCACATAGACTATTCCCACAAGAGTTGTCCCTTGGCCAGGCCAGGCTGGAATCTGAACATGCCAGTGTGCTCTGAAGAGGAGTGAACATGTCCTGCCTCCCCCTTGCTTGGTCTGGACATATATTTTGGGCAGATCCACCTGACAGCATGCAAAGCTAATTACCTCTCCCCAGAACCTAACGGGAGATTTTCGCATGGCATAGAGCTCCAAATTCTTGTGTTCCCACTGGATCCAGTCACATCTTCTCCCTCATCTTAGCAAAGCCTAAGGCAAGATTCAAGAGAAAGAAGATGTCAAAGACCTGGAGGCTAAGCTGGCAGTACCCTGGCAGGACAACAGTTAAAGGCTTCCAGAGCAGAAAGGGGGAAAGCTGAAGACAGAATGCAGGGGAGGAGCACAGGAGGCACACTCTTGGCGAGGCTTGCACTACCAGGTGCACATTAAGCACATCATTCCATATGTCTTACACAAGTTTACACACACCATGTACCAGACAGACAGAATTAATACAGGAGTTAAAAAAATAGAGCAGTTTGAAGATACTGATCCAGAGGGCAGCAGAGATCAAGTTTAAACACAGCCTTTTCCCCACTTCTGCCTGCTTAAGGATTTACAAATATGACCATCTCCATAGTTTGGGGGCTCTCCCTTGTGCGTGCCCCTACCTTGGCAGCTGCCTGCAAGGAGGTCAACCTATGTTTCTGGTGTTCAGACTCTTTTTGGGGGGCAATGGGATGTTTGAATCCCAAATTTCACTTAGAGTTAAGGAACAACCTTCATTAGTCACTCTTATAATACTTGACTTGATAACAACAAAAAAATGGGGGTGGGACTTTTCAAACACACATTTTACATCATTTTACACAAGATAAAGGTGGAAGTTTGTCACAATATCACCCAGAGAAAAAGGTTCTGGAATGGGCTTGTGTAGAACAGTGCAACCTCCCATGAAGAACAGACTGTATACAGTAAAAATGCTAACTTTTTGATCTAGTTGGAATTTGTTTACATTTTCAAATATTGGTTACTGTCCACATTCATAAATACTTGTCTGGATAATTCCTTAACTGTTTACACATTCTTCACAGTTTTTGTGAGCTACAGAAATTCTTCACACAAGAAGATGCAAGTTTCCTAAAATGTGCCAAAGTAGTAGAGGATTTGGTGCAAAATTATAGCTCTTTTGGAAACTAAGGGTTGTAACACCTCCTGCCTAAGCACAGCATTACTAAGAACTTCAGATAGGAAAAAAAAAAACAAAGGAAAACAAAAAAACAAACAACAAGAACAAAGAACACACAAAAAAATTCCTTGCACATAGCTGTGAGTGAGAAGAGAGAGCAGCCACTTTTTCAAAGGCTGCTTAATTTAAAAAATAAGCATATGGCTGCAGGCAAGCAATTTGTGAAATCTGCCACTCTACCCTGTCACTTCCAAGTTTATAATAGCTTACCATACACTTCAAGACATCAAAAGCAAGGATTTTTACCAACAAAACTAAGCACTCTCTGACCCAGTGTCTGCTTTTAATACATACATTCCAGAGATCCTGTCATCTTCCAGCCTCACTGCAGTGCTTGCCATCTCCTACTGGTACCGGTAATACAAACGCATCTTTGTCCACAGTTCATCCTTCAAGACCAGTTACACAAAGGCTCATCCTCCCTGTTTCCTGTAATATTTCACACCCTCTCCCTCTTTTCTAGTACTCCCATAGAGAAAGACTTTTGACTATGATCTTTATGTGAAAACCAGGAGTCTGATGCAGAGCTGAGAATGTCCTTTCCACCACAGCAGAACCTGTCTGATCTCCCATATTTCCTGGACATACCTTGTTGTTAAGGTAAACTCCAGAACAGCAAAAGCTTAGTCTGTTGGGAATTTCCTAAATCCCTTTCTTTCTGACTTCAGCTAACAAAGAACACCAACAATCACTTGGCAATACTCGAGGGCATGATCCAAAAAATACCTTAAAATTATTTATTCCAGTGAACTTAATGAACTCAAACCAGATCACAACTAAGTCTTGTCACTTCCCTGTAAGGAAGGGGATATATTTAATACTCCTTCTTTCTCTGGATAGATGTATTTCTCGCTCTGGATGTGCTATCTTGCTCCTAGCCCACTGTTACATTATCTTCTGATGATAATGCTGTAAATAACACCCTGCCTCATCATTTCAACAGATACATCTTGAGACGAATTTCCCTTCAGAAGGATATAACTCCACTTACTCCATGCCTTAACAGTCTCCTCTTTGCTGTTCATTTGAAAGGGAAAACCTCTCAACAACAGTCCAAAAACTCACTAGATAACTCATTTCAAGCCTGTCTCTACCAGAGCACCTGTAAAGTCCCTTAACAGTAGCAAGACAGCTATTATACCGTAAATATTGCCTGTGAGAACTTCAGAGGATCTTAAACCTTGCAGTATTTTGCCATATTGATAATATATGCTGTCTGTCCTTTCCTCACTGCACACATAATTCATAAATTCTCCCCAAACTAATTTATATACTTAGTTGGATTTTACAACCCAAATATGACCAAAGAAAAAGTCTCAGTCTCAATTTCAGAAAGAAAATTCACTGTTCAGGAAGACTAAAGATGGTATTTTCATCATGTTTGCATCACGTCCATTTTTCTCCACAAGAAGCTGTGGGTTTGAAGCACCAAAGGAGGCCACAAAAAACTGCAGAAGTGCTACAAACTAATTGGCAGAGACAAACGGAGACACAGGATTGCACAACTGACTCCAGTGAATAGCGGTACTCAGAATTAGAGCTAGCATCCAGATCGTACTGCCCAGGCAGCCTCTGTGACAGTCAGCTATTGCATCTGCATCTACGAACAGAATTGATGTTTTTTAAAAACAGACTACAAAGAGTGGAGCCATTTAATGCAGACATCAATATTTACAGTAGAAAACAGCCTTTTAGTCTTACATAATCAACAGTTTTGAAAAGAAAGGCTTAAAGCCAAATGGCCCTCCCCATCCTGATGTTTAGAGTAGCTCTAAATAGACAGGTAAATGCTGATGAGCATACCAACTGTATCCAGCATTATATTTGTACACCAAATGGTAAATAGGAAAAAATTAAGCAAACTTTTATTTTACTGCCTGAACTAATCTTTCCAACAACATGGAGGTTCACAACGACCCGAACACCACTGATAGGAGTCTTTATATCTGAAATATTCCCAACAGTATTTACACACTTTTTTGGCTGGAACATGTTTTAAAGGCAGTACTAGAAGGGTCCTGCATCAGCAGCTATCGAAATTACCTTTGCTCTCACAAATTTTCAAGTGCAAGTTTGACTATGTGTATTAATCAAATATCTTTAATATTTCTTTGCAAAAATGGTTCTCAATTTATTTCTCACTCTCACCTTCAGAGCACAGAAGATGCAAGAATCACCCATACATTTGTGTGTTGTGATTTGGCGGAAACTGCGGCGAAAAATGTCCAGGTGCCAGAGAACCTGAAACACAAAAAGGGGCACAGCTGGTTTTATGAATATGTACAATAAAATAGTGCATAAGCCTCTGATTAAAACTGCATATCAGATAATCCCAGAATTACACTAACATTATCAGCGGACAGGAATGCCTTTTGTCTAATTGCTAGTTGATATTTTCAACTTCCTTCTTTAGCTGTAACCTTCACATAGCCTAACTTACAATACGGCCTCCCTCTGAATTTCTTGCTTTTAGAGGAGAAAACTCTCTTCTTTGTGCCTGTGGCAGTGCCAGCTCAAACAGCTCCTGCCCTGCCTGCTCCCCTGTGCTGGAACCAGCACCAGCTGCTGTGCAGCTGCACTGTGAGGCTGGGCTGGGCTACCAGGGACAACCTATCCTCTGCCAGGGCCCAAACTCTCATGTGCCTCCATCTCCTGTGTCTTCTGAGAAGACAGACCAAATGCTGGGGAAATGCAGCACTAACAGTATATACATCGAGTTCTTGCAAGTAAAAGCTGTAAAATGCTGAAAGTCATTATGGCCAATATTATCATTAGTAAGTGCATTTACAGGCCATGATTACTGGCAGATTTCTACTCCTAACGTGTTTGGGCAATTATACCTTTCTCTCAGGACAGGTATGGTGGTAACCAGGTAGGGTCACACTTATTCTTAAGTTTCATCACTAAATCTGTGAACTCTATTCCAACTCATATTTGTAAAACAGCATATTTGTAACCCATCTCTGAGGTGTTTCACAGTCAGCTCCTTATGCACAAAAATGTGGTGAGTCCTGGCTGTTTGAGCTTCAACTCACAACAACTGGACTTTCTTGTAACCCTCAGAACCAGCAGCCTCTCAGAAGGCAGGAGCTTGCACTGAAAGAAGTCCTGCCCTAAATCACGTCCTGCCAGGTTCCGGGCAGAGCTGCACGGTCCAGGCTGACGTGTGACTGAATGCTTTGTGAGCACAGACAGAGGAACCAAACTTCTTATTTCTGAGGAATTTGTCCAGAGCAACTGGCTAGAAAAACCTTAGCACTCTGAAAATATTCGTGCTGGTTTCAAGAAGTTTTTCCAACTGGAAAAATTTGTTACCTAAACCATAATAACACACAATATTCAATAAATGTGTTTTGAAATAGAATCTGTAAAGTTTCCCAAAACTTCAGAATTGCCATGGCTATGTTTATATTCTAACTCTCCCTGTAATTAAGGGCCTGGGAGGCAACACAAGCCCTGGAAACATCTGATTACACACAACATTCTTGAAGAACTACTGCAGACTTTACAAAAAGACAGAAAAGTTACATTTAGGAATGAGTCCAATTTTTTTATGTAATTGTCTTTAGAGTTTATCTTGAATGTTTAGAGAAATTCTTAAGAATAAGGAGCAACAAACATTCAAGAGCATCTCAGACTGAGTGTTAAAAAAATTAAGATAAGCCCCAGAAGTACACATGTTATGAAATTACTACCATCTTGCTTTTCTTTAAATTCAGCTTTGATTATAAGTACTTTTGGTATCTTCTCTCTCAAGCTTTAGATGAATAGGGTTTCAGTAGAAGACTAAAGGTCAAGTCATAGACTTAAATCTTCATGTATGGCATGCAGCTGGTTTCAGGATCTGCTTAATTCTGACCCAGTCTTAGGAGGCAATCAGTGATTATGCCTTACAGCTTAATAAAATTGATACAGAACATCACTGGAAATTCCACTTCTCTGTTATAGCTTCTCTATGTACCTAGTAATATTTAGATGATTTGCATCTAAATATGCGGGGAGGGGATGTATCTGGAATCTGAAGTCAGTCAAGAACCTGATAGTGCCCACAGGAAAAAAATAAAATAGAAGAACAAAGCCCTAATGACAAAGTCTGTGCTGCATGGACAAGCCATAGGAAGGGATGGGAACTGATGTGGAGAAGGGTTTTAAATCCTGCTGCCAGAACAACTGAATTTCAACCATCAGACTTCAAAACATCTAAATGATGACAATATATCAGCTATATCACTCTACTCAATTTTGGCACTGGAAAAAGTTTTTCTTCCAAATCAAAAGGTAAGCAGTCATTTAAACTAAGCTATAAATCAGCAGTTAGAATTAGGACTGAATTACATTAAAAAATATCTTGTATAGGAATTATTAATACTTGAACTTGACTGGTTCAACAAAAAAGTTAAATTTACTTTTAAGACGTATACATATATACTGCAAGCTATGCAATATTCTATTATTAAAAGAAATTCTACATGTATTTTTATCTTTGGTTGACACAAGTGTCACAACCAAAACATTCAAGTACAGTAAATGATGGCTATGTATATGCCACTGATTTCACCAGGAAAACCTGAAAATGAAAAAAGCTGTTCCTTAATTCAACAAACCTGCATTCCCAAATGTAACTTTATCTAGGCCCACAAACAATTACACACTCAATCTGGGCTATATTTGTTCCACAGTAAAGCCTAAGAAAATACTGCAACAGACAGAGGGCAAAGACAAAACATTCTTTATTCTATGTTCTTACCTGTAGTGCACTATTCAGGAAGCAGCTGTTCTGCCCTGGTTCATTGCTGAGACCTTTACTGGGTGCTATTGAGGTGGTATTTCGTGGAGTAAACATGCCCTGCACATTCCCCCGACCCACAGAAAAGTAATTTCTTTTCCAAGACATCTTCCAGTTTCAGCTGCAGAAAATGCAGGTTTAGGCTACCAGAGGATTTGACTTGATCAGACTCTTCCTTTCAAAAAAATTCAAAACTGGAACAACATCCAATCTTCTTTAAACTAGAATTTAAACAGTATTTATCCTTTTGCCAAGACACAAGCAGTTTCCTTCTTTTAAATCCAGCCTGGGATGCTATTCTTCATTTGCTGTTTATGTATGCAAAAACCTCTTGTGTGTGGCTGCATATAAAGTGTTTCCAAAGGGAAGGAATCCATGGTCATGCAAGTTCATCTGTTATTCTGCTTCTCCCTCTTCCAAACAGGCAGTAACTTCAGGGACCAAATGGCAAGTCAAGAAGGTCCCAGAAACAAGAAGGAAAACCACAGCTACCACCCACACCTCGAAAAACCCAGCTCCTGTAATCCTTCTATAATCCTCCTGAAGATGGGAAGAATCCAATTAATAAGGGGGAAAAGAAACCACAAGCAAAACACAACCTTGGCAGCTCCCGTTCAGTTATGTCTGCCTTGGCTGATGAGAGAGACATTATGACATTATCCTCCCAGGCAGAAAAGAAGCAATCCCAGAACTTGAGAGTGAGGAGCTGTAAAGCAGAAAGTCTCCAAAACAGTTTCTTCTAATTCTGTGTGCGATCTTCAGGAGTTTCTTCTCTTGATCCTCCTTTTGCAATGGGAATGCCCCGCCGTGCCAGAAAGCTTGAGAGAGAAAAATAATCAAAGGCTTGCGTCATTTAATTACTCTCTTGGTTATGTAGTGTTCTGCCAAGACCAGTGTTGCCTCACCTCCCACAATACCCTGGATCTTATGAGACAAAGTAAGAAAAATGAACCTTCCTCCACCCAAAAAATAAAAGAATACCGAAGAGAACAGAGAATTACAAGAAAAGCATGCAAGAGAACAAGGGGGGCTTGGAGTATGTTGGAAGGGTTAAGAAGGAAGTTGGTTTGAAAATGTAAAATACAACATTCAAGTGAACCCCATGGCAGTTTTCATACATATCCTTTACAATCCTGTAATGTTAATTTTTGTTAAGATCTGATTCATTCAAGCAGCTGTACAAGGATCTGTGATTCTGTGACTACATGCTGGCACGGTGTTCACCCCAGAACTGGGATTTTGCACTGAATGTGGAAGGCCAAGAAAACAAAGGCACAAGTCTCATCCTTGACTCAGCAGCCCACAGCTCTCTCCAGAATAAAAGCAGTCTCCAAACTTTCTTCATCAGAAACTGTGTGTGTCTCTAAAATGCCACTTCATCTAGGTACATGGGATATACAGTGTCTTCCAAAAGACACAGAAGCTTCTGAAAAAGCCAGAATTTTTCAATAGAAACTGCTCTTCCCACCACAAGTTCACTTTATTCCTCATCACAGGAAAGGAAAAAAAAATTAAGAAATCCCTGGAAAAAGGAATTTCAAGATTCATGGCAAAACACTTTTTTAAAGTTCTCACAAGCACAATCCACCTGTACTTACAGAAACTTGCATAATATTCTCCAGGGACATTCCCAATGACATTTAGGACGATTCCACTTTCGATACATATTAGAACAATTGAAATTACCTGTTATGGCTGGTATGACAAAATTACTCTAATCCAAATGTGCTCAAGTATTAATTGCAGCATGAAGTCACTAAAAATAGACATATGTAGAGTTTGCACATCAACAAAAATTAACTAAGAAAATAATACCTTAAAGATACCCTGGGTATCTGTGAACACATTTTTCCCCTTCCTCACGATTGCAAATTCTTCATCTCCTGTGAAAACACAGAAAGAACGTCCTCAATTCCTGCACATGAGTTACAGCAGCCTAACACAACCGCTTCGAGTAATATTCTGTTTGTACTTCTGTTAAACTCATTCTACAAATATTAACCAAATCTCATCACTGCTGTAAGGGAGGTAAGTGTCTTCATACAGATGAATAGTCTTGGTTGCAACTGTGCCATCCAGAATTTCTGATGAGCTTGCAAGCCTGCAGACACAGACCTTCACCACGCCTGTCACACAACATTCCTGAGAGCTGAACCTACATGGGAGTCAGTTCAAAGCAACTTCAGCCTCAGTCCCCTTTGTTTGCTCAATCCCTTAATGCACCATGAGCCAACCATACTGCCACTGTGAGCTAATTCAGTGCCAAGCAACAATTTAGAGATCCCTGTAAACCAACACCACTTGCAATAGGTGCAGTGCGTGTGCACTGCAGAATGCTGCATGGAATGAGCGGAGAAAGGCACTGCTGCCTCACAAAAAACACCAAGCCAAGCACTGTCTTCTTTCTGCAGCTCCTACAAAAAATGAAAAATGTAATCCAAGCCATGCCCAAGATGCACAGCTGAGAGCAGCACCTATTCAGTGGATTTCAAGTTCAAAACAAAATTCTGCTCCCAAACTGGGCTGTAAAACTAACTCCTAAGTACTTTTTGAGCCAAGCTGTCTCAGTTATGACAAGCGAATACAGTTTGTTAGTTAATTTTTATTGTCTTGGAACCAGAAACAAGATTAGAGGCTTTGTAATTCACCTGTCATTGCAGCAATACTGTTTCAAGCTGGCTCAAACCCTTGCAATAACTGTGCAAGCTCAGTACCTGCACTGCATCTGCACAGGCTTGGCAGGACTGACTTCTTACCACATGTTGGCCATGACTGCTCACAGGAGCAAGTCTGGATTGCTCAATTGGCTGCATGGCCCTTGCAAAGCTAAGAACAAGCAGAAAACACCCAAGCTGGTAACTACCCAGTTAGGACAAAACCAGGTCTCTGGAGGCAGGTTCACACTGTGCCAACCTCTAAGTTAATGACATGATATAAAAGCTCATGTTAAATAATGATATACATACAAGGAGTAAATAAAATT
Source organism: Formicarius rufipectus (assembly GCA_013399695.1). NCBI lineage: Eukaryota > Metazoa > Chordata > Aves > Passeriformes > Formicariidae > Formicarius > Formicarius rufipectus. Next base: position 210,814 of record VXAU01002936.1, on the reverse strand, counting down.
TTGAAAATATATAAAGAGGATATAATAGAAAAGTAAACCCCACATTCTAGCTCTTCCCATCAATTCATGCTGCTTTGTAGTAGCTTTCTTCAAGAAGCAGTGAGGGCTTCCAGACACAGTCTCAGAAGACAACAGAGACACAAGACATCACTCCAGCAATGCCACCCCAAAGCAAAGCTGGCCATGGTTCAGCACGTACTTCTGGCCTGAAGAAAGCCAAGTCTGTCCTTGGCCAGCACAGCACCCTACAAGATGTACCACAGAAGATTTCAGGACCCTGTTCCGCTCCATATACCCTTGCTAAATCAATCACATAGAAACACAAGCATCTCAAGGATCATCCTTTGTTCTCTGGCAAGGTGCCACTATTACTGCTCATTTTAAGAGAGGGGGGGAAAACGTAACAACCCCCTCTTACTGCAGTCTCATGTCTCTCCAAACATCTTAGGCTTCTGCTTGAACCCCCATTTCAGGCACGTGTCTGGATCAGAACCATCTGTTCGGGAAAGAAGATGCTTCCATTTAGCACTAGCTATGGCTGAAATCAATTATTTATTACTCTATTAAATAAAAGCAAAGGTCTAGAATGTACTGTTCATTACTTATATTTCCGAAGAAACTTTCAAAACACAAAACCAAGTAAATGCTTCGATGTCTCAATCTATGTGATTTCTGAGAATAAACTTCTCATCCCCTAGATTCTCCCACCTCTTCTGGGGCAGGGAGTAGATTAATGGTGTTGAGGGCAAATTGTTCCTTCACATGCCAAAACAACTCTGGAAGCCTAAATGGTGAGAAGCAGCTTTTAAATACCTTATTTAAGTAATTGTTCATAACAAAAATAGAAGAAAGACAGACATGTCCAATACAATGGGGTTTGGTGGACATTTTCAGCCAGACAGCTTCTGACAGTGTGGCTCTTTCACTGAAGAAGCACAGAATGATCCCATTGACTAATCCCATGGTTGCTCTCAGCTGGAGGAAGAGGTTTTAGAACCACAGGTTTAGGAACATACTTTCTCCACATAGCTGCAATGATGAAAGTATTTGCTCATTTCTGCATGGATTAAATTATATTTAATTGCAGACTTATCAATATTAGGGCCTTCATTTGCAGTTTAGACAACCCAAAAGACAGTCAGCTTTGCAAGTCAGTTTAAATTCAATCTTGAAGGTGATCAAATAAAACAGAGGGATGGAAACACTTCCCAATACCAAATAACCACGAGGGTGGATGAAGAAACGAATGAACAAGGCAGTGACCTCCAAGGTAAACATGTCTGACTGAAGTCAGCTGCTGGACAACCCAAGAGGACATGACTTCCTCCTCTTGAGGATGTCTCTGCTTTATGACAGTCTTAGCTAGACAGAAATACCGGGCAGATTTATTTGCACACCTGGATGATAAAGTGCAACTACAAAATGTAGCTTTCCATTCATCTCTATTACCAAGAATTTTTGGACAGTACAAATGGGATAAGAAAGGAAAAACAAATCTCTGCATTATGCATGCATTTTCTCAGCTTTGATTGCCACATTGGGAGAAAGGGATGGGAAGGAGTGTCATGCTTTGGCCACTAAGCTTACATCCATTTCTCAGTCTTCCTCCTAAAGGAACCACTTAATTACCTGGCTCTGTGCTACTTGTGCCCACTGGGTGGAACCAGGAACTGACAGCACCTTACAGCCCACAACAGCCTGGTCTTCCTTAGTTTTCATTCTGCTGTTGCACAATTCTCAGTCTCTGAAGTGCTGTGAAGTTACAGCAAAGCTTGGAGTATCAGAGACCTTCACAGAATCCTGCTGGAAAATAAACTCAGAATTTGCAAAGGCAAACTTTCAGATGCACTTTCAAGATGCACCTTCAGATGCACAAACTTTCAAATGCACTTTTAGACAGCCGGGAAATCCTTCCACTTAATTGATGCAAACGCAATGACCCAACTGTTTGGCTGAAAGTGGCTAGTAAAGACCATCAGAATGATCTTGAAGAAAAGTTTCCCCAGATCCACAGATGTGCCACCTCACAGAGTATAGGTCCAGCAAGCCTGAGCAAATCCTGCAAGTTTCCCAGAAGACACAAAAAAGGTCAGTTCTGAGAGATCAGCTCATAATAATGGAAAACAGTGAGCAAGCTAGCATAATAAACATCTCATTTCAGTCACTAGGTACTTGTACAGCCTACTAACCACTACCCTGTAATCAGGATACTTGATGGGTCAAATTGCATTTTGGGAATGCAGTTCCCTGAAGTGGGACTGTTGGCATTTCTGTAGACCGCTTACTGCTTCTACAGTGATTGGAAGGAAAAAGCTGAACAACTTTATGAAGAAAGAGTATGTTCTTATACAGACTTTTCAAGGCAATAAATAACCCGCAATACACAAAAACAAACCCACTCTGTTCCTCTTAAATGCTCAGACCACCAAGGGGCACAGAGACACCACATTCTGCAGAAAAATCTCTGAGACTCTGCAAGCTCCTCAGGTCCAGGATAGCTTTGTACTGCATGAAAACACTCCTTACAGCAGATACAGTTCTTCATCTTCCTCATCCAAAATGCTCCTGGGATTTCATAAAACTCTAGCAGACTGCCTCTTAAACCAGTGCAATGAAATCTTGCAAACACTTACCTAATCTGAATCATTTGATTTTAAGCCTGACAGTCAGCCAAATCTATTTAAAGAGCATCTTTCACAGTAAGGGGGGGGGCGGGGGGGGGGACCAAAAGAGAGGAAGCACTGGCTTTGAACTGCAGAAGTTTTAGTGATGGTGGAAAGCTGAAAATCTCTACCTTCTACCTCCCAAGCTCAAGGGGAATTTCTCTGTTTCTTCCCACCTGCTTGCAGGTGTTAACCCTGCCCCAGGGTTACACAGGCTTTTCTGCAGCCCTCCCTGAAAGGAGGACAGCAGCTGGTACACACCTGTGTTCTGTGCAAACTCACAACCAAATAGACTTGTGTTCAGAATTGTCACTTATCCTGTAGACTTACTGGGACAGTAGGACAGCAGTGTCCAAAGTCTGATAAAGCAGTTAGGAGGACTCAAAGGATCTAGCTGGCCTTCAAATAATGAGAAAAGCTATTAACACCCACCAAGTAAAGAGACCTAACACAACAAAATAATAATTTAAAGGCAAATAACAATTAAGTAAAAAGGCCAAACACACAGCTCTACTTCTCTAAAACCAGCATTGCACCCTTTTCTGATCAACAATAACTTAACCTGCAAGATGATCTAGAAGTTTCCAGAGTAAAGCATCTCTTCTTAGACACTGTAATTTATAAAATCACACTGTGGGATAGTTGAGTAATAAAGGGTTTCCATTAGAGGAAAAACAATGAGAAAGTGGAGGCCAGAACTAGAGATACAAATGTCACATTACTTACTTTGTGTGGGGCTTATTACCAAGACACACTTTACTCCCCAGATAAAACTTTTACTCATATCAAAAACATGATATTAATAACCACTGATGTCATGGACCACAGTACTTTCAGCACACAGATTTGCTGTGGAGGTTACAGGGAATGAAGGCAGAGAAACCCACAGCCTATTTCCAAAAACCTTTGGAAGCAGCAGCCCCCCATTATGTCACACAATCTTGTTAGCTTGGCAACTTTCCTCTGACAGTTGAAGAAGGAAGGAATGTATGTAAAATTAAGAAAGTCTGCCCAGCCTTGAGGGAATTCAAACCCTTTCAAAACAACTTCCACTCCCTTCAGATCTCCCCTTCCCTGCTGTACAGCTCTTTCAGTACTGCTGTACATGATAGTAAAAGCCGCATCACAGCACACCTGGATTTCCAAAGTGCTTATCCTCAAGTTGTGTGTTACTTTCTACATGAAATCTTATTTTCCCAAGTCTGCATTACAAAAACACTACCTTCCCTTAGGCCTGGTGCTGGACATTTCACAAGGAGGAAGGGTGTGGTGAAACCAGTTTTTCATCCCCCTCCACATGGACCTTGTGGAGTTTGGATAAATCGGACAAACACAGCAGTCTCCAATGTTATGCAAGTGCTCAAAAGCAGTTAAACATCACCAATCAACCCTGTGTAACACAGAAAATCAGGACAAACAGGGCAGCTGGCAACCATATGGTGAAATGGAAGGTTCTGGTTTGATTCTAGAGAACACTCAGCTGCCAGCTATTCCCTTCCCACACTTCACTTTGGCCTTCCAAAGGGGAGCTGCAAGATGAATTCAGTATTTGATCCAGTCTCCAGATACAAACATTTTGACTGCAAAATTCTGTATTTTACAGCTATCAGCTATGGCAAAAAGACTTTAAGGCCCTTTTTCCTATGGCACTTTATTAACCAAAAAATCTCATCTCTCTTCCAATAATACTGCTGATCCAAGAAAACAAGAGTTTTCCACTTTATCTTGTAAATTCCAGCCGAACAGCAACTCAAGAGTTCCTAGAAGCTTTCAGAAGCTTTACTAGTATTCAACAACATATGGTTTAATGCTGATAACTTTTTAAAACCTGGAATCCTGCTGTTCTTTTCCTAACCTTGAAGATTTTCACTGCTGAACAGAAGAATTCTTCCTCTTCTGTAACTGTAGCTGCTACCTTGTTATGAGTTTATGTCAATTTTCACACCCCATTCCTTCCTTAAAACAGAAGTTAGTGGCAATCAACTCCCAAATCATACACTGCTCACATTATAACACCAAAAACTCCTGTTTCATTAAACTCTATTTATTGTACCTTGATTTCAGTTAACTTTGGAACAACTGAATGTGTTAACAGACAAACATCCACACGGAGTAACAACCATGAGACTAATACACTGAAGGTAATAACAGACTTTGATCGAACAGATGGGCAGGTTTTGTGTGGAAAAAGCCATCTTTCCATTGATCTGTTAAGAATCTAAAAGTCAAATACTGCAATGCAATCCAGGTAGTGCTCAAGGGGAAAGATGACAGCCAGGGCCGAAATCCCTTTCCTTAACATGTGCCTGGTGAAAACCTCCACAAAGGAGGGGCAGACAATTCCCACCTCCCTCCTGACCAACAGCTGGGGATGGACAATGTATTTGTTAGTACTTCAAAAGTATTTATTCCCTCCCTTTTTTCTCCCAGATCAGGACAGTGTTTGGTATTAAAATAATACTTCTAGATTATTCTCAAACTATTAATTCACTTTTGTGTTTTATTTGTAATACCGCTACCACATATCAAGATGTCTTGCAATTCCCATATTCTTAACAGACTAGTAACACACCAAAGTGCAAAACTAAACCAGTTTAGTGGAACTCACAAAAACAGAGAGTGAAGAGTGAGCAGCAGTTTATGGTGCCATTGCTGGGTCCCAGTATTAGATGCTTACATAATTTTTTTCCTGTTTTGCTAAAATGGACAAACAGAAAGAGCACTGCTGCACTGCAGAATATTACAGAGATTCATACTTCACATAAAAATATAAAACTATGCACCCAGCATCCACAACATGCTGATTATTCCTCTTTTTTTAAGCAATCATCTGTGCTGTATAGCTATAAATAACACTTCAGCAGAATCACGAGTGTGCACAAGCAGGCATACGCTGAGTTTAAGATCATTCCTGTTTAGTTTCAGAGGAATAAGTATAACTAATAAGAACAGAGAAACTGATTTTTGTTTCATTTGGCTTTGTATATGGAAGCATTTTGCTGCAAAATCCACACAAGGCTTCTAAACCTGAGTAGGAAAAACATTCATGCATACCACAAGAAAAAGCTTACTTTTACTTTTACTTACTTTTACTTTTCCCATAACCAAGAGCACTTAATAGCATATGGAAAGAGTAAAACAAACAGGTTGGGGAAAACATATCATGACACCTCACCAATAACCAGGAACAGACAAGCAGGGAGAGTGGAACTCTAAGCCTGATTTCTTGTTTTCTATACAACCAGGAGACCTGCAGAAGAAAATATCTGATTGAGGCATTCAGAGACATAATAGAAGAAAAGACTCTCTCTGCAAGGAGGTGAGCTGGGTCACTTCCTTTTCCAAATAGGAAGCATATAGACACGACCAAATCTCAATTTGACATCCCAAACTTGCAAACAAAGTGTTGGCAATATGCTGCCATGCCTTCCCTGTGGCTCTTGCACCTCAAGACCTGACCTGGCTGCCAGGTCCACTGATGGCTGAGGCACCATCCAGGGACATACTGCGCCTCTGCCCAGTTGCAGACCCATTCCATTACACCATCTCAAGAAGTACATGGCTATTTTGGAGGGCCCCTCCTGTGTGTTTTAAAGAAGAGGATAATGACAATTGAATGCACAATACCCCTGAGCTCACAGCTAATCATCAAATACAAGCAAAGTCATATAATGACTTCTGCAAACACAGGAAAGGCGCTCCTGTGTAACAGGATGTGCAGCTAAATACATTACCTGACATTTTACTTTCTTTGAGAAGCGCCTTACAAATGGACAAATTGCTTAAATTCTTCTGGTATATCTTCTGAAAGATGTACTAGAACAAATGTTTTGGAGAACAAAACATTTGTTAATCAGGCAGCCATAATAAAAGCCTTCAAACCAAGTTTAACCTATTTCACCATGTGAAATTTGGAGTAGATGGTTAAAACAGCCAAAAATATCTTGACTGTCATACGTGGTATACTCATCAAACACATTTCAGAAACTCAGATATTGGAGAATACACAGTATACACACATGGAGCTTCACGTTTGCCAAGCAAATTGTGTAAACAAGTTGTCTGAAATACAGACTTTTCATTTTATGTCAGAACTAACAGCAAGGTGAAGCCAAAAGATTTAGCACATGAATTTTTGCAAAACTCTGGCCACTTTGAATTCAAAGTCTGAACTCAGATTTCTAAATTACAATTCAAAGAGACTGGTTTTCTACATCTTACCAGACACTACCCTAAGAAACTGCTTCCATACTGATTGTAAAAGCTCATGAAGCTCTTCCCAAGATTTTAGGATATTAAAATCCATAAGGAATCTGCTAGGGGGAGAAAAAAAAAAACAAAAAAACCCAAAACCAAGCCAACAAACAAAATGCTGCTCATTTTATAAAATGCAGAACAATGACACAATTGCATTGTATCAAAACCAGGCTTATGGAGATGATGTTATTGTTTTCATTCAGAAAGGTTATTTCATTTTCACCAGAAAAGTACCGTGAAACTACCCAATGCAAATAGGGTTATTTTGTGTCCTGCTGTGGCCTAGAGAGATCCACAAAGCATGAAAGAGACTCTTGTTAAGCACAAGCAGGCTCTGTCCTAATGGGTCACAGAAGCTGTGCAAATGCAGTATAATACAAGCTGAACAGACCAGTTGGGCAGTGGGGAAAGAGAAAGAAGAATGATGTCAACAGCTTTGATTTATGTTTTTCTCTGCCTGGTGATGAAATGACCCTACTGAGCAGCACCANAAAAAGACAAAAAACCCCAAAACAAAACAAAACCGGAAACACTCAAGAAGAGATATATTCCCTGGAAGGACTCCTTCCACATAACCTGCAGGTTGCTCACTGCCAGAAAAAGACCATGAAGAGGTAAGTCACACAAGTTCTTTCTGAAACGGGAAGAAGACTGTTAACCATGACATTGACACAGAATTATGAAGGAGCCTAGGAAAGTTATAAAACATTTACTCAACTGGCACATGTGCAAAGGAAAGCACCCTTAAAAGAACTTGCTGCTGTTGTTATTTTAATACAGGATGAAAGGGAGCAAATTTAAGTCTATGTACACATACCCCCATATAAAAAACTGAGGCAAATTACCCAGCCAATAACAAGCATTAAAGCCACTAAGTTGAACATGAAAAGAAAAGCAAGCAAAAACTACAGTCTAGCTCAACATCACAGTAGGATTTCAGCCTGGAAATAAAGGATACTTCCTTCAGAGATTTAATTGCACTTTTTTCAGCAGTAGTTCAATTGTTGCAGTGCTGCTGTGGGTCTGAGCTCCAGAGAAAAGCAAGCTGCTACTAATGTTACTCTCCCAAATCTGATCCTGCACTGAGGGCCAGAATCACTTGTGAAGCTGAACACCTGTGTCCGGCAGAAACCACCCATCCCTTCAACAGTGACTCCCAGGGGTGCTGCAAGGTTAAGCACAAAGGATTACAGGGATCCTGGCTTAGTCCAGCACAGAACACGAGTTTAGGATGCTGTGCTTTCAAAATTTTATGTATGTTGTATTCTGCTCATCTTTTTTTTTTTGTCCCTGAAGGGAAAAATGCCCAGCCTACAATGATGTGTGTCACGCTTTAAGCAAAGTGCCTCAGGGAACAGGGCTGGGGCACAAAGCAGCTTTGGGGAAAGGTCTCAGGCAAGAGACAACTGCAGCTCTAGGGGTTCTTCTGCTCCAGCACACGCCAATAGCGACCGGCAAAGTATCTGGATCCCAGGACGATACTGTTTGCAAAAGCATTTGGGTTCTGCCTTCTAATTACATGTGTAACTGTTAAGTGAGTGGCTGTGCCATGCAGCATCCCTGGGGACAGGGGTACAGCCCCATCCTGCCCTGTCCCTCCTGGGGAGACACCCAGCGTGTTCAGGGATGGGGGCTCCAGGCACTGCAGGGTACAGCTCGTCTGGGGACGGCACAAGGTTCCTGGTAAGACATCAGGGGCCACTCAGCGACGGACTGGCTGGGAAGCTGAGACACAGGTGCTAAGAGGACAGTTGCACATGAACTTAGTTCCATTTTGTTTCCTCTCAGGTTTTTTTTAATCTTCTCTTTTTTAAAAAGAAACAAAATTCCTAGTATTACTTGAATAAAATTCGTGGCTTTGACGTTAAAATCCCTTCAGTTTTTCAGGATCCCACCACAGGAGAAGGGTTAAACACGCCCACCTTAAACCCTGTGGAGGACTCGACATCCTCTCATAGCAATCCAAAATGGTCTCCAAGGCTTGCTTCTTCCTACAGACTCCAGTACAGATCACAGAGTCACCACCCACACCAGGATCTCCTAGAGCTGGTCACAAGACAGTCCTCACCTTCCAGTTGCACAGCAGTCACATGCTGCCCACACCTTCTCTTGCCAAATCGTGTTAGTGCCAGACCTGCTGATGCCGCTCCAGGCTCATGTCTACAACCATTGTAACACTGTACAATAGGACTTGCTTTCCCCAGAATTCCCCAGACAATATGCTGGCAACACAAGAAATACTGAAGAGATGCAACTGTTGCATCAGCAACTTGGTGTAGAAAGAAACAAGACGCAGAACACTGGCAAGGCATACAAGGACAAAAGCAAACACTGTCCTGGTTAAAGTCCTCTCTCTCAGAATAACCAGGCTTCAAGGAACAACCACCTGGCATCTGGGAAAGCAACATCTGTGACAGATATGCTTGTGGAGAAGGGTTACCACACCACAATGGCACTTTCAGTCATGTCATTACACCACAAGAAATGCTTTGTTGAGAAATCATTTCCCAAATTTTCCTTCCATGCTACAAGAAAGCATTCAGATATACTGTTACTATAAATATTACCATCCATTGCTTAACCAGCATTACAAGTCACACTTCCTTATACACACACCTGTAAGGGAAACAGGAAAAAATAAGAATATTTTATCCAAATGAAGAGTCTGTGCATGTTTCCTCTGTGATTAAAAAAATAAATCACATGTGTGTGCACATGCACACGTGCAACTAAGTAGCTACTCTGGAAAAATCTTACATTTCTGGTGAGTTGGAACTGAAATCACTCCATTTGAAGATAAACTACTCTGAGCTTGAGCCAAAAAGTGTGGTGTTAGATGTGTTTTCTTTGCTATGCCAGCAGGAAGTTTTTCTGGCTTTTTAGCATTCTCATTTTCTCCCAGTTCACCTAAATTCTCCAATACCAATATACTCTTGTGACCCAGGTACTCAACAATTTAGGGCAGCAATAGTAATGCATATCCTGCAGTGAAATCAAGTACATGAGAAGCTTCAGATAAAATTTATATTTATATGCATGGAATGCCACATCAGTTAAAGGGACTATTATTATGATCCAAAATATCAGAACCTGAAGAGACACCACTGGAAAATGGATGAAATGACATGGCTGAGATACAGTATTCTTTGGAAAAGTAATCTGGTCCCACATCTTGTATCTTAACTCCTAGGAGGAACAGCAAACTGATTAGCATCAGTTGGCTCATGGTGGAGTCAAAAACTGTCATTCTGCAAAGCCTTCATCCAAATGCATTTGTTCCAGCTCTCTTCATTTTGCTTTTTGATTATTTTCATATCTATTCAGAAGGGTAGTCTCTAACCCACTGCATTGACTATGTCCCATTATTCCCCCTTCCCATGGTATATCAGTCTCCCTTCCAAGGGTTCTCACGTACAACAAAATGTTGACTTTCCCATTTGTAAGTGCATTATTAAATGCTGCTCCTAACACTGATGGTGCCAGCCTTCGTCAGCCATTAGTTACATTATAAAGCAAATGCCTCTGTTTTTTCTCCATCAGAGAACGTGGAAAAATACCAAAAACATCTACAAAACTATCTGGTTATCCTCCAAATCACTCCTTTCCTGCCAAGCATGGAGAAGCTCAACAGCAAAGCAGCAGGTGTGCCAAAACCATTGTTCATCCTGACAGCCACCACAGTCTGCTTCCTTCGCTCCTCAGGCTGTTTGTCATGTTTCTCTGGCCCTAAACAGAGAACTCTTTAACCTGCAATCTTCCTGTGGGGGTTTATAAGGACATCTAAAAGTCTGAGACCACGGCTGTAACCTACAGAGATAACTATATTATAAACTAAAAACCTCAGAAAACACAAACTCCTGTACGTTCACTGCAATGCTTCTGTCAAAAAAACCCAATAGGTTTCTTTAAAAAAAAGCAAGCCTGAGGCTGCTCTAACTCCCACAAAGTTCAAGGCTACTAGAAAGACACATCATCTCAAATAGGTAATGTCTGACAGTAACCTTATTAAATAACCAAATGAAGCCAGAATCTCACAGCCATGTGGTGAAGAGGGCACTTCTCTCCCCACCCCAGGGCTCTGGGGCAGGCAGTTCACACTTAGGCTCTCAGAAGCAAATCCAGCCCACCAAAGTAGCACTTTTGGAGGGACAGCAAGAGGGGAGGAGAGGGGGTTGCTTTATTTCCTACTGGGTTAGAGACCTGAATCAACTTAGCAAGAAGTTAGGGCAAGGAAAGTGGAACTTCCAGGTACAGATCAGAAAAATCCTGCCTTTGCAGACTCTGATCAGTATCCTTGTAATTCTGGTCTACTGTAGGCTGCCTGAGAAATTATTCCTTAAAAATCTGGAATGCATTTGAACAGGCAAAATGTTTATTATACTGAATGATGAGTACTAAAACTGATACATGGATTATTCCCCTCCTCACCCCCTCTAATGACAAATTCTAGAACTGGATTTATCATTTTGTGGAATTAAAACCTCTTAGTGTCACCAAATGTACCAAAATAGTGAGGTGGTTTTTTTTTTTTTTTTTCAAATCTACAAATTTAAACAAAGATGCACTTCTTTCTAAGCCAGAGCAGTGAAGAAGTATGGAAAATAGTGACAGACTTCCAAGAATCACAAAATTATTACTAATTTTGGAAACAATATACTTTACAAAATGCAGGAGATCAGTAAACCAGCCAAAGCAAGTTGACTGTTTATAAATCAACACATTAAAATAATAGAAAAGTTATATCTATATTTTGTACTTCATTTCATCATCAACTTTCTAACATAGGAATCATTCAGTAAAAAGAAGACCACAAAGGGCATCTAACTCATTAAAAAAGAGTCAGGAGAGCTTCTGACTAGGTAATACTTACACTGTAAAGTAAATGGGATTGGAAATGAATTGCCGACATTCCTTCCAGCTGTGACAATCATTAAGGTGAGAAAAGATTCTGACTTCAGATTTATTATGGATACCATTAGACAGAAGAGGCTATGGTATGGTGGACCAGAGGCAGCTTGTGGCTTAGAAAGTGCCTTTCACAGAGTTAGAACATCATAAATAAAACATACACATATGAAACACCATTAGACAGCAGGACTGGAACACTGAAAAGGAAGCCATTAATAAACTGAAGCAATACTCTTTCTTTGCATTTTAGAAACAAAAGCAAGCCATGTTGAAAAGCAGAATTCTCTACCTTTCAGTACCATACACATGAGAGAATTCCTGTGACAACTTGGATTCAGTAAAAAAGTCATGTCACAGCACTGGTGGCACTGAATTAAAACAACAGAGTTAGAAATTAGAAAGACCTACCTTCAGAAACCACTTTCTGTTTATCGTGTGAACTCCACACTGGTGTTGCAGTAAAAGCTGGATAGCAGAGAGAGCTGGGAAAGCTCTCAGAGGACTCACTGCCGGAGTAACAGCTCCGAGTAACACTTGCACGGAAAAATTATTTAAGGGAGGAGGAAAGAGCTAGAACAGCGTGGGAGGGGACAACCTGCCGTTTCAAACAATAGGAAGCTGTTGAAACAAAAACACACGGGCCTCCCCGAGCACAGGAAAGCCTCCCTGTAAGAGCGCGGCCCTGGCTGCGGGTCCCCGGCCCTGGCTGCGGGCCCGAGCACAGCCGCGCTCAGCGGCACTGCCTGCGGGGACAGCGCCGGGCAGCGCCTCCGGGCCCTGCCAAGGGACACCGGGCTGGGGGCACAGCACCGGCACACGGACTGCATCTCACAGCAACAGCCTGCCCGGGCAAGGCAAGGCTCCCCTCGCAGCGACAAAGGAGCTGCAGAGCTCCCTGCAAACTCTTCCAACGCGAAGGATGTTTTTTCATAGGAGATTGATAACCAAGAACGACATGAAGACGTTTAACAGAAGAAACAGAGGGCACTCAAAAGATGGCTTTGGCTTTGATCCCGCAGTTTAGAGCCTTGCAGTTGCAATGTAAACTTAAAAGCAGCTTTTCCAAGCACGATTATTGCAGGACAATTCCTGGAACCATCCCCCGTGGTTCAAAGCCATTGATACCGATCAAGGAAAAAAGAAGTTTGTTCAGAAAAGCGGCTTCCTACCCCCAAAACTTCCCATATGCTCAGCAGCAACACTGCTACACTGATTATTGCCAGATGCTTTTACAGCTCCAGGACACGGGTGCCATCCACATTCAACATCAATTACTTCTTCTAACACAGCCACGTTCAGAGCATGGACAGGGAGAGTTACTTGATATTCAAGACCAAAATAACTTTCAAGAAAACTCTGGTTATGTTACAAAAAAACCCCCAATGCACACCATAGTCTTTTTACCCTAGCACAATATAATGCTAACAGAATCAGACTGGAATATAATGCTTTGGACCATACAAGGTATGGAAGATACTATCCCCACAGGGACCATTTACCTAATGGAAACAAACAACGCAAAAAGGAAACAGTTGGAATACAATTAAATCAGTTTGCCTTAAGAACAATTCAGTCTTGCAGGACAGAAGGGGCTGAGCCAAGTTTTAACCATGTCTTTGCATAATGACAGACTCTTGGAGAGACAAAAAGAGGAGAACAAGTAAGGAAAAATTACAGCAAAGACACAATACTCTATGCAGTGTTTTATCTCATGATGCTTCTACGTAGCTTTCTTTTCAAAAAGACGTAGTGTGGTCAAATTTCAAACAAAATAATTTTCTACTGTGCACTAACAGTGGCAAAGTTGTGAAGGAAAACCAGCCCAATGTTCAGTCACCATGCTGGGCTCAAAATATGCTTCACAGCTGTGTGTGGTTAAAACAGCATGTTAGCTCTATAGCACTCTCTCCTCAAACAGCTTGTTTCAAGGAAGCCAAGCCACTTAAAAAAACAGTTTGCAACACCAACATGGACTTTTTCCAGGCAAAAGCAATATGCCAATCATCATTTTTAGCATATAAAAAGAATGACCAAGCCTTCCTCATGTCTTACACTACTTCTCAGATCTGCAGTTTTCCTTTCAAATAGCTGTACAAGTCTTATCAAGAGTTAGTAAGCCCATTGTTCAAGTGGCATTACCCGAGTTTGGCAAGCACCCTTGCAGAGAAAACACTGGTCTCTACGCTCTTAGTTCTCCTCATTCCAAGGACAAAGCATTCTCCTTTCCTCTTCAGACACAAAGATCTCCCAGGGCTCCACTGCCTTCCTTGCTGAGGGGATGTGGGGCCAATGCTCACCAATTGGCAGGAGCATCTAAATCAGTAATACCAATAGTTCTGTAGTACTGATATTTACAAATTGCTAATTGCTTCAGCCTCAGCTTCCCCAGTTTCAGGACTCTTTCTCAGCTTTTTTATAAAATGCTTCAGGTGACCATACTTGAGTAACTATGGATCAAATCATGGGCATTTTCAAACACCTACTTTGATATCATTTTGCACAGTCCCTTGGTACATGCATAGCAGAGACTATGTCTACAAAACACCAGTTCTTCAATACTGCACGAAGGAAGCAGGAAAATTATTTATAAATGCTCTCTATAAAGCAAGATCAGTTCTGCTTCCATCACACCTAAAATTAAAACTTTTTAAACCATACAGCAGTACAGGGCAGGGTCAAACAATTCAAACAGTAAGCAAGGCTCCATGTCCTGGAGAGAAGCAAGGGAACACAACCCCAGCCAAAGCACAACAGCACTGCTGCACTTCCACAAGAGAGCTTTGCCAAACACGCCAGCTAAGAATCTGACTCACTGCCACCAAACGAAGAAAGAATTCAGAGCAATTACCACTTTGTTGCACAAGAAAGAGACAGAAAGAAAGACATTTCGACCCTTCTAACATTTCATCTAAATTAGGACAGCACAGAACCCTCTAACAGTTCCAGTCAAGTACTGCAAACCTTAGGGCACTGGGACCAACAGCAATGCTAGCAATTATACAGCCATCCACAAAGCTACCTCAGACTGAAATGAGGCAACAAAACCAGGCAAACTAAAGCAACAGAGACAAGCCCAAAATATCTCTCTCCATCTTCCTTGCTTTTCTGCTTTGGGTCAGAAATCAGCATCTGAGAAGCAAATGTAGTTGCAAATAACTATCTATTAGAAGCATGAATGCCTACAGCATACATTCATAATTGGCAAGATGGAGAGATGGCCAAGGAAAATTACAAAAGCATAAGTTAAAAAAAAAATTGAAGAAACAAAGTATAGATGACAGAGCTGAAATAACCATTCTCTTCATACTGAAAACAGTTCTTTTCCCAGAGCTGCAGAGTCATATGATTTCAGCTGCCTTCTGCTGTTGCAGATCTTGTAGTTTTTCACCCAGCAAAGGCTATGTTAGCCCTTCCCTTCACCTTCAAATAATTTTCCACCACAGCACTCCTACTCATAGAGCTGTAAATGTCAGCACATTTAGTACAGTTTAAATACCATAAGTTTGTCTACGTGGAGAAGTTTGTCAGGAATAAATGCTACATGGTGAAGATGTAGTTTCCGGACTGCCAACAAAGAAGCTGGTTGCAGAAGTTCCTGCCCACCTTTCACAGATCAGTTCTTCCTGTTCTCATAAGATGTTCCGTTCTGCAGATGGCAGCCTATGTAGGACCACATTAAAGCAATCTGGGCTATAAAACCTTCAGAAGACAAAAGTATGAAGTGGGCTACTTCTATAATTCCATTTATTCAGAATACAGAGCAGCCCTGCAGTATGCAGTTGTAAATGGCACAACACAGACCAGCAGACTACAAAGGGTACAGCAGCACAGAAACAGCAATCACAGCAGCTTCTTTATGAGCTTTGCCACTAAAGCCAAGACACCATGTAGATGTACTAATTCCTTGCACAGATAACTCAGAGCATGTTTTATGATACAGCTGTGTCAGTGTGACAGCTGATACGAGGGAGGATCCCTTCACTGTCATGTCCCCTTCTGCTAACATTGGTAAGTTTGCAAAGTGACCTGTTATAGGGCATAAGTTGGCAACAAACAACTTTACCAATGGAGTTCAGGGAGTTTTGTGTCTTTTTTTTTTTTTTTTCTCCCCCTCTCAGCTTTCTCACTGAGAATGCAGAATAGCAGGCCTGGTGAGCAGCGCTTCTTGACAGTGGCCTGAAGTTAGATCCTCCCACACAGATAACAAAGCTGCCCCTCCATCTGCAGGCAGATGCATGTGTGCCAATCAGTAACACAGACTAAAGGTATGGCTTCATTTAACAGTGGGGAACACCAGACTGTCAATCTGTTTACTTTCCCCAGCCTCATGCTCCCCCTGCTTCCCAGCGTTGCACTGAGCTGGGAGTCAGCTGTGATAGCCACTTCAACCAAGAACACCCAGCTCAACAACGAGGGAGGAGCAGCACCCAGGCAGACCCAGCCACCCACCCTGCCCTAAAGCAGCCACAGCGAAACTGCATCAGGTTAACAAGACACTTGCACTCCAGGAAAGAGCAGCTCAAAACAACCACTGCAAATTAACCCCCTGGTTAATCTTTTCTAGCCTCTTTCTTTTGAGTAAGTGCATTCTTCTAGAAGGGTGGTTTTTAACTTACAGTATGCACCCCATGGACTCTTAAGAAGACTGAAAACAGATGTTTGCCCATTTCACTGAAAACCTTTGAGGTCAAAAAGGTTACTTCTGTGAATACAAAGCAGTGACCATCTACAATTTCTATTTTTTGTGTGGGTGAGAAGAGTGGAGAAGGTGGGTTGAGAAAAAGCAGCTCATGTGCCCACATCAGCAGCACAATTTCCAAGAAGGAAAAAAGCTGATGAAAAAAGAAAATAACCCAACAAACTTCAGGACAATGTGTTCAAACATACTGGGCACATACATGTGCTGTACTGAGCTGATTTCCTCCCCATGGCACGACAACTGTTTAAATACGGTCCAGAGAGGAGGGAAGTGCACAAAAACCTTGATGTTACTTTGTCTGCACAGCTTGCTGGGATAGGGTGGACACAGCCTTAAAGCCAAATGGACCCATACAACAAAAACTAATAAAAAAAATATTGTTTTCTCTCTTACTATCTAAGCTCTTTTATTAAAATCAGGAAACCTGGAGCTATTCAAGTATCTTCTAAACTGCAAGGTGAGCAAAAAAAAAATTTTCTGACACTTCTCAGTATTTCTAAGTAACAACCAAACATTGTTGTTTTGGTAGTTATCAAAAGAGAACCAGAAATACGTTTCAAAACCATTTCAGAGACTGACTAATGTGAGAGCAGAGTTTTTACATGCTCCACTTTCCTCCACCCTTCCTACGGTGTATTCTCATCTTGTGCAGTGCCCTCCAACACGGCAGCACAACAACCTGCTCAGGGTAAACAGCACTCAGGTGGAAGCACAAGCCACGGTAGTTTGAAGTCAGATCTGTTCCTCAACAATCCCCACAAGTATTTTCTGTGGAGAGTGGCTTTCAGCAGTCAGATCAGTTAAACCAAGAAGATGCAGTCCAAACTAAAATCTAAACTAGTTTTAAAAAGCAGCTTAGGAGCAAAGAGGTGTAAAAGATTCCTTCGTATACAAAGTCTGGTCCTTGGACATCAAGAGTACTACTGCCATAATTCCATTCCAAACTTCAGGCTATGACAAATGAATCTGGCTCATTTGTAACTTCAAGAATAAAAAGTTGGGATACACACTCAATATTTTCCACTTAACTGAAAAAAAAGCTGTCTTCTTTCTCATGTGCTACAGGACAGAGTGCTCCTCACTGAAAGCCGGCTTTCTTTTTGCAGATGATTCAAGCCAAAAAAAATAACTACTGGGAGAAAAACAAAGCATTAGAAACCTGAGCACTTAGCATGAACGTATCCTGCTATTAATTTGACTTTCTCCACCTAGGAACTCTAACAAAGTGCTTTGAACGAGTTTTACCTGTAGCACTGGGAAGTCTGGAAGACTACCAAAGCCAGGCTTTACAGGTTAACAAACACAAGCAGGAAATAAAATACCACCCTTTACCACAGAGGTAACACCACAAATACCACAAATAACTGCATTTCTTGTTGCTACTACACTCCTAAAACCATAACAAAACCAAGAAAAGCAATTCTATTGCCCATTTATTCCCCATGACAAATACAGTGCACTGAATTTAATCCATCCTGCTTTTTGTAATTTCCACCTCAGTAAGCAAACCAAAGCCAAAATCATATTTTATAAATACTCTGTCAAAAAGAGATGGCAAAAAGTCTTCTTTACTACAAGAAAGACACCAGGCTATAGATGCCTGTTAATTAAATAAAGCACTAAATCAAATGTGTTGGTCAAAGCATGAGCATATTCCTTGGATGAGTGTGATGTCATGCTGTGTCCAAAGCCATAGTTGAGTCTCCCACCACCTGGGCAGGTGGGAAAGACACACACACTGTTTTATGCCCTAAAAGGCAAATTATAAAAGTGTTTCCCTGCAGGAAAAGGAATTTCCTGTGGTTTAAATATGGTCTCGAGATATCCAGGATTCAATTTATAATTCAACTAAGTTAGGAATCAGAAAACAATGTTTCCTATTTAAAGCGCATACATGGCATTGGACCAGCATAACTGGAGGGATAAGTCCATACCTACTTCTCCTAGTGTCATCAAGAACTTAGATAATTTTGTGATCCTAAATTACAGTACCCAAACTGTAAGCCCTGAATCTTTGTCATACTGTGGTGTTTGAAAAAAAGGTTTGCAAGAAGCCTTGAGAAAGGAGATTATGCAAGACTGTTTCACCCACCTGCATCAAATAAAATCAATGCTTTTTAAGCTCTTATCTCTTATAAAAAAATAGATGACAAGCTGGACGTGTAAGATTCTCTTTGGAAACTAACTTGCACCAGCGTGAAACTAAAATGAAAGTAAGCTCACAAGAAAGTTCTCCCTACTTACATTCATTTGTCCCATTTCACACTCTCCTCAGCTTCATTAATTTACTTTTGTATCACTTATTTAACAGAAAAAACAAGATCACAAAGCCATAGTTAATAGAGAAGGTAATGAGACTCATAAAATTTTATCTTACACAATTTCATATCCTGCACTAATTACTTTCCATTGTGCCTTATTTTTATCTTGTGACTGAACCCTGGCAGACTGAGGCACAGTGAGGATGTACATACAGCACAGAACTCCCAAGAGCATGGCATGGAAGAGCTGAAAACAAAAGTCAGTGGTGCATGTGATNTCTGTATTTTAAAATAAATTTCTATTTGCAATTCATAAAAGTAAGTTCCCTATGAAAATCTGCCACGAGAAAGAAGAAGGGAAGTAACAGCACTTCATAAGGTATCTTTCTTTCCATCTTGAAACATTTATTCATCATTGCATTAAAACAGCCATTATTTCTTAAAACTGCATATACCTAGAAAAGCTGTTGCAAATGCTTACGATCCAGTGACCTTTCCCTTAATATACACAATCTCATTATGATTGTTTGCTTCTCAGCCAGTGAAATTAAACTGGCTTAAGATGCTAAAATATGAACAAGGAGAGTAAGAAATAGCTGATGACTTCCAGAGGAAACAATAAGCCACTTGCCAAAAATCTATAGCAAGTCACATCTGTCACAGTAATAGATGCTGTAATGAAAAAACACACTTAGAAGTTAAAGAGATTTCCAGGTAGAAAACTAATTGTCCAAATTTCACCCTGTGCTCTAATCCTACTATGTTCTGGATTACCTATTTGTTCACCTTGCCAGACTACAAACCTGCTTGTGACAGAACATCCATATTTCTCTGCATAAATATGAAAAAAAGAAAAAGTAGTAATTAAACACTATAGTAACATGACATTTGCTCAGAGGTTCCCCTCCCCAAGGTGTGAGGCTCATACAAAGAACAAGTACATGTAAATACACCTAAAGACACACTGGTCTGAAAGCATGTTAGATTACCACGCTTCACCCGTTTAAAAAACCTCACTGTTAATATATCAGTTGGGATGATGCATTTTCCAGGACAAAAGCCACTGTGGCATCTATGCAGGATGCCCTCTACCAAGAGCAAAACAGAATACCAAGTAGTATATGAACATCAGCAGCTAAATTTAGAGAGCAAAAACATCATCTACTGCATACTGATTAAACTGAAATGCTCTCAAGGTAACAGAAAAAAGAAACCTGCAGAACACTGGATTCAGAGGTGTGTATTAAAAGCTAAAAATAGCACATCTCTTAACAAATACATACAGGCATGCATAGGAGTATTTTTCTTTATTTTAATGGAGTTACTCCAGAACCCTGCTCTGCAGATTAAAAGAGACTAAATCTGCCTTGGAATCTAAAGCAGAAATTCAGTGTGGTAGAGATGGGCCCTTCCAAACCAGGACTTCAAAGGGAACCCTTAGCCTACATTTTTAGCATAAGAATACCAAAGAGACCTTTCCATAGTCGAGTCAAGCCTGCTAAAGCCTGTGCTTTACTTCACCACATCCTTCTGCTACCCAGGAAAATTACAGAGGCCCTCCTGCCAACTTTATCTTCATGTGATAATTCCCTTGAGTAGGGAATATTTTTCATTGTTCATTTCTGCCAATTTTAACTTATCTGGTGAAAAGTGAACACATTAGACCAGAAATCAGAACTGCAAATATACAAGGCTATTTATCATGAAGAATAAATGAATGTTCAAAGAAAGGTTCCAATGTCTCCTCTACCCTTAAGAAAATACAAACAACATACAAAAACAAAAGCCACAACCAAAAGCACAATCGATACTCTGTCTTTTTTCATCAGGACTAGCAAATGCAATTCCTGTGCATACAAATATTTAAGTGGTGTAAATTCCACAGGGGTTTGCACATTCTCACCTCAGTGGCAAAGGTTATGGTCTCTTTTCCATACAGGTGGGATGCCATGTGCCTCCAAGGGAGGAGGAGCAGCTCTCAGACACCTTACTTCCCTCCGGTCTGGGTGTTTGGAACTGCCTTGATCTACCTAAGTACGAGGAGTTAAATTTAGCACAGCACTTTCGCCCAAGGACAGCAGGAACACGGCACAACCCATCACCACGAGCAACAGAAACAACTACGGCAGCACCTGATGTACTCCCTGTCTCAGCAACAGCCCAAACAAGCGAACACAAACGGAACAACACGACGTACGGCTGCACAAAGACGAAACGCCAGCAATTAAGTTTCCAAACAACGAAACACCCTCCACGTTCCTGCAGATCTTGTGTTTCTCCTCTGCCGGAGCAGAAACACCCTTCGTTTGCTCACAGCGCAGAACAAGCCGACACACCTGCTGAAGGGACCCGCACCGAGCAGCCTCCCCGTGCGATCCCGGTGCTTTCCTGGTGCTCTCCCCGTGGGATCCCGGCTCTCGGTGCCGATCCCAGTGGGATCCCGGTGCTCTCCCAGCGGGATCCCGATGCTCTCCCGGCTGCCGGTGCCGCTCCCGGTGGGATCCCGGCGCTATTCCGGTGCTCTCCCGGCTCCCGGTGACGATCCCGGTGGGATCCCGCTGCTCTCCCGGCTTCCGGTACCGATCCCGGTGCTCTCGCGGCTCCCGGCACCGATCCCGGTGCAATCCCGGTGCTCTCCCGGCTCCCGGTGCCGCTCCCGCCCCGTGACGTCACCGCTCCGGGCGCGCACCTGATCCCCGACAGGGCGCGCCTTAAAGGGGCCGCGTTCAGGTAACACCCTGCGCCGGTAACACCCACTCCCGTAACACCCTCCCCCGTAACACCCTGCGCCGGTAACACCCACCTCAATGCCTCGACACCACCTGGCAACGTGCAGAGACCCTTTAGCCACGCACTGCCCTCAGCCCTCCTCCCCGTAAGGCGCTATCCCAGGGTGATGTTTCTACTCTCGGGGTGGATTTTAGCAGCACACTTCAAATCCTTTCTCCTTCTTTCCACAGCAGGACGTGCCTCTGACGCCCCAGCCATCCCCAAATCCAAACAGCTGCAGTTTTCAGGCTCCTGAAGGCCACGACTTTCCTCCTTCACACAACAAACGCAGCTCCAGTTTGCCCATCAACAAAGGGCAGCTCTGACTGTTCTCAGCACCACGTTCAGAGCTGGATGCAGAACATGCCAGAGGGGACAAAACAACTTCCAATGGCACAAAACTGATAACCATTTACTTTGTACCATCAGCGCCTGGCAAATGAGACACACTCAAAATGGAACTGGGACAAATCAAACTCTTATCACTATCTTCTTCCCTAATCAAAACCAATTGTCCCCTTACCCAGCTCAGTGATCTTCCCTACTAAGGAAATGTGCTGGAGGACAAGAAACCTTTAAATCAGTATCTGCATCACTTCCACTCAGATAGGCAAATAACATGAAATGTGGAAGAGAGAAGAATGAAATGGAAGACACAAACACTAAAAATTCCTATTCAAGATGCACATTTGAACAGAAACACGGCAGTTCCTATACTGTCATCCTTCCCATTTATATCTATTTATATTTAATCCATACAGAAAAATTGTATTCTTACATATCCAGATATGAAAACACGTCATCCTCAACTAAAACTCAAGGAGGTTGCTGGCAGCAGGCACTTTTTTATTTCTTTCACTACCATTAGCATAAAGCCACCAGTCTAGACCAACTACCAGGATTAACCATCACTTCCTCCAACTTTCAGGGCAACATCATGCAAATTGATTCATCTCTGTCTGCTCCAACTCCTCATCTGTAAAACCAAAAAATTACACTTACTTTCCTAATTCTCATGCATGCTTTCGGTTTTTACTTTTAGATATCCAAGATGCAATAATAATCAAGTGTCACTCATTGTCCAACTAATATCATCAAGGTTTTATTTAACCCTCTGCAAGTATTTCCAAACAACAATTTCATTCTGCAAAAGTTCCTGTCTGTCTTTGTTTCTATGCATGGGTTCCAGCATCAGTGATACCAGCACTCATCAAAAACAGTGTTGGCCTTTGGAAGTGTGGCATTCAGAGCAGAGCAGAGCCAGCACTCTGGTGTTCATATAGGAATAGGCTGAGGTATCCTTTAACACTGTATATTACAGCTGAGGTACACTTTAACCCTGTATATTATAGCTTCACACATAAACTCTTGCTTCTTGCTTTGATAATAAGGGAGAGACCATAAAGATACATTTAACTGAATACCTCAATCACATTCAACCTGCCTCTTCCCTTACATTATTACTTTCTCCCTACAATATTTGTAGGTGTCCATATGTCTAAAAACATTTTCTTCATATTTAGGCCCCTTTTTTTCCCCTCATTTTCTGAATATTTATGAGATCTGTGTTTCTGCTTTACTAAGCATAGTTACCTATGGTTAGTACAATAATCAAAACTGTTTTTCAGAAAATGGTGAATGTGATACAGCATGTTTTCCAAAACAGAATTTCTCTTTCATACTTATTTCAAACTGCATCTGGACAGAAGTTATGTGACCTTACCTTATTTAACAACTTTAAAAAAAGGGGTTTAGAGTGATCTGAATTAAATTGATATTGATGGGAAGCACCAATGCTAAACACTTTTGGAACTAGGAGACCTCACCCTCTCAGCTCTCTTGGTTATTACTAAACAATTATGATTTTTTGCTTTTTTATCTTTTATTCTAAGCTAAGGAAGTGTGTGGAACAATCAAAACAGTTATAACTACACTATAATTTAAAAAACCCACTTACTGTTAAAAGCTAGGTTGTCAGTTCATTAGTGCTACTTTCCATTCAGCATCACATTTGCTAAAATTTTAGTGGCAAACAAGCAGTGGGATTTCACTTTGAAGTATATTTAGAACAGAGTATCTTAATTATTGATAATAAGCGTGGAATTTCAATATACTCAAATACACTTTCCTCTCAATAAAAACAAATTTAATCACTATAAGTTGCTCAAATTAAAACAAAAAAAAAAACAAAATCCCTCATTTGATTGTCATCCCTCCTGCTTGGTGCCCTTTTGATCAGGGAGCTCCCACCCTCAGGGAGACTTCAGCTGGAGCCTGGAAGTCAGCTCTTCACAGCTGACAGATCGACTATTGTCTGCAGCATGTTTGCAGTGCTACTGCTTATCCAGACTATTGTGTTGCCTTCCTGTTGCCTTCCCCAAGAACTATTAAATTAAACCAACATATTTACACATATTACCATCCAACACAATTATCCCACTAACAAGGTTAAACATGCAAGACCCAATAATTAAAATACAGCTCAGTTCTGTTTTGCACAGTGAAGTCACAATAAAATCACTTCTGATATTTTATGTCAAGACTACTGGATTTTCCCCCCATTTCAGTAGCCTAAATAAATTCAATGCCCTTTTAGTCCTCTAAATAAATTTAGTGTCACGTCAGAGCACTTAGCTACTAAGTTTCTAACATTACCTTCAATAAGATTAACTTAATTCACCTCTATCGCAAGAAGATAATTCAAACTCCACAGTGAAACTGGGTCCATCTGCCTCTCTAAGTTTCATGTTTCAATTGTAATTCTGATAAGAGTCTTCACAGCACCACACTTTATGCTCATAAATAAAGTTTCTATTATGCTTCTTAATGTTGTAATTCTACAGAGACAAAGACTAGGTACTGTAAAAGGATATCCAACAGCCTAATGCAGCTTTCCACAGTGAGCAGCATCCTTCCTTTACCAAATAAAGCAAGGCAAAAGTAATTTTTGTTGATCAAGAGTAAGTTAATTATCTTCATTAAGTCAAGCATAAGAAGTACAACATGATGCACCAAAAGCAGTTCAGACAGGCCTGCTCTTCCTCAGTAGATTTGCAAGTGCAGCTAAGAAATTAAGTCAAATTCCAGGAAAGCCTAAATTATTTAAGGCATCTACATTCCAGTTCTCCAAGAAAAAAAATAAAGTCATGAGTTTTCTGATCTACCCACGGCTTTCAGAAGCAACAAGTAAGACACAACATGAAAACACCTACTAACCATCAGCCCTCTGCAGCCGCAGATTTCATTGCTACCGAGCCAGGCAGGGCAAAAGAGGTCTGGTGTCCTAACCCCGAGGGATGGCAGGAGCTCAGCGCTCAGCTCGGCACCACTGCAGCACTCCCAAGCCCCAGGCGTTCTCAGCTGCAGCATCCGAATCACACCAAGGGCTGCTTTGGCCTCCTATCCCCAGAACCCTCAGTGCCACTTAGAGCCAGCTGACGAGGCTGCAACATCTTGCAACTTCTGTGCTACGGCACAGGCGGTATTCTGCATTCCTCCTACGCTGAGGTCTCATCTTTCCAGTTCCAGTGGCATTCTCTCTGAGACTTAGCATTTGGGGCATATTTTTCAAAGATTGTTTTATCACCCCTATTCATGGGAAATAACTGCGTTACTTTGCATTCCACTACAGTAAAGGTCCTCCTATTTCTTCTTAATACTTATACTCCCTGCCAGTCTCATACAGCTAGGTCTAAATTTCCTACTTAAAAGCAAGAATTTCTGGCTTTAATGGTTAAAAATAATACCATTTAAATATGCCCAGAGCCTGAACCAGCACAAACCTGTGAATTTCCCACACGGATTTGTCCGGAAATTTGAAAGCTAACGATCAACATGTAAATAATCAATGTCAACAATAACTTTCCCCGCAGATAATTGTAGATCACTCAAGCTATGAAGATTGGAAGAAACAGATGAAGAAAGCAGATCAGGACAACAGACGCCGGGAGCCCACTTAATTAGAAACCCTTTAGAAACAGCGTTATTTGCACGGGTTTCCTTTAATATGTATCCCCACCATGTGAAACTGTTACCTGAGCGGGACTGCCCGGCCAGCCCTGCCCCTTGTATCCCCAGGAATGTATCCCCTGTCCTATCTCCTCCTCCCTGGGGACCTGCCTGTCTGGTACCCTTCCCTTCCCCCCTTGGCGAACCGGGTTTCCTAGCCACCCCCACCCTGGGGGGATATAACTCTTTGTTACACTTAATTACCAGCTTCTCTCGTCACCACCCAGCCTGAAGGACCCACGTGTGATCTGCACCTTCCCCAGTACAGGGGTTTCCCCGCACCTCAGCCAGGCTGTGAGGAGCCGGTCCCACCGATCTCAAACCCTGTCAGATAATATGAAGATAACTGTCCAACCAGCAAAGCAAAGCATGTGATGAAGGAAAAACATTAGAATTTACAGCATGTAGCCCAAAACCACTGTGTGACGGAGAAGCAAAATAATAGTAGCAGAAAAGAACTCAAATCATGCCCTCATAACCAAAGCAGTGACAAATATATCAAGTTATCCTGACCCTTTCTGTAATATGCAAAAACCTCTTCTTAAAAGCTCCAGAGCCCTTCCCTCCAGGATGCCAGATCCCTAATGCTTCCACATCAGCTATCTGCCCTGTGCTTAAAGGCAGTTCACGGGAGAAAAGGAAATACTAGGCAAAAATGAAAATTGGAAGTAGCTCACAATAATTTATTCGAAAGAAGGAATAGTGAAATGATGGGATTTCCTTCACATTTGCTTAAACAAAAAGCCCTTTTAAAAAGTGCTTGGAGCTGTGACAAATGCCATTCTCAGGCGCGAAATTCAGGTTTGGCTGGCTACACCTTACAGAGGCTTTTGGCTTTGACTCACTAGATCTCTTTGAGGAAACAAACTAACACTGCTAAGTAAGGTAATTTCCAACTGCGATGATTAAAGACAAGTATTCTAGGGTATAACAATGTAAATAGAGACTCAAAGTATGCTAACAACATATGTTAGAGCCTCAAGTAACTGAAGCTTGCCACAGGCTTGCACTCATTTCTCAGTGGAGAAATACACAATGGAAATTGGGAAAGACTTTATAAACAAAACAATTACCAACAGTACACTCCTTGTTTTCTTATGATAATAATATGTTGAGTCTTTAAAATGCTGGACTGACAACTGAAGTCGTCATGAAAATGAAAAAGAAATAAAAGTTGACTACTGACAAGCTTGTCAAGGGCCTGTGAATAGGAAAAGTGAGCTTAAAATCTTGTGTGGTGCAGCTATTACTCGTGTAGTGAGGTAACAACAAAAGCAAGATGAAGACTACTGAGTTAGAGGATGTTAGAACTCGAAGGACTGGCAATATAAAGACTGTCTGAATCACCATTGTCTAGTAGATACTGTCTCAGGGTAAACTGTCTACATGTACAGTGTTCATTTTTTAATCAGTAACATCCAAAAAATTCACCAGTCTTAAAATAATGTTGTTCAAAATACAGCTAAATAAATAAAATTCTTTATGAGAAAGGCGAGTTATTTCAGAAACTGGTCCACTGTTCCTGGTCTGAAACCTAATCTGCATTTTTACAACAATTTAAGATCACTCATTTTGATCCTTCTCCCATGGATGGGCCTTACACTTGACAACTTCCTACCTTGCTGAAACAGCCTACTACATACACACAAAGCTGTGCCTTCTCAGACTCTTCTTGGGGCTTGCACACTCACTCCTCTCCTTGGTTCAAATTATTTCAGCCTTTCCAATTAGGTCCCATTTTCTAGACTCCAAATTATTTGATTTCTCTCAGCCTCTGTTCAGTTGAGCTGTATTTTCTTGGGGCATTTGCCCTAATGAGATGTAACACTTCAACAGAGGACTTAACTGTAGATGAAACAAAAAAGATTGTTCTGTGTCCTTTACCACTTACATTTTTATCCTTCCTGATACATTTGCCCTTTTAAAATGTCAGGCATTCTGGAGAATTATCACCTAAATACTTGTTCCCTACATTGTATTTGTGTATGTCATGATTTCTGTTAAGTGTAGAATTTCAATCTGTCCCTATTTATCTCCTAAGATTTTCTTAATTTTCTCAAAATAATTTTGTGGTCATAAACTTGAGTCCTATGTACATACATTCCCTCCAAGTTCTGGGGGCATTTTTAGTTTTAGAGACTCAATTTTGTAAGCACACTCTCTTTTCTACCATCAAGGTCATTAACAAAAAGATTGAAGTGAAGCAGAATGAGCACAGACCCAACAGACCGTGGTGGATCCACATTCAATACAACCATTTCATTTTGACAGACAATCATTAATAACCACCTACCAGGCACAGTCATCCAACAAGTCTTGCTCCTAACTCTACAAGAGTTTCCTTCAGGTCACATTTCTTCACTTGTTTGCAGTATTATAGCATGAAACAGTGCCAAAGAACTCACTAACATGAAAAATACTAACAGCCATGCTTTTCTTGTTAATTCATTTGCCACATTGTCATATTACAGGAAAAAAAAAAAATTTACTCTTCCTAAATTCATGGTGGCTGTGCCTCATATTCTTGTTGTGCCCCTGAGGTTTATACTATACTTTCTGTAAGAATTTATTCAAAATGTGGGAGAGGAATGGTCTGTAAAATTTCCCAGCTCCCTTGCCCCTACCCTCTTTTTATTTTCAAGTCCTCCAACATCTCAAAGAGCAGCTAGTTGTACTGAGAGAGCTCCCATCACTTTCTTTTCCTTAACCAATCAAAGAATGAATGTCATCGGGTCCAACCTAATAAATAACCTACACAAGTCGTAAAAAGGATGGAAAAGGCTTGCTTCTGATTTCCCATCTATCTTACACGCCCTCTGTGCTTTTATTTGCTCCCTGTGCTAACTGCTGCCAAGTCATACTCCTCTTCTGCTAATGCTTTGAGGATATTTTCACAGCGCTTACTTTAAGTCCCTTTTACAGACCTGCGCTGACCTTGCTTGCAGAGCCGTGGGTATCCGGCTGCTGGAAGCACAACTGTGGTCAGAGCAGCTCAGCCGTGCAGCCCACGGACAGGGGAGGGCACCCCTGGCACAAGGAAGGGGCACTGCTCGGGGTGGGGAGGCCACTTCAGTGCAATGCCAGGGCAGAGAGCTGCGGGAAAAAAGGAACAGAACCGGAGTTCTGCAATCCAGAGCTCTAATCACAGCAGCGAAGGGAGACCAATGACCACATCGTCGGCAGCACGTTAGTGTCGCTTCTCGGTCAATGTGCCCAGGCGGCCAAGAAGGACAATGGGATCCTGGCCTGGATCAAAAACAGCGTGGCCAGCAGGAGCAGGGCAGGGATCCTTCCCCTGGACTCTGCCTTGGGGAGGCCACACCTTGAGTATTGCATTCAGTTCTGGGCCCCTCAGCTCAGGAAAGATATTGAGGGGCTGGAGCGAGTCCAGAGAAGAGCAACAAGGCTGATAAAAGGACTAGAGCACAAGTCCTATGGGGAAAGGTTAAGGGAGCTGGGGGTGTCTAGTCTGGAGGAGGCTTGGGGTGACCTCATCACTCTATAACTACCTGAAGGGAAGTTATAGCCAGGTGGGGTTGGTCTCTTCTCCCAGGCAGTCTGCAATAGGACCAGGGGGCATGGGCTGGAGCTCAGCCAGGGGCAGTTCAGGTTGGACATTAGAAAAAATTTCTTTAGAGAGAGTAATCAGTTTGGCAATTGGAATTGCCTGCCCAGAGAGGGAGTGGATTCACCTCCCTGGAGGTTTTTAAACTGAGATTGGACATGGCACTGAGTGCCATGATCTACTGGAGTTGGACCAAGGGTTGGACTCAATGACTTTGGAGGTCTTTTCCAACCCAATCGATTCTATGATTCTATGAATGTCTCTCTGCACCCAGCTAACTATGGAGCTGGGCTGGATGGGACACACACACGAGTACTTTGTTCCCAATAATCATGCACATACACCAAATAAGGGATTGCAGACAAACGGTATTAAGCCTGACAGAGATGATCCTGCAGATATTCTGCCTCTCCCAGAGGATTTGCTCTGATAGCAGAGTGCACAAAACCAGCAATCCTTCTGTACTTCCCTGCATGGTTGGACTATTACATTTAGAAACAGTAGTAATTTGCTGTCTGTCCTGGTTAGAGTAGCCAGGATCAGTTTGTCACTGGGTGGGTGTGTGTTCTAAACCCTCTGGGTCATTTTCTCATGACCTGCTCCCCATGGCCCATTGGCAGCAGCTGCCCAGGGCACACCCCACCCCTCAGGGCACAGGGGGGTGTTTGGGAACTTCTGTGGGATAAGGGAGTTTTCCTGCCTTCACACCCACCTGAGGGGTCATGTCTGCTCAGGGGCCATCAGGGATGCCAAAAATATCCCCTTGTTCACTTCATAGAGTAAATCACCCCTTGGGAAACTCCCCACCCTGGGGGAGGGACTGGGCGTTCTCATCTGAGCCCAAGCAGAGATAAGTTGGGGTGTGGGGACTGGGATCTCTGGTCAGTCTCAGAGGAGGAGCAGAACCTCAACAGGACTGAGACTGCAATGGGACTGCCCCCATCATTGTCACCAGCAGGTTTCTTCCTTTCTTCTTACTCTGAACTCAGAGAGCCCACGTGGTGCTCAGCACAGGGGTTGGTGAGCTCCATCCTGCTCGTGCCCCACTGGGCTGGGCTGCACAGCTGGTTTTGTGGCACAAATGAATTTTCTTTCTGTATCAGTGTGTTTTGTGATCTTTCATAAAATTGTTATTCTGACTTGCAATCCCATTCTGAGTTGGATTGATTTTCTCCTGCCAGTTTAACATTAAACCAGCACACTGACATTGCCCAAATTTAAATATATAATATTCTTATTGCAGTACATGCATATGTGGCAGTTTAAGATATAAATGCTTGATTTCATTATTTTAAAACCGCAACAAAGAACAGGAAGAACAAAAAGTTTAAAGACATAAGTTTAAAGATAACTAATACCTACGTTTTCTTAAGCGTGTTGTAGGTTATTCACCATGCACCCAAATTGTTTATTTCCTTTTCACAAGAATTATGCAATGATTACATCAAACTGAAAGCTGCTCATTATCTTTCATGTACACTAAGCATACTCATAGCCTTCTAAGGCCTTCCCTTTATTGAAAAGTTTAATCTTCCCATAAATACCAGAGACCAAAAGAAGTAGGATATTGTATCACAATTGTAAATTAATAGGGTGCAAAAGTATCTTTAAAATTAATTAGTTCTGCTAAAATTATCCAAAATTCATTTGACATGTTGTATAATTTTATGACAATACTTTATAAAATGGCCGAGCAAAATCAAACAAGATTAACACTAGAATAAAAAGAAAAAAAATACTATTTGTGTAGTTTAACAGAGTAAATGAATACTCAGATTTTGGGGAGTATCTGACTTTATTTAGTTAAAAGTAAAAATACTTTTGTTTTTGAAGAAAAAAAAAAAAAGGAACCATTCCAGACATAACCTGCTTTGTGCACCATAGAAGAAAGAGGCTAAACCACTGATTTTTCACAACTTAATGAGATATTGACCATTAGCTGAACTCCATTAAGACATTTCTAGTCCAATTACCCTGAGAAGCAAAACAAGTTAGTATTACCCACTAGTGAATTAACTATATATACTCAAAGAAATCTCAGACAATAAACCAACAAAAGAAAACTTACACTGCAACTGCTCAGTCATTAATTTACACCTTAGCACCTTTTTCTTGGTAAGACAAAGTCATTTATAGGGACAAACATTCAGGCTTCAACTGGTGGGATCTGGGGAGGGAGAGGGACTTGTTTTTTGTTATAGGCACACTAAAAGATTAATGTGTTGGAAACAAGTAAAAATCTTTCAAATGTTACTGTTCTTGCTCCTCTTAACAGCATTGAACACTAATACTAATCACAACTAATCACTAATCAGATGCTTGGCCAGCATTTTAGTGGCCAGTTTGAAGTGGACTGGCATTCAGTATATTTTGGAACACACATTAAATAACAATTGTGTTTGATTTTCTTTTACATGAAGCAGATTAATTACTACAGCTCCCATAACATAATCATTTCAACTCAAAGCTCAAGAACTTAATGTGTTTAGGGAAGTTAGCATAATAAGAGGCACATCACCTTGCAGACTTGTCCTGCTGCTTCAGATATGTTATAGCTATCAATAGGGAAAAAATCACATTGATGAAGGCTCCTAGTAATATGTTCAAACTTGGAAAGAAGTAAAAACTGTTTTCTATCTAGTTCACTGTCTTTTACATGATAGCATGCAAATAGAGTATGTCTGCTCTGTTTACAGCCACCTGGACCCAATCTAAACACATATTTAGTTTAATTATTCTCATACAGAATTTGAACAGTTAGTACAGTCTATGCTACTTTAATGCTGTTTTAGCTGCAAGCTCAATTGCATCCTGTCTATATGCTCAGGACCCAGAACAAGAAATAATTACTGTTGATTAATCTGTGTCCAGAGAAAGATTGTCTATGATGGTGATCTTCTGAATTAAGTCTAATTTCTGTCTCTTATGTAGAGACATACATCCAAGTTACATTAGCAAAACCATCTGCTAACTCATAGGAATTCACTGTAATGTTTCACTATGCTACTTTGCACATTCTCCAAGGATTTCCCCCCATGTAGAACTTAACAGATTTTAGAACTATTTCTCTAAGAAGACAGTTCAAGATCTGGTTGTTCTTCTCACTGAACTGCAGATGTGACAGCACTGGAACAGCCAGAACACCCAAATTTTATTCCCATTTCCACACTAATGTCTTCTGACAAGCCCAGCCCCTGTGCCCAGCCATTCTGGCTACTTAGGATACCATGCCAAAGTTAATTCTGTTGAAATTCCTGGCCTGAAAGAATCAAAAGAGTATTCTGCTGAAAAAGAAAAGGTGGAAAACACGCTCAGAACTGAGTTCACCTCACCAAGATTTACTTAAAACTGCAGACAGCAAAAGGAATTCTGCCTGTTTGCATGGCAAAGACAAGAAATAAACCCTCAGCTTGTCAGAGGAGGCCTCGTTTCTGCACATCCATGACAAGCAGCAAGGGATTGGTGCCACACGAAGCAGCTGATTCTGATTGCAACACATGGACATCTGCATAACAGTTCCAAACAATCTGACAGGGAAGGCTGGCCTGAACACTGATGTAATAAACACCCAGTGGAAACTAATGCTGTAGTGCCCCAGTTCTCTAAAATTTTAAGTGCTGCTATCTTTTTCATACTATCAACCCACTGAGAGTTGATATTTGAGTGGATAAGCTAAACATAAAGACATTATTCAGGAAAAATAAATTGTGCTTATTCCTTTCTTAAGAATCTGTCAGCAAATTATGCCCACCAGTCTGCTCCCCCTTGTATTTACTTCCTCCTTGGGACACTAACAGCTTTGCAACTGAAAAATCACATGCAAAAAAATTAATGAGCAAACTCAGTATTAAGGCTCAAAAATGTCTGAAACCAAACACCAGACTCAAGTTCTTCTGAATTTTCCTCTGCATTTTGCTTCCCCTTACTGAACAGGACCTGAAACAGCTAAGTAAGCAAGTGATATCACTGGACTTATAAAAGAGACAGAAATTGTATAAAGCATAAATATGCAGGGCAAATAAATTTATTCCCCAATTGCTTACATAATAGATAGTGTTGCTTTTTATTAGTATATCTTGCTAATTGACACTGTTTTGAACATGCATTCTAATACTTTGCCTAGCAATTCTACATGATCACCTTTTCTACTAGGTAGTGTTATATTTCTGATTAGTACATTAGTAAATTTGCATTCAATTGCCATATTAAACCTATGCCATTCATAACACAAAGCCTTCAATGTTGGCATCCTGCCTGCATCCAGAAATCTGACGGTACCAGGAAAAGTATTTTCCTGTTACGCCATTCAATGGAAGTAAAAGGCTCACAAGGCTGAAATTCCAACAGCCTAACCAAACAGTACTGATTCCAATTGTAAAAATGCCTGTAAGTCCAGTCTTGG
The DNA here is from genome assembly GCA_013399695.1 of Formicarius rufipectus. Classification (NCBI taxonomy): domain Eukaryota; kingdom Metazoa; phylum Chordata; class Aves; order Passeriformes; family Formicariidae; genus Formicarius; species Formicarius rufipectus. Next base: position 177,282 of record VXAU01002936.1, on the reverse strand, counting down.
GTTGCTGCCCTAGGCAGCAACAGCCACCCAAGTCACAGAAATTCTCTCCTCGGAGAAACTTCTGTCTGCAAAAGTTGTAGAAGCACAACAGACATCACTAAAAGGGAGACAAATCCTACTCTACATTATCATAGTCTAAATTCCAAATCATTTTGGCAGCACCAGTATGCATGTAAAAAATCCTAGTGAAACAAAGGAAAACTTTCCCTAATAACTCTCTTAAAGAATCTCCAAAGCAATTTTGCCTTGAAAGTACACAAAGATGCCCGTATTTCCTCCAGCATAGGTTTCTTTATAAAAATGTCAAATGGACTTTTGGTGGTGGTAGAGTTTTCTTAGTCCAACTTTTAATTTTCAAACCCATGATTTCAAAGATCTCAATCTGCCAACAGGGCAAGAAGACAAACCAGTTGTGACATTAGGTCCAAGTAACATTAGAGGAAGGCATTGCATGTGCCAAGGAACATGCACATGATAGGCAAACACATAAACGTCCTTCACTCTCTGCCCCCACACTCAGAAACCAAGACATTCAGTGAATGCCTTTGAAGCAGAAGAGTATAATTTTTCCTTGCTAAAGTCAACTGGATAAATATAGCCTGCAAATAGTGCTGAACACTTGAAGGGAACTGTTAAGTAATTAGACTTTTCAGGTGTGTCATGTATTTTCTAAAGCCCACACAGGAGAAAAAAATTGCCATGTCCACCTGTTTGACCATTAGCTTTTATAGGAAGTTCCTGCTAATAGAAAAAGTTACAAGCGTCCAAGCTGTGATTAGCTTTGTCTAGGCTGATCTGGGTAGTGCTCCATTAGTAGTAGCATGTTTCTACAAGATCAATAATAAAATTTTTAAAAGCTGACTGGACAAGGACAAAGAATGGTTTGCCAGAAGTGCATGGACATAACTGGGTAAATCTCCCTAGAACAAAAAGTCCTACGTATCAGCTACTGTTGCAAGCATACTTTTTGTATGTGCTACTTTTTCTGTTTCCTCTGAGGAGGTGAACTGCTTATGAGAGGAAGAGATAAGGGCAGCACTATTAGCAGAACTAGTAACCATGAGCCTTCATGCTGCCCTGAGCTAGGGCACCTACATGTAAGGTAAAAACACCAACTTTCATTAAAAAAGACTGAGGGTTTATGACCTCTTCAATGAAGAATGTTTTCACAACCTCTTCAGAACAGCCCAGAGTTGGCCTCCACCAGCCCTTAGAAGATTCAAAATCACCATCACTGCTTCTTAATGTGGCAATATCAGTCAGTGGGCAATTCCCTTGGTTAGCAGCCAAGGCAACTTCTCCCCTAACAAAGAAAAACTAAACATATTTTAAATCCCACACAAACCAAATGGGTTGATAGGCATTAAAAAGGGGAGGAATGGAAGACCCTTTGTTTCATTTGACATCATTTTCCTCTGCATTCAGTAGCTGTTTGGGTTTTGCTTTGTAGGTATTTAAAACAGAACTGATCTCTGTTAAGTCTAGGACCAGTTTTATCACGAAAATATTACCAGCAGATACAGAAATGAAGGACTTTTTCCTTGCCATTAACTTTAAGCAGGCATTAACCTCTTCATAAAAATATATTAATTACACTATAGGCACAAATTGTTTCTATAATTTTTTTCTCATGACATAATTCTGACTCAGAAGACAAAATTACTTTTTTATAGTCTGAAAAAAAACCCCTCACAAAGATATTTTAAAATCCAAATGCATATTTTCTTTGCTACCAGAGAAGCAAAAGTAACCAACAATGCAATTCTTGAAAAACATTTATGCAGTTCAGTCTGCTTAACAGCCGATTGCAATTTAACAAAGATTATTTTTGGCCTCCTTTATTTATATCAGCAACAAAACAAAAAAGGGAAAAAAAAGCAAAACCAAACAAGTTTAGTAGAAGCAACTATGTCAGCAACAGGCACATTATACAATGCCCTGGTAACTTCCTGCTTAAAAACCCTGCAAAACTGTTCTGTTAGGTCTGAAATTTTGTCTGGTTTATTAGGAGAAAAAACGTGCTGGCCCCCAAAGTCTTCTTGCCTACATTACATCTAAGTTGTGCTACATCCTACCAACAGTTAGAATTTCTTCTGAAAACTATGCAATATGTGTCAGAATCCTCTATTTCTTGTAGAGAAATTAATATTCGCTTAGTTTCTCCAGAATATATTAAAATTTAGAACACAGGACTTCACTGTTTGGTTCTCTTAGCAAAATGGCTTCATCTGTACTAACTCATCACAGAAATATTCTTCAAAGCAGGAGTTAATCTGTCCACAGTCTCAACTGCTTATCAAGACAGCTGGCCAGCAGTTTGTCCTCGCTCCTTCTCTTCCTGAGCTGGTGCCCCCAGTTCTGCAGTCTCATGTGATGCCATTCTTACTGAAGGAATTCACTGAGCACGCCAAATGACCAGCTCACACAATTAAGAAGAAAGAATGCTGAAAATGAGTGTGACTGACAAGCAAATCTGAACCAGAGAATAACTGAGGCTAGAAAGGATCCCAGAGGAGGTCTCTAGTCTAGCCTCATACTGAAAGTATGACTAAGAGGTCAGATCAGGTTGCTCTAGGCTTTATCCAGTTGGGACTCAAACTCCTCTAAGGATAGAGACTGTAGAGCCTCTCATTCAAATGTATGACTGTCCTAATGGGGGAGGGGGGAGGACACACGACTCTTCTTTACAACCAGTTGGAACCTTTCTGGTTTTAATTTATATTATGTTTATAACCTACTTCACATGCTTCCTGAGGAGTTCCTAATCTTTATTTATGAGTTATTTTCACAACCCAAATGAGAAGAATAGTTTGACCAGACAAGTGAAGACATTTTTATGTCCTATATAAAGCAGAGACATATTGGTACTCCCATATCAGCTCAACAGGCTGATATCATACAGAAGGAGTGAACATTTAGTAAGAAATTGCCATGAAAAATCCTCAGAGTTTAATTCAACAGAACAATGAAAATGCTGTTCTTGAGGTATCAAAACTTGAGTGCTATTAATAGTCAAGGCCATTCACAGTTACAGCTGAATATCTTCTGAATTACAGATGAATATCATAGCTTAGTCACGTCTGGATAACAGTATGGGCCATGGCATTTAGCATATGCCATTACTGAAAGGAATTCCCGACAAGTTGGGATAAGACAAGGGAAAGGAGGGAACAACCTGGAATATTGTTGCACCTTTTTTAGGGATAGCATCAGCTTAAAGTGGGATGTTCGACATGAGGAGAGCACTATAGCTAACACAACCATTTTCAGACCTACCAGAGCTAAATTTGAAGTAAACCAATATTAAAACAAATGAGTATTTGTTTTCTGTTGTAAAACTCTGAATTTAAAAAAATGTCAAAGATTCTTAAAGAGTTTCAGATTAATCAGAAACATTATTTTAGGCTTTGGATTCTTTTTCAAACCACTTTAAGTAAATTTATTATGCATGAAGAGATAAAATATCTCAAAGTTAAAATGAATTGACAAATGCCATATGAATTCTAACTCCAGTAAAACAGTGCATACACTCCTGATCACAGGGAAAAAGCAAAGCACATTTGTAATTGATACTTCATGTACTATCTTTCAGAGCAAAATTAAGCAATTCAGTTGGGCATGACACTGCAACACTCATACATTTTACATATTTTCAGTCCCAAAACCTACAAGAACCTCAAGCATTCCTTTGCACAATAATCCTGAAAAAGAAGATCTTCCTAGTAGTGCTGCTTCTGTATAGAAATGTTCCAGGAGCTATGCAGTCAGGAAAAGCAACTTCAATTTGAAAATGTCTTTACCCCTGAGCCTGAGAAGGTCTCTGTTCTGGTGGAGATGACAGGACTCCACCAGCTCCTCCCTGTGAATGCTACCAGAGCAAGAATCAAACATACTGGAACTGTCCAGGTGCCCTTGGAAGCTGCAGCTGCATGTCAGACAAACGGGCAGAGCAGAACCCAGCACACACAAAAAGCCAACAGAGGACAACACAATGGGTAAGTGGTAAGTAGCTTAATTTATGTGGTAATTCTATAGCCAAACAGGACTTCCACAGTTACTGACAACAATAAATGGACGGATTGAAGAAATACATTACTATATTGATTACATTACCTTTCCATATCTCTCCAAGAGTCCTTTAGGAGGACTTTCTTCTTAAAAGATGGCTATTTCCATAACAAACTACAGGCTTAAACACAGCTAATTTTTGCTAACAGGAAAGACATAGCCTCTCCTTCTCCATCCTCTCCTGAAGCAACATATTTTAAGAGAAAATGAAAAAATAAAGTTTTAAAATAGCTTCCCTGAAATATTTGTAGAAGTTGTCTTTGAGAATTTAAACAAATTAGGAGCATCATAAAAACCACACTCTCAATGAAAACTGTTCACCCAGCAACACTGTCAAGATCCATCACAGCACTTTCTCCTCATTTGCTTTGAGAGAAATAAATAAATCTGTATCTAAAATCTATCAAGACTCCATAATCAAAGGATCCTACAGTTTTTATTGGCAATGCCTTTTTTAACACACTTCAAAAGCATTTACATAAAGTCCCCATGCATAGACTGCTGTGCATGACTATGTCCATTGTAGACAGAGTGCTGCAGTTTACCATCACAGCTTTAGGAGGTTTTGCTGCCCACTCAGTAGCATGCCTCAGATGCAGCATCATGGAAAAGTTTTAAGGAACAGGCAGGGTATACAATCATCACTTCCCCCCCCTCCCACTTTCCCTCTCCCCCACCATGACCTATTTTTTTGAACAACATGCAGACCTAGTGAGGACATTAACCTGTTTCCATGTGACAGTAACAGCTCACATACCGATGTGCTGAGATGCATTAGCTGTTGTTTATTGATCCATTTATAAGTTCATTCTACTGGGAATGCAAGCTGGAGGATTAGAAAGTCTTTTGCTATCCTCTGTTTTGAGACACACTTTACTGATTAACTATTTCCCAGAATACATTTATCTTCACGTTTTGTGGAAATACTTACAGAAGATTCCTCCTCTTCAAACAGTCTCCCATGTCTGAATCACTCTTATGTATTTTTAGCCCATTCATCACTCTCAACATTCAAAATGTAATAAACCACAAACATTTTTTTAGAAAAGAAACCGTAAGAATTACATGCATCAAACCTTATCTACGAAAAAATGCTGCCTGACATTTACCAAGTATTAGAAATACTAGCTAGATGTTCTAAGAGTGTAAAATGTCAAAACAAGTTTCATGCAAATAAGAAAAAAAAAAAAAGAAAAAGAAAAAAGCTAATTTCCCCTCAATTCCCTGCAGGCTTCTCATATGGAAACAGGTCCCCCACACACACAATATTCAGTGTGTACTTCTGCATAAATTCTGGTGAGCCAAACTGTACCATGAAAAGAGCATTCCAGTCAAGGCACTAATATGTGATCATTTTTTATGACAGTTCATCCTACCTGCCTCTACCTTGGAACTAGCAATTATCTGCTGCTTCTTTGCAGTGTGCATACTCATAAGCCCCCACTTCTGTTCCAGTGTTCCCACCATTTATTAAGATTGATTACATAGTTATCTACAATAAACCCACATTCACTGTTTCAATTTAAACAGGATGGGAAAGTAGCTAAGGTTTAACTGAATTTTCACAGCTGTAGAAGACAAAAGGGGAAAGTAATTCCAAAAGCCAGGCTTCCAGCTTTCAAATTCAAGGGCTGCATGCTTGATCAAATGCACACATCAGACAAATTATGGCAGAATGCAACAAGCCAGAGCCTATTGCAAAGTAATTACAGAGATTACCAGGGTTCATGTCCTGTCACACTTTTACAGACAACCGCAATTCACTGAAGTCTTNAAAAAAAAAAAAAAACATAAAATGTCTTAATTTCATGTTTAGAAAGATATTCAAAAGAAGGAAACACAATTTCTATCTACAAGGTTTAAAACCTGATTTCTCGAATTCCCAAAAAGAATTCAGACATTTTGTTTTCAATGACAGAACTTCTGGAAGACAACAGCAGTGCCATCAAAAGAGGGGGGAAAAATGACAAATATGGATCACATTCCATATACCAGAAATGCTACGGAAAAAGGGTAAATGCTGTTCCAAGAGAGATGCTATAACTGAAAAAGAGGGACCAAACAAATGGGAAAAAGGATACATCAGACAGCATGATCATGTGCCTTGTTTCATTAGCAACCAGGCAGCAAAGTGTTTTTGTTGTCCAGAGAGGCATCTGACCAAAATGAGCATCCTTCCAACACCTTCAGAATCAGTTGGCCAATTCCCAACATTCTGAAATAAAAATACAGACATCTCAAAAATAAATACATTCCTTTAGACTACATGAAAACTGATGGTCAGATAGAGGAAAAAGATGCAATTTCTTCTCATAGGGAGGAGAAAGTAGGAAAATTCACCTCTTTATATTTGATTTGGCAGCAGATCAATCAGTACAGACACAGCAGTGTCTGTTGTTAAAGAGTAGAATGAGATTAAGGACTGGAAAAGAAAGGATAAGGAGATAAAAAGACAATCCAAATACATACAAATGTTAATTTTATTATTTCTGTAGCTCACAGGAACTATGACTTGAAGACAATAATTTGTTTTAATAGCCTTACAAACTGAGCATCACTCAGCCAAGCATTTACATTTGTTGACCTCATCCTGTTCAGTGTGTTGCCTAGGAACATCTTAACTCAGAATGAATGGGAAAACAGATCATGAGCTCCTGTATGAGCATTTCAAATATTTTTTGAATCTATTTTATGAAATCCAAGCAAATGATTTTCCATTATGTTTTTTTACAGCATTAAAAGATACTCAATGAAGAGCAAAGCAGATATGTAATTATGATAATATATTCTGAAAAGGCTTTCACAGATAAATACAAACCTGGATAAACATGCAGAAGTGTTGGTGGGATGACTCAGCTCCTAATGATATTTAAGTTCATTTTCTTAGCAGCAGCCTGATGTTATTAATAACTCCCAGTATGCTACTTAGAGCTGTATATTCATTTTCCTGCTAATGGTAGCAAAGGTTCTTTGTTAATGGTTTTATGATAATGCTGGCTTTTGCCATATGGTTGGATTTGTGTGAGGGTTTCTCATGAAAAGCCAGAGAGTGTAAGAAATTGTTGCTATATTTAACTGCAGTGTCCTCACAGGCACAGCAGACAACTGGAATGGACATTGTTCTAATATTTACAAGTGCAAACAAGGCTCAATATTTACTGCATGTTCTGTTTAAGAGGAGGACAGGGACTTTAAACAAGAGAACATATGGAGAGATCAGAGGATTTGTAATACAGTGCTGAGCTTTTCACCTCTAGGTCATTGGTTCAACTCTAAACTGGTAATGAAGATAAGCTATTACCATCTGACAACTCTGGCCTTTCAGAATTGATTTGTCGGGCTCAGTCCAGTTCCCAACAAACTCAAAACTCAACAAGAAACCATTTGCATGTCTGAAAACAACTTCACCCCAGCAATGCAACAAAAAACTGAGCAAGTCGAAGTAATCCCTTCCTCCTTGGGCACCATCTCCAGCCCAGGGTCTCAGGAGAGTGCCAGAGGAACAGTGGAAGTTACACCACCAGTAGAACAACACGTGGTTCTGTGGATAAGGGTTACTTCTAACTCAGACATCCAACTATAATTTCCTCTGCACCAGTACAAAGCTTCCAGGGGTTATATTAATAAAGAGAGACACCAATTTGAAGGTTTTAAAGCCAAAATTTCACAATGCTGTTTAAAGATCTCTTTCGATATCTTGTTCAAAGGTGCATTTCTTGAGGCTGAAGGTTTTGAAGAAAATAGTCACAGTACTTTATAAAAGAAATAAAAAATTTAATTTGCATTTTCAAAATTTCCATTTGTAGTCAAAATGTTTAAACAACATTTGTAGCAGCAAAAATTGTATTTTCTACAGATAGGTTTAATTCAGAAATGGATTTATTTACAAATTATTATGATTGTTACTAGAAAAGTCATATTTTTACCACACTTCTTCAAAATTAGTAGACAGAAAAAGTACAGATCATGCCATAAGAGTATGTCATTTTCCACATACTTTCATAATTTGAGCAAAACTGGTTTTAAACCTCAAAACCATGTCTAGCCTCTTAATAGTTTGGGATCAATAACATTAAGCACTCAGCAGGTGCTACAATTCGTCATTTTCCTAAGCAATAACTGCTACAGGAGTAGAGACACCAAGTTTTAACAGCACCTTTAAGGTTGCTTTTCCTTCACAAACTCGGGGCACTGGACAACCAAATCTACTGAAAGTTTTACACTCTGTGAACAGGAAATGCTACTTCTAACATTTGAAACTGCCACAGAATACATGCCCCTCACAAATCTTGGAAAGCATCACAAAAGTAACTTAAGTAAGAGCCTTCTGCCTTCCTTGCAGGTTCCCTATTTTTTACCAAGGTACTGATAAACCTACTGCACTTTTCCCTTCCTTTTCCAATAACTCCAGAAACAGACCACTTACTGTAACTTTAGGAAAGGCACCAGATGTTAACTTCTCACTGAATGACTGTACAGAAGCTCTGCCAGCTGAGTGATGGGGCTGGTGTGTTGTCTGCTGCTGCAAAATCAGCATAGCATGGTCCAGTCACAGCCTAGTTTGGCCAAACTCAGACCCATAGCCCACAGATAGTGCCTGCTGAGATGCACCCAAGCCCAGCTTTCCCAGGAAACCCCATGCATTAAGTGACACAACAGAAAAAAAAGAAGGCATAACCTGCACACTAAACTTGCATGTCAAGAGACACAATAAGAGACGCACTACATTGTGTCACTTGCCTTAACAAGCGTCCAGACGACACCAGGAGAGGGTTCCTCCAGCAGTCTCACACACAGAGTGCAAGCCAAGGGGAAGGGGGCTGCCTACAGATGAAGGAAAGATCTTAAGAATTGGAGATTGCCTATTGCTCAACTTGCAGTTAAGAGGACCAGCAGAGAGATCCATGCAAGTCAATCAAAATTCTCTGAGAGTCAGTAATAAGATTTCCTGCTGTTCCTCTCTGACATCAAGCACTGCATATCTGTGCTATGGAATGACCTGCAGAGACAGAGACACAGGGTAACTTTGAAACTGTAACTACAGCCACTACACAGAAAACACATTAAAAAGCAAATTTTAGACAAAGAAGCATTTTGGAGAGCAAATTAAAAAAACTGAATAAATGTGGGTGGAATAAATGCAAGGAAGCTGAAGGATGTGCAAGGTACTTAGATTTCAAAAGGCTGCATTAGAATAAAGGAAAGACTAGTAAGTTATACAGGCATGTTTATTATACTGGTCCTGAAGGTAGGTAAGTAAATGTAAAGAAAAAAACAATAGCTGGGACTTTTTATTCTTCCTTCATCCTCTTACCCCAGTTTCCTCTTGATATCATCTGCTGCATTTTGCACAATTGCACCAAAATTATTCTGGACAGTCTCAACTGCTCTTTACATGGGTGTCTTTACATAGTGCTCAAACATTATGAGCCTGTCCAGGTAACAAACTTCTTGAAGATCCCTAAACTGGAAAATAAACACACTTTCTCTTTTATGTGCTCTCCATGAAAACTCTCCTAAGAAGGCTTAATGCCTAATAGCATCTCCAAGACTGGATAGAGAGGGATTTCAATTCCCATTATCCTTTTTAAGGAACTTCTGGTTGTAGTCTCAAAATAGACTGTTAACCCAGAAATGAGAGTAGAATTTACATATATTTTACCTGCAATGCCTGAAAGAAATGAACTGAAATGCTTTTACAGCTAATGCTTTTACTAGCATTAAAAAAAACCCAGATTTCCAAATTCTCTGGGATACCTGTAAGTAAGTTTGTCTGCATCAGACAAATCAAGTGCACCTCACTCCTCATCTCACTTCAAGAACATTGTGGCATCACCCAAGTGAAGTGGAAACAGACAAGCAAAAAAATACAGCTCCTCTTTAATTCACTCGGAATGATATGCAGCCTGCTTGATTAGGTGATGGAATAGAACTTCAAGAGTATTCTATCTAGTTAAATTGGCATTATTTCTATCACTTCCTATAAGAGAACAGATCTCAGCAGGTTGACTTGAGTGTCTTTCAGCCCATAATACTTTTTTAGTAATTATTTTTAAAAGCTCTCATATTCAAGTTCTGTATTACCTCACCAGTTTAGTTCTCAACACAGCAGTACTGTCTTTCCCTCTGGAAACAAACACAAGACTATTTATGCTGCTATTGTTTTCCAAGACTGCTATTCCATGTCCAGTATGTTGGACTACAACACCTTTCAGCTGTAGACTTTTTTTCCTCCCTGAGTCTGGAGAAGAGCACAAGCTTTGTTTTCAGTACACACCTCAAACTGCATGAGAAATACACAGCTACTTTCTCTCCCTTTTCACATGCACACTTTTCCTACGATTGACACACTCAGTATTTGTTCTGAAATCTGAAAAGCTCTTTGAACTGTTTTCATACCCACAATCAGCCACTACAACATGCACAAATTCAGGCAGCTGAAAGCCCAAAAAGCCCCTGTGCCTGCAACTTCTCGACAGCAGGTGTGTATTGTCATGCTTTCTATTCATGACTGTCATCGTAGTGAATGTCCACTCATAACCCTTCTGCTGAGGGAAAGGCTTCAAGAAAAATCATATCCTGGAAAAGCAAACAGCTTCTGCTTTCTTTTAAGAGAGGAAAGGGAGAAGGAAAGGAAAAAGGAAAAAGGGGAAAGGGTAAAGGGAAAAGGAAAGGCACATGGATCTGCTACCTTAGACCAATACAGCGTATTAAACACAGAGCAGCTTCTTCTAACCAACAGCTCCTATGCAAGCTGAACTTTTGACGGCAGCGGATCACGCCCGAGTCATTATCTAAGATAACGCAACGTCCCTGGTAATCATTTCAGAGTTCCCCGCTCATAAAAGATCTTCTTAACCCCTGGTCCCCTCCCCTAGCCGAGCTGCCGCGCTGGGCCGGGGGCTGGCGCTGCCCCGGGGGCCGGGCCGCGGCTGAGCCCCACACGGGCGGGGGTCGGCACGGGCGGGGGTCGGCACCGGCGGGGGTCGGCGCACATGGCGCCTGGGTGTGGTCTGGGGAGAGAGGGAGAGGAGGAGGAGGAGAGGGGGCCGTGGAGCATCCCCGGGAGAGGCCGCGGCCGGTCCTACCTGAGCCCTGGCCCCGCTGCCATGGCTACGGCCCGCCGCGCCGCGCCTCTCGCGAGAGCACGCCTCTTCCCGCGAGAGCCGCGCGCCGCCTCACCCGCCCTCGGCGCGGCCGGGGCGCTGAGGGAGCGGCGGGCGAGCGCAGCCCGGCTGAAATAATGCACCGAAATAACACGCCTCTGCTTACCCACACCTCAGCACAAATCATCGTCGTTATCATCATGGCTGGGCTTTGTGAGCAAAGGTTTGGGAAGGGCTCTCCGCGCGCTCGCTGCAAGCGCTGAAGGTTGAACAGGCCCATGTGGGTCAGGCACTGTGATAAATGTCGTTGTGATTCGTGTCAGTGAAAGGCAAATGGGTAATGGCAGCCCCATGAAGGGAACAAGTTGTTGTTACTACAGGGGTGCTGTGAGTTATGGTAAAACTGTTTAGTTTCTCTTTATCAAAATAATGGGAGTTACGGTGGAACTGTTTAGTTTCTCTTCCTTATCAAGGTAATGTGAATTATGGTAGAACTGGTTCATTTCTCTATTTCCCTGTCAAGGAAATATTTGAATTATGGCCAAACTGGTTCGTTCCCCTGAGCCCTTGTCAGGCAATACGTGAATTACAGTGGATGGAACTGACACAATAAACGTATTGAAGACTGTTTCGCATCCCATTGTAAAATGTCTGTGTATATGATGTGATGAATACGTATGAAGTAACTGAATAAACCCCCAATCTGCGCTGTGTTTGGGATGTGGTTTTTGGGGAGTGAGGACTCCTCTGCATCCAGCGCTGTTTGCTTTCACCAGATAATAAAAGCTTATTCTAAAACCCATTTTGGGCCTGAGATGCTGTTTCCCACAGGCATGTCCAGCTGCTACAGGCACAGCAGGAAGTCCCCATGGGCTGGGTTGGCCAGGCACGGTTCTTTCTGCGGTGTCTTTTCTCCTCCACACTGATTCTGTGAGTGTTCTCAAAGGAGGCAGCAGCGTTATGGATGGTGTGTCTCCACGACTCCCGACTGGAGGCCAGAGTGGACCATTGATGGTGGTCGCTGTGGCCAAGGCTGAGGTGTTGTTTCAGGCAGTCCTTGTATCTCCTCTTTGGGGCTCCTCTCTTGTGGCTGCTGGTGGCAGGTTCACCACAGAGCACAGCCTTAGGGAGGGCTGATCCTCCACTCTGGAGACGTGCCCTGCCCAGCACAGCTGCATTCTCAGCAGCTCGACACTCGTGACCTCTGCCTGTTCCTGGACAGACACGTTAGTCACATCATGTAGAACGACTGGGATGTCCTCCCAAATTCCTCAAAATTATCATCTTGGGAGGATCCAAGATGGATCCACCACAGCCATGTCAGATATGGTGGTGCTCTCTCTCAGCCCTTCTCAGTAACCTATGGTGTGAAACAAGGTTGTGTTCTTGCACCAACTTTATTCATGGTCTTCTTCAGCATGATGCTCCAAAGGGCCACAGCAGACCTCAATGAAGAAAAGGGCATCTCCATCCAATGGAAACTTATTCAACCTGAGGAGGCTGAAGGCCCACGCTGAGACCCTAAACCACCTTGTCGACAAGCTGCTTTTTGCTGACCATGCCTCCCTCAGCTTAAACACACCTCAGCATAAACACACCTCAGCATGAATAGGTGTCCCTGCAGGGCGGGTACTGCCACTAACTACTGCACAGCATGGCTGAAGACAGAGGAAACAGTCAGATACATTCCTTCATAGCAGAAGTTTGCTTCTGGTAGATGTGAGCTGATTAGAGTCATGTGTTCAACGCCACACGTGCTTAAAGGTGTGGATTAGACCATCTCGGGGTCTGGGGAAATTTGAGTGTTTGAAATTTGTGGTTTGATTTTCTGAATACTAGGTAACATGTAAAATCGGTATTAAACTTGTATTCCCTGAACAGCATCAGCTGTGCATTTGTGATGCAGAATGTGCAGTGTGTGATTTCCCTGCCACCACGGCAGACTGCTGGAAATACTAACCCTGGTATTGGTGATGTCCGAGAAACACATTTCAAGCCCACTGAAATAAATGGGTCCTTTCCTCTGAATTCAGGATCATGCATGTAGAGCCTGAGGATGCCTGTGGGGACCACCATTTCCATAAGCACTTGGTAGCTCAGTGCTACCTGGGTAAAAATACTAATTACTCAGGCTGAAACATGAAGACATGAGGGCTAATATATTTTCTCTCCTGCCCTTGTATTTCCAGTGTTCCAAACATCTGAGAGATACAGCTTTTGTAACAGTCTTTGGAGAAGTGCCACCACCTCGGTAAGTGTGCAGGAAGTTCTTTTATTCACTTGTTGAGTCCATTTTTACACAAGGGAAGTGAGTGAGTTGATGCACAGTGTTCTGTATATAAAAGATATATCTCTGTGTGCCAGAATAAACAGCTTCTGATAATTCAGATATTGTGCCAGTGTTGTAGCAGGTATGCCAGAGGACTGGCACTGTCCTTTGTGCTGCCATTGAGGAAACACTCAAAGCAGACTCTTTCTGTATGCATATGCCTGCAACACTGCAATATTGTTGCTGTTAATATAGCATTTCTAACAGTAAAATATTACAAATAAAAGTATATGCATTTGGAAGAATATTTGTTTACTTGTTGTGACTTCCCATCCCATTTGTCTTTTGCTTTGAGAATCAAGCCAACTGTACTGGAAGAGAGAGCAAATGAGGAAGACCTCAAGCCTCTCTTAGGGACCAAAGATAATTAAGAGAACCACTTAGAGATAGTAGATATAATGAAGACCTGCATACATGCTAGCTTCAGGCCAGTGACAGTATGGCTGTTTTTATAGTAGAATATGGAAGTGATTGCACATCTGAGCTGGACACTGTCGAGTTTGACTGAAGCACTGTTCAGTGTAATTGAATTTGTGTAGCATCTGTGAGCAGGGGAGGCCCTGTGCCATAAGGCCCATAGGGTGTCCTTAGGCTGGCCAGCAGAAAGTTTCTCATTTGTTTGTCCCTCCTTCCAGGGGCCACTTTGTCTTCCCTGCAGTGAACGATGTATAATGAGGTTGTTGCTTAAAGCTGGAACTCCTCCCGGTAAGGACGGGAAGTTTGCAGAGTCCTTATTTACCCTTTCATGCAGAGATATGTTTTGCAGCACGAATGCAGCACTGCTTAGTGGCAAGCCTTTTTCACTGCTCTTTGTGTCCTCCTTGTATGTTATTTTTTTCTCTCTAGCTACCAAGGGAGGCACTTGGAGTAAAACAGTGGTGATGCCCTTAGCTCTTGTCTGACCCTGGGAAGAGTTGAGAACCTTCTCAGCCCTCTGTTGTAAGGTTGTGCCATCCCTGTTGGAATTTCCAGAAGACAGTTGTTCCCAGTAATCCTTGTTACAATAACCAAGAAGAATAACTATTTTGCTTTGACACCTGACGAAGAATTTATAAACATAACTTAATGTCACCTTATTCATTTATTTGTTCACTATGGATTTTTGAAAGGCAAACATTCATTGTCAATTTTACTGGAGCTATACCTGTTGTTTTATTTTTTAAAGTGTAGTGGTCCCTATCTGCAAATTTATTTGTGTGAGTTCTCCCTGAAAGTGCATCTGATGACATTTTCTTTAAGTGAACAATAGCCTGTTAAAGTTAAAATGCTTTGCACAAAACATTTTGTGTTTCCTTTATTGTTACTATAGAGATCAAAACAAACAAAGGAGCCTGCAGGTTTTCTTTAAAAATAGTTGGAAAATATGCCTTAAAAATTTTGATATAAATGTTTTTCAAATGTATGCTTGAAAATTAAAGGAAGAGTTTATATCTGAGAGTTTGTTTATTAAGCCGACTGAAGTTTAGGCTGCGTTTTAAGAGCAGTGCTTCAGAATGGTTTTTGTAGTTCTCTTCCCATTACTGCATGTGGTGATTAAGACAATATATATCTGAGCAAGTACTTGCACTCATTAAAGCTTCATGTAAGCTGTTTCAAATCCCACGTACTCATCAGTTCACAAAAGTCGTAGGGGTGCACAAAATGTGGGCAATCTTGATTCAGTGTCTGCCTTCAAATTCTTCTTGGTTACCTGAGGCCCTGGTCAGGCACATCTGCAAGACAAAGCAGGCAGCTTGCCTAAACTAGTTTGTAACCTGCAAATTGGTCTTAGATGAGGTTGTATATAAATGTGTTAATGTGCTGTGAGCCAGCAGGATGGCTTGAAAACTTCTCTAATATTCAATCAAGAAAGACTTAGGTGTGTGCTGCTGGTGGACAGCAGTGGACCTTGGAAGTTGCCAGAGCAGTGTTGACAGCAGCGTGTTGTGCCAAGAGGCAGTGCTTTGGCAGTGGGATGTTTTCCAGCTGGTCACACCTGTGGCAGTCTTCTGTGAAAGAGAACATGTATTTGCAGAGAAGCTACTTAGGAAAAAAACCTCAGTGCAGTGAATGTTCAAGCCTTGTGCCACAAGTCTGTACTGCCCTTGGAGGGATGGCCATGGGCAGACACCATGTTCAGGCTTTTGTTGGTCTGGTGCCTGGCAAATTGGATAGAGAAAATTAATAAATTTTATGTATTCACAGTATGATTAAAAAAGAAAAAAAAAAGCCAAAAAGACAAAACCCATATTCTCTTAACAGCCTGAAACTATTCCACAGTCGATTTCTGAAAGACTAGATTTGATGACAAAGCCATCTCCTCTAAATAATCTGTCAATAAGAACATAAAATGTGATTCCCAGATGTTATTTGTATGAATTATTCCATCATCATCACTAATTGCAAATGGATCACGAGGGAAGCAATTATGAGATGCAAACTGTTTGATTAGAGAATACGTTGCAGTCAAATGAAAGATTTTCTGCCCAACACAGAGGAGCTTACTAACTGTGCTACTGCCTGCTAAATACTTATGCCATCAGCTATAATTTCAGGCAAGTTTTAAAAACATACAAGTCCATATTTATGGATAGTATTGCTGAGATTTTGTTAAGCACCTTTCTTTTACATTAAGATATGAGCACTCTTTTTAATGTCTTTTCAGCATGGCTTGGATTCTTTATCATAGAAGTTGTCTTCATGAGAGAAAAATTTTAAAGCTTAGAAACTGTAAAATAATATTCCTAAAAACGACAATGTAAGTAACTAAAAATGTAAGAACTTTTTGTTCTGAATGAAAGATCTGAATGCCACAAAATTCTATCCAATGTGTTTTTCATGGGTCAGCCCCTCTCTATTAAATGGATTTTTAGGCTGCAGTTCAATGAGGTATAAGCTTAATATCCACTGTACCTTCTGTGAGGGAACTGTAGCCTGTGTTTTCAAGGGGATGGGCTGAATAATTTGTACATTTTTATCTCTAACTATGATGATCCTGCTTAAAAGCAGATGACTGACTTTCCATTCTGTAGCTTCTACTACATGGGGGAAAATCCACTGTAATTAAATCTTACAAAATCCTCTAATTCCCAATATAAACAATTCTTTGACATAGGCAGTTCCCCTGAGTCTACATCATAGCCCAAGGAAAACGAAGAGCAGGAGCAGGTTCTTACTTCCTCTTAAATATTTGATCATTTTAGACAAACAACTGCCCTCATTAAAGTAGCTGCAAGCCTTACTGAAATTAATTACTTTTGAGACAGAATTTGGATTACTGATTTCTTCTCACTTGTAATGTCACTTTGAATAATAACTAAACTAGCATGTAACTTAAGCTGTGTAAACAGCAAGACAACAGTTGTTTGAATTGTTCTATAACATACAGGATTATATTTCTCATTTTGTGCTAGAAACAAAAGCACATAAATCCTGCATGACAGGATTTGAGATGGAAAGTGTGCTGGCAAAAGAAGAGCTATATGCCTCATTAAGCAATTTTACCAAAACTGAAAGATCCTCTTAGCTTACAAATATGAATTATAGCAATACTACTAACTTGCAGTGATCCAATATTAATTTCAAGGACACTTCAACTTTTTATGCCCACTTAGGGCTTGGGATAATGGAGTGTGTAGACAAAAACTCTTGTCCAACAGTGCATTATGAACCAGAGAGAGTTTTGGGTATATACCCAGTCTTTTATATACTTGCAGGATCATACTCCTTTCTCATACATTAGAGCTGTGAAACTACACCACCAGAGAGCACTGTGCTATTTCTCCATAGTATTCCTTACCTTTCCCTGCATATTTATGACCTATTTTATTCAGTCATTTCTTGTTTTGTTTTGTTTTCTTTTTGTGATACAGTAAAACTCAAATAGTAATGTCATTCTATTGGAATTACCAAACATTTTGATGTCATTACCCTGTGTGCATCAACAGCCCTTAGCTGCCTTGACCAACCTCATCTGGGACCTTTGCTCTACTTTATGGCCCAGAAATCCCATTTAAGCTCAGATCGAGGCCTGGAGTCCTTGTCTAAGCAATGTTGTAGTGGTGCTGGCCTGCAGTCTTGTCACCTGCACTGGAAATAGCTTGTCTCCTAGATGGACTTGGGATCGAGACTGTAGCTTGGGTCTGGTCCAAGCTGTGATTCATAGAATTATTAAGATTGGAAAGATTCTCTGTGATCCTGAAGTCCAGCTGTCAACCCAGCACAACCACCATATGCGCCATTAAACCATGTCCTCAAGTGCCATATCCACAAGGTCTTTGATAATTTCCAGTGGTGGTGGCTCTGCCACTTCCCTTGAAGAGCCTGTTTCAATGCTTGACAACATTTTCAGTGAGAAAGTTTTTCCTCGAATCTAATCTAAACCTCCCCTGGTGCTTGTTCCCTCTTGCCCTGTCACTTCTTACCTGAGAGAAGAGACTGACCCCCACCTCTCTAAAACCTTTCAGGTAGCTGTAGAGAGCCTCCTTTTCTCCAGACTGGACACACCAGCTCCCTCAACCATTCTTCGTAAGACTTTTGCTCCAGACCCTTCACCAGCTTCATTACCCTTCTCTGAACACCCTTCAGCACCTCAATGTTCTTGAAGGGCCCAAAACTGAGTACAGGATTTGAAGTGAGGCCACGTCAATGCCAAGTGTGGGGGGATGGTCACTTCCCTGGTCTTGCTGGCCATCCAGGCACACTCCTGGCTCATCTTCTGCTGCTGCTGATCAGCACCCCCGGGTCCTTTCCTGCTGAGTGGCTTTCCAGCCACTCTTCCCCCAGCATGTAATGCTGCACGAGGTTGTTGTGCCCCAAGTGCAGGATCCAGCACTTGGCTCCTCACCAGACCCCCGTATAGCTATGGCCCTTTTGCTTAATTCACCCCCTCACGATGCCTGGGAGTATTGATGAACCCTGTCCCCAGCACTCTGCTTTGCCTGCTGTGCTCACATGTCATGGGCTTGTGACTCCCGCTCAGAGCATCCAGCTCACTCTGCACCTTGACATGCCCTAAATGGCCATCATCTGGAGCACCTGCCACTGAAAATAGACCATAACATCCAGCTACCAAACTACTTTGTTTCTGCTGCTCGTGGCATATTTACCATGAAAGCATTATGTATTTCACTTTTTAAAAAACTATGTAATTCTGTATTGCAATAGCTCTACAATCTGTGTCAGAAAAGAGGAGGCCATAAATGGCATATTTGGTGGGAGATTTTGCTTAGTGTCACCTAGCTTTCTGTCTCTCTGAACTTGTGACCTGAATTCTTGTATTAGAGTACTTTTCAAACTGGAATAGAAATCCATCCTTCTTAATTACAAAGCTAGATTGATTTAAAATGTTGGAAAACACAGCAACCTTATCTCCAGACAGATCAAATGTGGAATACACTGACAGTTTAGTAGAATGCAACAATTTCCCCTTTTAATGTCTTTCACCAGTGAATCGTGCATGTATTTATATAGAAATTAAAAAAGGAAATCAATCTGGGAGATCTCTTGTTGACTAATTCCTGGATCTATTTTATCCAAAGAAACAAAATGAGTTTTTCTGCAGATTTGCTTTCAAGTCAGACTTCAACTACTTTGTGGAAACATGTCAAAAAAGACAACTTTTTTTCATTTTTGTTGGAACATTTTTCAACTCATTACCTTAGCGTTTTTAAGTTTAGTCACAGAACTGAGTTATAGGCACTTCTTAGTCATTTAGTAGGATATATCTTAAAATGTTCTTTAGCCATTGCAGCAGACAGGTTAGGAAATTACTCATTCATTACTTTGGCGGCTTGTTATTATTAGTGTAATTTTTAAGAGATCTCAGGGTAACCCTTCAGGTAGCCTTTTGGAGGAGTGTAATAAAGCCAACCTCATAACTCCCCCAACAGAATAAGAATCAAATACCTGCTTGCAGGGATTTCTAGGCAAGGAGGAGAAAGTTCTAAATTAAAAGTACTTCAGTGGAAGCTGTCCCCATGAATAAGTTGTTCAGCCCTATTTATAAGAGGAAATGTTGAGGCAGCAGAAAAGACTTCCAAGCCAGTCTCTATTCAGGAGTTCTTTATTGGGTTTCCCACAGCACCTGCCTTTCTCCCTATATGTGTAGCATTGCTAAAGCTGTTACAAGAAATTAAATAGACTTTAATGCTGTGTATGTGAATAAGTAATGCACTGTGGTGGGTGTCAAATAATTCCTGTTGTAACTAAAGCGTTTCCTTTCATGCTCTGTAACTATGGGCAAGCCATCTCACTTGGATGTGCCTCTCTTCCTTCCCAACCTATTGGTTTTATGATCTCTGTGGGGGAAAGAAGAAAAGAAAAAGAAAAAGAAAAGAAAAGGACTGCTTAAGATCTTACCTCACCTATTCTCTGAAGAACTGGAGAATCTTAAATAAGAGTGAAATACTTTAAGCTGTTTGTTACACTGATAGACTGACTTGTTGTTGTATCTCTGATGTTGCTGTTATTTCCTCTCAGAGTTATCATTCTTCACCATCACTTTTGCAGTATTTGTCCTATATATCTTCATGTATACCTATATTAGGACCATCCCTATCAGTCCCTGATCTTTATTCCCAATCTAGGTGTGAGATTGAAACTTTTGTTACTGCTAATCCCCAGATTTATTCAGTGACATTTTTAAAGAAGAAAACACAAAGGCTGCTTTTCTTCTTGGTGTTTTATTTTTAGTTAATATATGACAAAACAGATTTATTATCAATCAGACAGGCAGCATTTAGCATTGTTAAAGAGGAAAATAATTCCTAGTCTTGGCCTCTTATGATCTGGTGAACAAAAAGCTGCATTCCCTCAAACTGTTTCTGATATGGATTAACACCACATTGAAGGGAAGTTTAGAACCTGCTAGGAACTTGTCTTGGCTAAGGGCAAAAGAAAGGAAGGGCTGACAGAACTAGCACTTTTCAGCTCCTTACTATCAACTTGCAAATAGAAAGGGCGAGGAAAATAAGGGATGGTCTTGGCAGTGGGGATTTATAGCTCTTCTGTTTCACCACTGATTGGCACATTGATCTCAGTGTGGTACTCCGAGGAGTCTCCTGAAGGCATCCAAGGTATTGGGGTTCTGTTGAAAGAGGGTCTTTTGCTGAAATTCTGATTGTATATCATGAGAGATTCTGGAAGCAAAGGGCAGATATCGAACTGAGGCACTTTGAAGGTCATCCGTTTGGCTGCTTTCTCGTAACCCCCGTAGGGCATGGCAGTCCTGGCACAGGGCAACACATGGCATTAGTGAACAGAGTGTAGGTGAGCAACAGGGTCGAGAAAATAAATTGTCAAAGTTATTGAAATTGGAAGTCTTGCCACTGTTGCAGTTGACTAACAAATCCTCCACAAGAACATAAATGTACCTGTTGCTCATGTAGTAATAAAAAGATATAAGCACACACCCTTTTGTGCCCTCCCTTCACCTTTGCTGCATCAATCCCCTTCAAACCATACACCTTTCACACCTATTGGTACTCTGTGTGTGTAGAAGGCAGGGGCTGTGTTATTGCAGGAATTAATGGGATGTGGATTTGTCCTCCCTACTGATGTCCTGACACTATGAAAGTGGGTGGCAAAATTGTATAGAGAGGTTAGCAGAAAATGGTTGCAGCTCTAGAAATATTTAGAAAACTTTATGTTCTTATCAGAAGCAGCAGGAGAATCCTGATTCTTATCCCAAGTACTGTGAAATACATAGCTTCAGATCGTAAGTATTTTTCCTGAACTCTTGAACTTTAAAGGGCTGCAGTAATAAACAGTGGCAAGCTAAATCTCCCCAGTCAAATGGGGTGAGAAAGAAAGGGAAATAGGATTAAGTTCTCTTATCCAGGTGCATAGGTTTTCTGACCACAAGCTGAATTAAAATCTCTAGTTCTTGATGGATTTTTTCTTTGTAGCCTTCCAAACATTTCATCCACAGTAGACTGTGCTAAGCAAAATGGTGTGCCTTTACAGTGCACAAGACAGGAGTCTCTGATGAGAGTTACTGTGTTTTCATCTGCTACATAAACTGACTTGAATATATAAGAAGACTTACCGGTTAAAAGACTTGTAATGGGGGAAATCAGCTTTGGGGCTGTATGACAGTAAGTCTGTGCTGAACTGACTTTTGTCCTCAGGGCTGATACCCATTGCTCGTTCCCAAGGGGAGATGTAAGTTTTAAATATAGTGACTTTTTTGCCTCCTGACTTTCCATCTGTAAGCAGAGGAAGGGAAAGCACTCCAGTTAGATGACACTCTAAATACATTTCATTTCTGTATTCTGTTATTGAAGTTGAGGCACCGGCTTTGTTTCCAGATTCTGTAACTCCTACATCAATCTGAGATTGAATGGTTAGATTTCCCTTTTAAAAATAGGTCATACACCACTTCTGTCCTTACCCATGAAAGCAGGTGTAACACTGCCTAAGAGCCACTCATTCAGGAATTTGCATTAAAGCGTATACCTGAAAGCTAATTTTTTATTCTCTCTGGTTGCTCATATAGAAAGCAATGAAGTCCTTACTTTATCTTCTCTTTCACTAACTTGAGGTAAGCCTTATATAAGGTAAGATGCTACATTGTTTCTTAATTTACTTTTTTCTGCCAGATCATAGCAGACATAACATGGCATTTTCTTTGTGATTACATGAACAGACATCTTTTCCTGCTTCTGAACCAAGGTATTAGAGGCAAGTCTGGCTTGAACACCTCAGGGTGGCTAAAAGCAGTTTGCAAGTGTGATGTGGTCTCTCACTAGAAGTTAAAATCCTGTCGGTGACAAGAGCTGCACTCTGTTGTTGTTAGATGCTTGATTGACAGAAATTTTAGATTAGCTTCTAGCTGTTCCATTAAGCAAATGAGCTTAGACAAGGTTTTCATTCTGTGTGCCCTTTGCCTTCCCTTCTCTTTCTCCTTTCTGCCAGCTGTGTAATAAGAACATCAGTTGTATATTGATATGTAGCACAGTGTTAAAATTTTCATCCTTCATAAACCTTGAAACTCCTGAGAAAGGACTTCTTAGCTTGATTACAGCAGATGAGAATAATAGGTTAATGGAGTTAGCAATTGTGGTGCTTCCATGGTACCACATTTTGTGTAGAAAACAAATCCTTGTGAAGTGAGTGGCAAAGAGTGAACACAACTATCTGAATCTTTCTTCTTTTTATCACACCTTCTTTCATTGTGTTGCTCATTTTCTTCAAACCTTGCCAAAACCTGGGCTTTCCTGCTTTCAGAGAATTGCAAACATGTACAAGAATCTAATTTTCACTAAAAAAATAAATAAAAACAACTACTCCCCTCTTTCTTTTTGAAGTATTTAAACTAAGCAGTTTACAGGAAAATTGATCACTAGGGCTGAAGCATAAAAGCAGCTGGGATCCATCTCTGCTGTGAAAGCTATGGGATGATATTAATCTTTCTTCTCCCTGCACACAGAAAAAGGGGTAACAATGGAGAAGAACCGCCTATAAGAAGACTATAAGAGTCTACATAGATTTGTTTCTCACAGGGTTGCCCATAAATGTGAAAGTTCATTTTGATATAAAATGCACTTTCATCCAGAATGTAAATGAAAAAGATTTTACAAGCCATTCTTTTGGTCTATTGGGGCAGTTGTTCCTGGTTCCCAAGCAAATTTGATTTTTGTTATAAAAACCTATAGAAGCCTTTAAAATAATTATTTTACCTGCTGTTTCTCATACAAACTATTTGGCTCTAGGGATTGCTGGCCAAACTAAACCGAGGATAAAATTAGGCAAAGACTAAATTGAATTAAAACTACTTTTACTCATGAAGATACTGTTCCAGTGGACCTGTGGTGATTACCAGATAACTTTAAGAAATATTAGTGTTCCTTTCTGAAGATTTAGCTGGGAGATTTCTTTGTTTAGGTGGAAGCTTTCGTTTGAGATGGGGGTGAGATACTCGAAACTGATGTGTTAGATCAGACTATTGAGCTAAAGAGGTAATATTACTACCTCCCTTAGTGGTCAGTGTGAGACCCTTGAAAAGGAAGAGTGTGCCACAGTGGCATGGTGTCGCCACAGTGGCATGGTGTAGCCATAGTGGTGTGCTGCTGCATCAACCTGAGGGGCTCAGTCATTAAATTCCCTATAATTTTTTCAGTCCAGTCAAGGAAGGTGCTCCTGCTTCCTGCCCAGGAGCAACACAGCAGCATGCAAACAAAGCTGTCCAGCTAAAGGTAGTCCAAGTCTTCTAGACTTTGCAATGGAACTTAGTTTGTAAGAATTGAGGTTTTAGTGAGATTAATTCACTTGTCCTTAAGTTTGGCATGGGATCTGACACCTTTAGATATTTGTTATTCTTGCAGAGTGATACTTGCCTTTCTCAGTGCCATCGCCTCCTTCTCCACCACTTCCAGATGATTTCCCTGCATGCTCCCCTTCACTGTCTCCAGAGCCTCCTTTGCTTCCAGGCCTAGGAGGGACATTGGGGTGCTGCTGCTGCTTACTGGAGCCGTGCTGCCCAGCTGGCACTCCTCCCACCATCTGCCCTTGGGCATGGCCATGGGCGTCTTCCCCATAGTGCCCTCCCGGTGGGATGAACTTCTGGAAGTGATCCTAAGGCAGGAGAAAAGAGGGTAAAAAAAGAGGGCCAAATGTGGCCCATTCACATTTGCAGAGTCCCAGAACATGAACTCCTGAGTCTCTGTGACCTGGGCATAGTCTCATCTGTAACTGTGTCTCAGTTACAGAACAGTGGCAGAACTTTGTGTAAGCTGTTCTCGCCATTCAGCATAGGAGCAGTTGTGGAACAGCAGCAAGGGCAGTGGAAGCACACACTCCTCATAGTCATTTTATATGGTCAGGGAGAGAAGAGAGAGGTCTGTGTACTGTCCCTAACAGTGAGCAGTATGAAACAGAGGAGGAAGGAAAGAAACTTCAGTTTTTGCCAGAGCAGCTGAAAGTCCAGAAAGAGATACAGTGGCTAACCTGTGGGAAGGCAAGCTGGGCAAGAAATAGGATGTGTTTTCCTGCCAAACTTAAGATAACCCAGCTTGATGACAGCGTGGGAGCTAAGTGTTAGAAAGCATTTATGACAACAAAAAAGCCAGGGAGATGAATGCCTGTATGCTTTTCTGTATATACAAAGGTTTGTGTGGGAAGGGGGGAGTATTTACATGTTGAGAAAGACTGAAGAGATAGCAGCCTGGGAAAACAGAAAATACTTCCTGGAGACCACCAGGGAAAAATTACAAAAAGGAAGAATTTTGTTTGTAGCCATATGTGCATTAAATGAACTGAATCTAACCAGCAACAAGGCAAGAAAGAAAGTTGGATCCATCAGTAAAATAGGTTGTTCTTTTTTGGCAGGCCATCCACTTCCCCCAGTTCAGGCTAGAAGGCACAATCTCCACAGTGCACAGTGAAAGGGCAAACAGCCTGTGCAGGATTTATAGACCCTGTGGTGCCAGCACAATGTCCTGTCTTTGCACACATAAATTTTAGTAAATACTTATGTGGAATGGGAGCTGATACAGTATGTTTGGGAAAATGTTCTACATATCAGTCATAAGTGACATCAAAACTAAACTATCATACACCAAAAGGCTTCTCTTGTGTATTACAGCCCACATGGCTATATAATACATGTCATCTGGGTTATGTATGGTCTTTCCTGTTGGACTAGGAGATTGGCTGTTAGATGCACAAAATACAGAAGAATGAGATGGAATGAATCTGTAGTTCCTCATGCTGCAGTTCCACTTGAATAAAATAATCTCAGGCAGACTCAGAGCTGGCTCTCAAAGGGTTAAGGCTTTCTCAGGGCTCTTACACCTAGCACAGTTTAGCAAAAAGAAGCTTTCCAGGCTGTAAACAGGCTTCCAAGGCCAGCTGTTCAGCCAGCTAAAAATAGACAAGAAGTGAAAACCCACAAGGCTCAAGGCAGAATTAGCTAACCCTCCGCTCCCTGTGTCTCCCGCAACTGTGTCCAGGGTTTCACAGCAGGACTGCAACCCAGGCAGGCAGCCAGCTGCAGGCTGAAGTGGCAGAGCTGGTGCCCTCAGGGCCTTTAGGGACTGTCTGTCCTTCTCCTGGCTGTAGGGAATTCCCTTTTTAGGAGCAGAGAAGCTGATGTTCCCCTGAATGTCAGGAAGCGCTGGCAGGGGAGAGGATTGGGAGCACTGAGCTGCACACAGGAGCTCACAGGGCAGTGTGCTCAGTTAGGTGTGGGAGCTCTGTAGCTGTAAAAAGGCAAACTGAAAAAGAGGTACTTTGAGGGCTAGGGGTCAGAATGAGGTTTTTCTCAAAATTTAAATATGTATGCAAGGTTAATGCTTCTACTGATTTGCTCAGTTCTTTCGAAACAGGGTTTGTCTCTCTTTTCCTTCTACGTTTCAGCCATGCTTCATGCCTTTCCTGAGTATTAAATGCTTATTTCTCTTTTCCTCTGTTACTTATATGTGCAATCCTGAATAAAAAGTGAAAGGTCGCAAAACATTAGCATAACATGAGCTGCAATAGAATGGGCTGTTTTGATTTTGTTCACAGCAGTATTTGGTGTGACCAGGGAGGGGCATCATTGCCAGCTGGTGTTATTTTAGATTGCAGTACATCACTGATAGGAACAAGGTTTCTCTGAAACAGAAGGTCTGCATCAGGAAAGCCACACCTAAATCTTATTTAGCAGCAAATTAAATTAGTTTGGTTTGCCTTAGGCTAGTTCATGATTCTTCATGAACCTAATGGGAAAACATCCAGTCTGCTGAAAGCAGGAATCTCCATTCAGATAGGAAAGACACATTTTCCGTTCAATATCCCAGTCTACTCACCTGCTAGAACAAAAATATAATTTTCTTTAGTTTTGGCCACCACAACAGTTTGTCTTATGTCGAATTAACAGGAGGCAAAGGGAAATTAATATTTTTGAAGATTTTCCAAGAGAGCAGAGCTGAGGAACAGCAGCCTCAAGCAGGAGTCTCAACATAGCCAAGGCTGGGTAAGTGCAGCGTTGCTTCTGGTATGTAGAGCACACCTCTGGTCAGAGTTTCCAAGTGAAATATGGCTTACAGTTAAGGAGAATGCAAGTCTTGGGCCATTGCTTGTGGAGCAATGTGGAGCTTTTAGATATATGCATATTCACATCATGAAACCAGCCTCTTAGTTATGACTGATTGACCTCGTTGGTGGAAGTTCCAGAAGAGAAGCCCAGGAATGTCAATTGAGAAGGCTGATAACCTTCTCCTGTTGGTTCTGGAGACACATCACAGGGTTCATCCACAGTGGGGTCTGCCCTGTCTGTGTGCTGCTGGAGGTAGTGGATGTTAGCAGTCCCTGGGCATCTCTAAATCCATTCTAATAAGAGAACAATTGTCGCAGATTCAGGTGGTGTGTAGTGCCCTGGGTTGGCTAAACAAATTGGGCTCACGTCTTTGAAGTCCTTAGTCCTAGCAAGAGCCTGTTCCTGCAGGCTGAGTGCTTAGATGGGCAAATTCTGAATTCTCTAGAGCATGTGCCTAATAAAAACTAGATAATGAAAGATGATCCAACTGAGCTGAGATCTCTAAGTATCTCAAGGCCCTGACGTCACTGCAGGCAGTCCCCAGGAGGAGAGAGACACTGTGTGCTCCCCTTCAGTTCCTTGCTGTGCCCTAAAGAAAATGATTGAGGCCACCAAATGTGTTTCTATTTCCACCTCACTGCTAAAGAGCTCCCCAAATGTTTGATACCTATGTAGTTACTAACACTTCTGAAGTTACTGGTCGGAGTTCTCTTAGTGGCAGCCACTCAAATGCTCCTTAATGGTGGGATGGGAGATTTAAAATTCAGACCTTGGCTGCCTGCTGTTTTTATTGGAGTGTGTGCCTCAGTCTTTCTTTGGATTTTATAGCCTCAAGCCTATGATTCACTTAAAAAAAAAAAAAAAGGATGAAAATAAGAAGCTGTTAAGTATCTTAAAAGCTATTTTTTTTTAGATGTGCTACCCCAAGAGGCACAGAAGGTTGAGCTCTTGCTTTCTATTTCCAGGTCTACTTCTGACTTACTGTTTAATCTTAGGCAAATTGTTTTTTTGCCTCTGTGCCTGAATTGACACATCTAAATAATAGGAATTTTTATCTAATGCTACCCAAAGTTAGATATATCTCATTTGTATCTTTTATAATACCTTTGCTGCATTTACTTTGTGGGTGAAAGAAACTGAGTTTTGGAATTGTGGTCAAAAGTTTTTTCACAGTGCTCCAACAAACTGCTGTGGAAAACAAAAGGCTGGTTTTTTTTCTGTCACTCTGCTTTTCCCACACCAGTCACTTCTTGAATAAGAACTCACTGAACAACATGTTCAGTCTTTTGTAGCTTTGGGTATAGCTGGCACCTCTAAGTCTTCTGCACCAATCCAGCTCCAGTGCAGGAAGGCTCATTTGGTTAGAGAAGCTACATCTTGCTCAGCTCGCTCCACTTAGTTTGTCGCCTGAGACTTGTATCTGTAACATTTGTTCAGGAGGTTAAATATTCCCTGCAGAACAGAAATCCAAGAAAAAATGCTTTTCCTCATACTTTCCCTTTAATCTCCCCTCCAGTGATCTTGATTGGCATTCTTCTAAGTACATCAAGTGGCAAACAGAGTCATCAGTGCGCAGTTGTGCAATAAACAAGTAGCTGCATGGTAGCATCCTTGTTTCTCCATCCTTGTGTTTTCCTTCACACACACTCTGTCATGTCTGACTGTTTAACATGTCAGATCTCTGAGGCAGGTTGGTTGTGTCCTGCAGTCTGCTGTGAACCATCACTTTTGGCATTGTCACATAGCCACTTCCATTCTCTTCCTGTTACCTCTGCCTGCCCCTTTGAGTTCTTGTTCGTCAGCAAAAGGAATGCCAAGTAAGTCCTGTCATTATCCAGAAGAAGAGCAATCCAATTCTTTAACCCTTTTTCAGTTCTTGTATTTTATTTCACAGTTGGTATCAGCTTATCTGAAGAGACCTCTTGACCTAAAGTCCAGCAGAAATGGCCAACCTATGTTCAGCTTGTTTTCATACAAGCTTTGACAAGATTGAAAATGGCATTTATTTTAACTTGTGAGTGAGTCTGAGAAAGTACTGAGGTGGGGTTATTTGTTTGTGGGTCTGGGTGGTTTTTGATGGTAATTGTCTATTCAAATATTGGTTATTTCACCCTCATAGTGGTTTTAAGTTAAAATCTGATAGTAAAGCAGAAAGAAAAAGAAAGATCTCCTAAATGCAACCCAAATCAGCCACAGGTTTTGACTAGCAGAAAGACTATATTTAAGGATCCTCACTGGAAGAAAGACAGCAACATCCAAAATACTATGTTTTTGTTTTCTGTGTCCACTTAAAGATTAGCAGGAAGGTGTTTCCACCTGAGATAGGAGGAGGGTCTAACACAAAGGTTTCCAAAACTGAGGTGAGACCTTGAAAGGAGTTGGAACAATAATAAATAAGACTGTAAGGTTAAGAAACATCATTTCACACAATCTTGATGTGTTTGAGACCAAACAAATTTAGCATTATGAAGGAAAGGTCTGTAAACTGCTGATCTATTAGCTGCTGAACAGTGAATTGGGATTTAGGAGACCCAGAGATAAGACTGAGATTCTCCCTATTATTTTGTGTGACTCAATTCATCTACCACAAGGTCAGTGTTACCATTGAGAAATAAATGTAGTCATTTCCTTCATGCTGTGGTTGGCCAGATGCTACAGCAACAGAGCACAGAGCAAGATGGAGTTTCATTATGGTCTTCAGTCAGTAGTAAAGAGCATATTTCAGCTCCACAGTGAAGCTGGTAATATACTATGAGACGTGCAAAGAACCACAGTTTCTGTGACAGGCTGTCAGAGCCTGGGTTGAGGAGAAGAAATCCTTCTCCTGATTTCCCAGACAGGGTTCAGCAGAGCACCAAACAAGGAGGGTGTTGCCTGTGCTCCCTCTGTTTGGCGGATATCAGTGTCAAACTCAGCCCGCCTTGAAAACTTCCCCTTCTGCTGCATATTGGCAAGAGGGTCACAGTACTGAAAACATCTCTGCAGTAGGTAGTGCATTTCATTTTGCTCATGTTGGGAAGGGTCAGTCCTTTTGACTAAGAGTTTAGCTACCACTTGCCTTTAACTGGGTGGGTAGAGCTGCAGCAGTGCTGGAGTGCCGGGTTTTCACTTTTGCATGGAGCTGTCTGGTGTTCATACACCTAATATATGTGTTTTCTCTCCTAAAAGTAAGGGGAGTAATCTGATTGTCCAGTGTGGTTGTTTCGCTGGAGGAGAAGGAGGAGGAGAGAAGCAGGAGGGTGGATCAATGACACTTGACTGCTGAGATGTTCTCCCTTGTGTGGAAGGTTTATGGCTACAGCACGGGCTATTCTGGGACCCCTTATATGGTTTGTATTTATTTTTAATCACCTTTCTCTTTGTGTGTTTTTATATCACATTACCTTGCTGTTAAACTTTTTTTGTGGGAGAGAAGCAATCCAAACTCCATCCCAGACCTGTCCTGCCCTGCTTTGCAAAGGGTGTCCTGGGAATATTTTAAGACACATAAGAAATCTATGATATAAAAGCCAAAAACACATCCCCAGCTCCGAAACCCTTCACTGTCCCACAGCCTTCTTTGGAATGGGGAGCAAAGACCATGGAAATGAATTGGGAGAGGGAAGTGACTGCATGTAGCAGTAGGACTTGTTAACTCTGCTTTTATCTCCCTCATACAGTTCCCTTATGCTTAAGCTTTCTCTTCTACATCTTGCCTTTGAGCAGATACAGAACCAAGAAAGGAAAGGGAAAAGGAAAGGAACAGAAAGCTGATCAGATATTGCAGTCAAAAGGACTTTTTATGAGTTATTTGGTGTGGAGGTCAGGCACTGTCCTGATGGTTTGGAAGATCTGTTGCCTTTACCTGCCCACGAACAACCAGCACTCTGAGGGAATGACTCAGTTGCTGTGACTGCTCAGCTCTTCCTCTCCCTGCTCTGGCTGTGAGCAGAGGTGCTGACCTGTGCGGGCTGTGCTGATGAGAATAGTTGTCCACAGGGGCAGTGGATGCAGTCTGGCAGAGTCCTTGCACAGAGCACATGGGGTAGCCCGAAAATGGTAACAATTATGTTTGTGATCCTGCTAAGGGCTGTAGGGCAGACAAAAGTCTTCCTGCACTGACCAATGGAGATTTTTTTTTATTCCTACCAAGAATGTGGTGAGAAGATAGCCCTGAAAGTGAACCATGGAGTGCCTGCTGCTATTTGGACACCATGCCATGGCTCTCACACAGCAGAGCCATAAAGAAGGTCCTAGGCTTGTTAGGGTCTTTCCTAACCCCCAAATACATTTCTCCATAGCACAGGATCTTACAGTCACGCTCAAAGAGCTTGAGAGCTGTTGCAGAATGCAGAAAATTGGATATTCTCTGAATATTCTATGAACAATTCATTGTGCAGGTCCCAGGAAAAATAGGCCTGTGTTTACAGATTTCAAGAGAGCAGTTCTCAGCCTTGGAGTGAGAACTTATCTTTAAGAAGAACATCTGTTGATACTCCCTGAATTTCTCTGGATGAGATCAAGGAGGGGACCTCAGGAGGACTAATTAACATTAAGACCAATGGTCGACGAAATCTCAGTGGCCAGAGTGTGAACAGTTCCGAGCTGTCCAATCATTCTATATGGTGATGTAATTGAAGGGTACAGATTGTATAAATACAATCTATTGAATAATAAATTAGATCCTTTTGGGGCTTTTGGATGGATTGACTGCATGAAGTGTGTGTGAGTTTGTGAGCCTTAAGGGGCTTGTGCTGCCCTGAAGTGGCTCTGGGATGAGCTCTCATGTGAGCTTTTATATATATATCTATATTTTTCTTTTTATTTTACTTTAGAGAGCAGGAGTGTTCTTACAGAAGAGAGGGAGAGAGTCACAACAGAAAGGGTATGGAATAAAAGTCAGGCACAGATGAATGAAGTAGGAGAAACAGCTAACCAAAAAGAAGTGATTGTCATCAGCCTTGGTAATGTTAGTTGTGCAGGGACTCTGTGCATGTCCAGTTTTGAGCCAGCTTATTTCCTTTGCATTGGTTAGTGACACCCTCGCATTTTTGAGAGTTTGAACTTCAGCCTTTTTATTCCATTGTTTCATTATTTTCTCACTCCTCCTCATTGCAGCAGATTCTGACTTCTGAGCTTGGCCCTCATGTATTTTAGGAACTCTGGGATTTCTGAGTGCTTATAAAAAGAGCATATATTTCTCTAGGACATTAATCTGAAGAGTCCAAAGTTCAACACACCATTCATTCTCACATCCTTTCTGGGCTATAACTTACTGAAGAGATGAACAACCTAAAGCATAAAGAGATGAAGAAACTGCCCAAAGTCTAATATGACCAGAAATGCTTGCTGTATCTCTGGCCTGTCATCCCTCATCTGTAATCTGGCCTACTGGTGCAATTTTAATTGCATGTTTTTAAATCAGTCCTCTTTCCACGTCATGATTTCCAAATTGTCATTTTTAGGAGTAAACTACAGATATTTACTTACTGCTGATTTTGAAAACATCAGAGGACTAAAAAATAATGTTTCTGTTTGGCAGAACATTTTCTTCAGCTGGATTTTTATTATTTCCTTGAGTTTCCTTGAACTGGCAAATAGATGCCATAAGGGATAAAAATACACCAAGTGTATTAAAGAACATTGGACCATAAGGGGCTACATCAAAACACACACAAACCTGAAACATTTTCTATTTGTTTTACTGAACTGCTAACAAGCATGTGAAATGAGAGTTTCCATTGTAAAAGTATAGGTGTCTTCAGAAGACTTTACACTACCAGCTAATGATAAGAGCAGTTCAAAGATTAAATAATAGCACTATCTGATGGGAAAGGGAAAAGAAAGAATGTCTATTTTATACACTGTGTCTGAAAGGAAATTCTAGAAGAAAACAAACTTGGCTTTAGTGAATTAACTGAAGATACTGCAGAGTCAGGTTAGAGGTTTCTATCAGAAATTTCACTAATGAAACTTGCAGAAATGAGCAGAGGATTCTGTCCAGCAGAAAGCATAAAAGCATCGTAGACTGAAAATATAACTGCACCTACTGGAACTGAAGTCAGGCCTGGATGGATCATTTCCATTAAGCAAAGAAGAAATGGAATGGGTACAAAGCTAATTAGTCCTGCCCTGAGCTCTGAATACCTGCCAAAAATGCAATCCTACTTCATCACTCAGTACCAAATTTTCTCTTGCTTCTGCACATGTGATACCAAAATATTTGCCATTAATGTTGTTGCCAAAGGGAAATGAAGCTTGTGCATTTATATAATTTTGGCTTTTTCTCTCACTTCTTTGCTAGTAGCTCCCCCCTGGCCCATGCACATAGAAGAGGAGAGCTTGGGCACACTCCATTCCTGTCTTTCCCGGGTGTACAGAGCAGCTTTTGAGTTTTAGTCTCCAACCTACCACAGAATTGTCGGTGAAGGCATCAGGGTTATTCTCATAAATGAACTTCTCCACTCTCAGCTGGCGTAATTTAAACATCTTGGATCCTTTATTAGTGAGGAGAGAAAGTTCTTCTAGCATCACATCTCTGGGGATGCTGATCTTCTTCCCCAGGTTCAGCTTGGACACCTCTTGTGGCATGACTACAAAACATATGCAATGGGACAGTTTAGGAAGTGCTCTGTTCCACATCTATTGTCTGTTGTTTCCTAGAATCAGCAGTGACTTCAGAGCGCCCCAATTCTCTTCTAAATTAATATTTTAGGAAATTAGCTGTGCACCAAGGTTTTGCATTGATGGCACTTTGGATGTAGATGTTTGGGTTTTACTCTTGCTATCAAGGCAAATCTGCAGAGATGAATTGCATGGGAGTGAGTTTAGATGGATGTGTCCCACATCTGAAGCACCTCAGTCAGGGCAGGAGGATTCCTTAATACTGTCTCAGAATGCACCACTGCTTTGTGTGGTTCCTGCTTTACACTTGCCTCTCCCTCTTGCAATTAGATGAGGGGCAGTCATCTCTTTAGATTGGGTTGACATATAAAAAAGAGAACTCTGGTGTGCTTTGGCTTAAACATTATCCTGGAGCCATGGCAGGAGCCAATTTTTGTTTGTAGGGAGAATTTTTAAAGGGGAAACTGGTCAAAATTCTCTTCAAGTCTTAATGTGCTGGTTACTCAGTAAGTGCTTTTCCATTTCACTTGATACCACCAATTCACCATCAAAGCAATGGACTTAAACATTTTTAGTGTAAAAATCTTGCAGAAATGCAGTTAAAGTTCTTCATTCAGAAATATGCAACTTTTCCTAGGCTTCCTTTTGTTTCTGTATTAAGCAAGGTTAAGACCACTTCTCATTTACAGCAGAGAATGAATCTCCATCCTCAAACTGCTATAAAATTGGTATAAACCCCATTCATTTTATTAGACATTCTCCAAAGAATTTTTTTTTAATGAAAGTCAATTTTATATAGCAGTATTTCATAGCAGGAAATGGTCTTTAACTGAAAATTGGTTTTTGACTTACTTGTTTACCTGAATGAAGGATTAGAGGCAAACATGAAAATATATATACCCTACCAGAGAAGTTTCTACAGCCACTTTTGGGGGAGGCTGAAGAAAGAACAGCACTGAATTACTACTTTTTCAAACCTCTAAAAACCTTCCCCATGCTGTCAAAAGTAAAGAGAAGATAAGGATATCACAGTTATTTAAAAGTTACCCTACCCAATACACACATATTCTGTAGAAAGAAAAATGTCCCAGGTTAAATTCTTCCTGCTCTGTTAACCTCTCTGAGAGACTTTTTCAGCTCATGAATGCTGGAATCAAAGGAATTCTCTCAGAGAAAAAACAAAGAAGAGACAGAGGTTATAAGAGAGAGAACAATATATAACCAGGCACTGCAGTATTGATACCTGTAAAAGATCA
This sequence comes from Formicarius rufipectus, assembly GCA_013399695.1. NCBI lineage: Eukaryota > Metazoa > Chordata > Aves > Passeriformes > Formicariidae > Formicarius > Formicarius rufipectus. Next base: position 142,923 of record VXAU01002936.1, on the reverse strand, counting down.
TGTTCTCTTTCCTGTCACACTGATGTGCATCCACATTAATGCTGTAGAAGAGTTTGGATTTACAGAGTGTGCTCTGGATCAATATATGACCCGAGTGCATGCAGTGCTTTTCAGCTGTAAGACAGAAATCGTGATGTGGTTGAAGGCTGGGCTTTAGTGATTTGTGGCTCTACGTCCTGGTATGTTCACTGCATGCCTTGCTTTGGGAGTTCAGTCAGACAAGGTGTGGAATTTTAAAGGCTGAAATTCAGGCTGAAATCCAAACAGGTCTTACTTGTGCATTTTTGCATATCTTACCTTCGTGTGGCAGCTTCCCAGTGAGTTTAGTGGACTTTTTCCTTTTAAGAGGAGCAGGAGTCCCTGCAAGGGGCATTCCCACAAAGGGTTCTCTGCTTTGCTCTAAACACACAAGGAAATGGAGAATGAAACACTGGAAAGGTGTGTCCTGCCTTTCTTTTAGTTGGAAAAAGATACACAGCCTTCATTTCACACACAGGTTCTTGTGTGTCCCTTCCCCATGCTGGAGCCCGTGCATGGGAGCCTTGTATTCAGAATATCATCAGCAGGCTGAGGTGTTCACTGGAGACTCAGTGTTGTAACACAGATTCTGGGAGCAGGGCACAGCAGAAGCATTGCCAAGGTGCCACATAGCATTGTCATCTGCATTTTAATTGCAACGTGGTAGTCTCCCAGAATCCACAGGAGTGCTCTGTTACCACCTTGTGCTGCAGTGACAGACTGTCTCTTTGAAATGCAATGGTATAATACCATGCTTTAGGTGGTAATTTGTAATTTTGTATAAAGATTTCTGGTCTGTCCATGGGTTATTTGGAGCACTTTGAATAATGCACAAGTGTTGTTTGCATATTTAGATAATCCTATTAAAATTAGAACAGGTATCCAGAAAGTCATTAGACTGCAAGTTTGAAACAAAAGGGAAAAAACCAAACCAAACCAAAACAACAAAAACAAGCAAACAACAAAAAAACCCAACCAAAACAACAACCCCCCCAAACAAACAAACAAAACCAGCCAAAATCAAAACTCTTAAGTGCTTCTGTCTTACAGAAGAGCTATAGGAAGAAGGCACAGGAAAACTTGTTAAAGTTGTTCACCCAATTTGTTTGAAGGCACTTGCACCTGTATCTTATGCATGGATCTTATCCCATATAATTTTGAAGAAGGAAAGAGGAGAAGAGGGAGATGTCTTCTGATATAGTGTTCCACATTCCTAGATAGGATGAGAGATCTGCACTGCAAAGTTGGAGAAAATCAGGAAAAATCTCAGCAATTCCACTTCAGGTCCCTTCTCAGAGTCCTCCTTTGGGGTTATCACAAATAATATAAGCAGGGCAAATGTCTTGTCTTTACTTCAACACTGCCCATGCCCAAACTGCAGCTCATAAGGAACAGATCCTTACCTGATACAATACAATACCAAAAGAAGTAGGCAAAGACCCATTGGCTTCAGCAACAGCAATAACTAACCACCCCTGTCCTTGTGATTCTTTGTACTCTAGTTGCTTAAAATTTCAGAACTAAAAGCATTTACCTGTGAGTTGTATTTTAAAACTACCAAGCAAACAGCTGGAACTGGGAGTTTGTACACTGTCCTTGTTGTGATCGAGACATTTTTATCTCCTATGTATTCTGCACTTTCATTCCATGACTGCTTCTTTTGCAACACAATTTTTCACGTGATAACTGCTAAAAGAAGCCCAGCCACAGCAAAGCAGCTCCAATCACATTGGCAGGTAGTCCCTGGGATTAGTTTTTCTCTCAGATTTGCAAGCTTTTCCTTTTCCTGAGATGCTGCCTGTGCAGCTCACGTCACAAATGAGCCCATCCTGGGGTGTTCCCAAAGCAAGTCTGAGCAGGTGCAGCCATAAAGCACACGCTGCACATTCTCCTCAAGCAGCCAGACATCTGCTTGGCTATATAAAAGTGGCAGGCCCTGCTTGACAGGAAAGGGGCAATGCTGCCAGGAGACAGCAGGGGTGGGAGGTTATGGCCCATCCTAGGACTGGCAAAGAAGAGGGAAATCATCTGCGTGCCCCGAACGTGGACTCCCTGGGGCAAGACAGAAAAGGCTGGCCCTGGTGGGGAACTGTGCTCCTCTAACACACCCATTCAAGGGAGCAGTGAACACACATCCTATTCTGCTGTCCTTTACTAATCCAGCAGGACTGAGGAGCGAGAAACCTGCTGCATGCAGTTGGTCTGGCACAAGGAAAGGGGCAGCAGTCTCTCACTATGGACAGGGTTGAGAGCTACACTGATACCGCTGCTCTTTCATTCTTCCCACCACAGGGAGGCTGCTGGAGCCTCAGTCCCCATCCTCCCCACTATCCCATACATAAGGCCAGGGCCACAATTATCCTCTTCTCCCTGAGCTGATTCCTTGGTTCAATTCCTCTCTCTTTCTCTGCAGTCACTCCCTTGTTTTGGCTGCAAACCAACCCTCTCCAGCACCTGCTCTACACGATTTTGCTGCCCAGTCGACTCACCTCAGATGTGCAGTGCCAAGGCTCAGACCAGCTCACACACCTGCTCCAGAGCTCTGCAGTGGGCTGCCTGCTCCCAGCCCGTCCCTGGGTGCTGCTGGGGAGGCTTTTCCAGCAGCCCCCTGTCCCAGGGGGCCTGGGTGCAGGCAGGCTCTGCCCAGCACAGAGTGCTGATGCGAAGTGCTGTGAATTTGACTCCCCAAGGCTGCTCGCACAGGCATCCTGCAGTTATTAATAGCCAGTGGCCCCGAGGGCAAAGTCTCAGATAGCATTGCTGCCATCCCTGAGGAGAGGGGAAAGGAAAAGGTTGCTCCTCAGGTCTCCTGCAGTCACTGCCTCAGTGCTCAGGAAGACCATGCTCTCCATAGGTGCCTCACTTCTTCATCCTCTCGGTTCAAACCAACGTGCTGTTCCCCTTCCACCTCCTCTTGCTTTCCAATACAATTCATAAAACCTGCTCAGTGTTCTGTTTGTCAGTGATGTCTCAAAAGCCATCTTGGGTCGTGCTCTGTTAGACACCTCCTTTCTACCCCTTTCACAGCCATTCAGCCCAGTGTCCTCTGGGCTCTCATACATAACTCCTAAAATGCATCAGAAAATACAGAAGCAAAATGATTGTATGCGTGAATTGAGAAGTAATAGGAAACCCACAAAGTCTAGAAAGGTATTTACAGAGTTCTAGGAAGTAGCTGTGTAATGTGTATGGGAAACCAAGCTGAACCAAACGGCAAGGGAACTGATTTCCTGATTCATGACAGAAATAGGGTTGATTGTCCGCATTTGGTGCAGCTTTGTACATGCAAATGACCCTCCTTAGCTCCTGTTCATTATGAGGCAACTGTCCCTCTTCTGACCCCTTATCCAGCTGGATTCTGGTTTTAGGATGAAGGGAATATATCTCATTTTACTGGATTACTCAAAGATGCACATGCCTTTCATCTTCTGCACATCTCCTGACCTAAAGCTTCTTATGATCCTCTTGCTTGCATTGATATAACCACTATCAATACCTCACCCTGCCTGTGTCACAGCTCTCCTTCTGCCTCGTTCATGTCTCCTGCAACACCATGATGCCACGATATGGCATCCTGCAGTAACTAGATTCATGCTGAACTCTACCTCCTCTCTACTTGCTTCCAGCAGCTGTTTTCAGAACAATTTGGAGTTGCTGTATTATTTCTCCAGCCACCTCATGTGCCCTCCTGAGCACAAATGACACCTCAGGGAATGGTTTGTGGCAGTTGGAAACCTGCTGCATTTCGAGACAGATCTTTGGTAGCTGCAAAAGGTGATGTAGCAGGGAAGTTTGTGGTTGCTTTTCCCTGCCATAAACACGACCTGAGGCAGCTTCAAAGAGAGAGGAGCTGAAAAGGCTGGGAGGGAACAGAGTGCCCTATGGAGTGCTGGCAATTGGATGTGAGCAGGACACAGATATCAGCCCCCTTAAGAAACTCAAGAGGCACTAGGAGTGAGAAAGAGCAAGATGAAGAGAAGGCATGTCTAGTGTGGTGTGTGAGGATCTCAATGAGGGTATGAGTAGTCATGCTCTGCAATTAGGACCTCTGACAGCAGCTCAGGGTGAGCCAACTCCAGTGGACAAGAGTCCCCTGTGGATCCCCAGCCCAAAGGGTAAGAGATGAGCAGAGTTAGGGTCAAGGCCAAGGAGTCTGAAGTCCAGCTTCAAGGAGTGGTCTGATGGGAACAAAGCATTTGTATGCCTAGTCAAGGTATCGTGTGAGAAGTAGGCCAGGGAGGCAGGCATCTGAGGGAAAGTAAGCTGGTAGCAGAGAATATAGCACAGGAGCTTTATCCAGGACTCAGAAATAGTACCTGGAAGCTGAAATGATCAAGTGAGGAGATTGCTTTATTTCCTGCATGCTGATGGATAGTATTTAGGTCCCTAGACCAGTCATCAGACTCCTCAAAAACTCCAGTAGCAAAATCCAAGATTTAGGCCAGTCTCTTAGCCAGGCTTTTGAGTGCTGATGTCCCTGTCCCTGTCATCAGCCTCAAATTCCGAAGGGACTTTGGCCATCTCCACTTTGAAAGGTGTTCCATAACCCTCATTCACTGCTCTGTGAAGTCCTGTTCTGCCCTGCAATCCTGATCCTCTAGAGGTTGTTTTCATGTGCATGTGCATAGATACAAACACCAGGGAAGACACAGGACCTGAAAGTGCTTCTGGAATGTGCTGAAAGAGCCTGAGCCTCAAACCTAGAAGGAATGTAAGAGTGTTTACCCTATTAGTATGGCACTGGGCTTTTTGGGGTGATTTGGATAAAGCAGTCTCGTGTCTGACACTTATGCCCCAAGACACATTTAAATGAGATTCTTACCTTCTGCTCTACCTTCAAATAATGTCTTCATTTTCAGTTACCAAGCTGAGAACTAAGTCCCACCCTTTCCTCCTCTCTATACAGTTTCCCCTGAGAGAATGTCTAGTTCACTAGTCTAGAAATGTCAATTGTGGGTCTACAGAGACCTCACTTGTGTCCTGCCACTGTGCCAGGTTCAGCAGCTCAGTGGCTTTTTGCACTGGGAATATTGCACCAATCTGCCATGTCTGCCATCAGTAATGCAATGAGCTCAGCACAGAGCAGAAGGTGTCTGTTCTCTTGCTATTATCTTACCCACTCCTGCTGCCCAATGCTAAGGGCTTTAAATCACTACAAGCCCTGCTTGATGAAGTGGTTTAGTTTTGGTTGGGATGGGGTGAGGGGTTTACCTGGAGTGTGGTGGCTAAATTCAATCTGTGCTTAAGGACATGGAGTTTCCATTTATGCCAGTGGGGTCATACATGTGCTGCCTGGAGGCATTTTCAGCACTTTGGGGAGGAGTTTTTAATCATACCAGGAACTGTCTGTATCTCTCTGTGACCACCTTCCTCTTTTCAAATACACCCTTTGTTCAAGTGGCCTCAGGAACAACCTGAACAAAGCTTTGCATTCTCTGACATGTATCTTCAAAATTAATTTATTTTTGCACTGCATTCTGCTGAATCTGATTTCAAGGAGTCCAGCTTCAAGTGACTGATGTCCACAAAAGAGCAGTGCATGAGATCTGCCTCGTTACACATGGACATAAGCAGTAGTTCAGACAGTCAGCAGCAGCAGGGCTGATCAGTCAGGCAAACAGCATCAGTCTTTACCATATTAGTTTTCCAAAGACAGAGAATTAAACCTTATTCCTGACCCCTTTTTCCCTGGTGCCCAGGACTGATCTGTGCTGAAAGTATTCATAAGTAGCATGTTTCAACATGATTCAATCTGTTCTCAAAAAAATTTACAAAACTCTTGATTTGGCACTTTTCTTCCTGTGGTTTTTTGTTTGTTTGTTTGTGGTTTTTTATCATTATTTTTAAATAAATATCATAGTTGTAATTTTAAAATATTTAGTGTGTGTTTAATCTCTTCCACATACATTAGCAGGACCTGTCAGCACTTTGTAGCACCAGAATAGGAGAAACAATTAATGCCAGGCTCTGTCTTGCCACTAAGTGAGCTTCCTAACCAATGAGAGGTAGGACTGCGACAGAAATACGTGGGATTTGATCACAGAGCTGGAGTGTGTGTTACTTGCTGGGCAGCCTGTTTGCCTGTGACCCACGTGCTACCACGAAGGAATCCCCTCCAAGCTGCAGAAAACCGCTGCCAAAACTGCCTGGTACGAGCCCGACCTTCTGCCCTGAGAAGTGGGACCGAGCAACGCCATATGTGACTGGCAAAAGAGGATAGATTAAGGAAGAAAGGATTTCCTAGGATTTTAAACCCTCCAGACAATGCCGCGTCAGAATGCCAAAACCCCGGGTAACCGAGAGAAGGACAGTGGCAACATCTAGTGGCCATCGAAGCTATAGGGCTGTGCTGGCAGGGAATACCCTTTATCTTTCCTACACGACACATGCTTGTCCTGCTGTGCTCTTTGCTGGACGTTCTCCTTCCATCTGGTATGATTGGTTGGGAGTGGATATCTCCACTAGGCACCTTACTATTTTCTGGTTTTAAACTTCTCTCTCTGAGATGCATGCTGAAGGCCAGGCTCATCTCTAGCCTGCTGCCCAGCTGCTTAGTAATCCTTTGGCTTGGCAGGCTCTTCCACCTTTCAAAGTCTGTTTGTCTGGCTCCTCCTGACATGATCTGCTGTGAGAGGAAATGACTCTCACTTGAGAAGGTTGTAGAGGTTAATAGGGAATTTAATCAGAGCCCTGGATACAGCAACTGTCCAGCAATGTGTCAAACCATCTGGAGTCATAATCCTACTGTGTCAGCTTTATTAAGCAAAACAAGATGCAGTCCTAATCTGCAGCCCGTGCAGCTGTAGACTTAGTTCTTTGGGATCTGTGCTTCTGGTTGGACAGAAACTCAGGTCTGGCATCAGCAAACTGAATATTCTGTCAGCAAGTCAGTCAGAAGCATGCTGGATAACCCCAAGACTCACCTCCAGACCACTGCATAAGGAATCTCTCCTTGTAATTAGTCTGAAAAACATCCTCAAAATTATACCTGGACAAATGTCCACAGCCTGCAGTCTAATCCTACAGCTGATCTCAGGGTCTTCTGCAGAGCTCAGGAATTGCTCTCTGTGAGTGAGATGTGTCTGGGAAAGGCAACCTTCTAACACTTGTCCTAAACTGAACACAGTAAACCTCTCAGGACCCAGAAACCGAATAGACTTTAAAAGGAAGTGGGTTAAGGTTAGAGCTGGGATTAGACTTGGAACCTGAGGATACAATGGGATATATCTGATTTTCTGGCTGACTTTTTTTTTCTGATCTTTTGGTTAATATTAAGTTGAATCATTCAATGTGAGTTTATATTTGGATTTACCAGAGCTGACAAGCTTCCACTTATATCAGATTTACAAGTAGAGGGTAGGTTAGAGAAGGATGAGGGGCAGTGATTGGGCAGGCCAGCTTGAACTTCTCAACCCTTTCAGGGAGTATTTTATAGTCTGTAGTACCAAAACTTTGGATCTCACTTAAGTTTTTGTTTGCATGGGGCTTTTGTAATGTATATGGGCTTGAAGTCCCACTTAGGTGTTTTTATGACTGAGACATCCCATCATTTTTTGGACTCCTTATATTCTTTTGGCCTTAGGAGTTTGTTAATAGTGCCAACCACATGTGCTGTACACACAGCAATTCCTCCTGGGTGCCAAGCAAAGAAAGTGACAAAATTCCACCTGTAAAGTGCATATCACAAGTTTATTTTTCTGCACAAACAAATAGAAAGTGTTTGTAAATTGGAGGGGGGGGGGGAAAGGGCAAAACAAAGAAGGAAAAGAAGTATATCTATAAACAAAGATGCCAGCTCTGAGCTTCTGGGGTCACATCTTGCACCAGACAGAGCACTACTGCTGGGCTCCCATTTCCAGAGCACTGATGGGTCTCTTCTAGGATCTAGATGGGTCTAGTAGGGGGTGCTGGATATTATAGAAGAAAGGGAGCATGCTCTTTACATCTTGCATTTCACTGTGCCCATGTCTAGTGATCAGTGGCTCCTCATCACTTCTGAGGTGAGTCTCTTCTGAGATTCTTCTTCTCAGCTGCTGCAGGATCTTGAGGTTCTCTCTGATGAGTGTTCCCATGTATTCAGAGGGAGATGTTACTTCTGAAGCAAAGTTAAAACCCCAGAATTGCCATAGCTGCAATGTGTAACCTGCAGCATGCTGGAGAGGAGGGGTGAGAGGCAGTTTGAAATCAGAGCCCACACATACATCTTCAAATGCTTTACAAGGGGACATTGGGGTTTGGCCTACCACTGCAGCTTATAACTTAACAGGTGGGAGCTAAAACTTGTCGAACAACTGGTTTTGTCTGTACTTGTTCAACAGCTGAGGAATTAGACCTTTGGAGAGGCTCAAGAAAAGCTTATATTGTTCAAAAGTATTCCTTGTAATCTCACCTGTGACCTTTAACCAGCCAGCCACAGTATTGTCATGAGGAGACACCAGCAGAGCTGTTTCAAGTCATCAGTAGTTCAGGTTTCTTCCTTACAACTTAACAGATGCATCTCAGTATTACTTCTGATCTCATCCTAATTGCAACTGCAGTCCTTCTTTGGGATACAGCACAAGCAGTGCAGGCCTCATCTGCAACACCCTCTGCTTCTGCAGATCAAGTCATGTGTCAGCACAAGTTTGTGAGAGGCTGAGATCCATTAAACTACTTTGGTTTTGCTCTAAACATAGCTTTGAACCAAGGATGTAAGTAAAATGCAGGATTCCCAGCCTCCTGGTTCTTTCCCTTCCTCTTATGTTTAATAATTGTTCTCCAATCAAACTTAACTTTTTTTTTTTTTTTTTCTCATTTCTTCCTCATTACGTTATCAGAAATGTAAATGCAGTTATTACATTCATTTGGGTCATGATGTCTAACACTGAACCTTGTTTGGCCATCACTCCTCAGCAGGCATTATTGTCTCCCAGAAATCTGGAGTGGGATCACTAAAACACTAACCACATGCAATCTCCTTTACATACTAAGGCCAGAATTCTCTGTTTTTCCAGCAACAAAATGAATTTCCTGGCTGTGAGAGCACTTATCTTTAGGGGCCTGAGGGAAAGGGACAGTGAAGTAGGATCCAGACTTGTTGAGGTTTCTTCACTACAGAATTACCTTGAGCACCCTTTCTCTGGTCCACACAACCCCTCTCTGCACCCGAGTTCAGCAATGCCTTCAGCCTGCTCTGGCTTGTCTGTCTAAGACTAGAGGTTTAAACCACTACCCAGGACAAACAACACTCCCCAAGGAGACAAGAGGGAAAGCTTTTGGAGCACTGCTAGTCCTTGAATTCCTTACCACAGAGCCCCTAGATAAAATGGAAGACTACTGCTTCCATGTTTGGGAAGGACTACAGATATTCATTTTCCTACAGCACACAGGACTTTTTCTTTCCAGAAATGCTGGCAATGCAGCACAGCACGGGATGAGTGAGAAAGCAATCATCCAAGACAGGTTTTGGAGCATGGCTGCTCCCCATCATGGAGCTAAGTGGATTCTGGTGATTTAAATTAACTCCATGGTGAGGATTTCTCTTAAGACGTCCTCTCTGGGGCTTTCCAGGGACACAAACAATCTCCTCATCAGTTCAGGTCGGCTGCTTCTATGTCATACAACCAAGGGCAGCACCTCTTCTGACTCAGCCACACCTTTGTGCATTACCTCAAGGCATTCCCAAAGGTTTTCTTATCATCCTCTCCCATGGATGATAGTGTGCCAAGTGAGGTGTAAGTGCTGTCCTCCTCTCTTCTCAGCATGCTCATCCTGTGTTTCAGGAATGTACTCTGCACACACAGGCCTGCAGAGCAAATCCAGCCAGAGTGAAGGATTCAAAGGCAGGATTGTGTCTTACTTCTCCCTTTCTCTCCTTCTCTTTCTCCCAGGTTTGTTTAGGAACCTGCTAGCTAGGTTCTCCAGCCTTCTTTTTCTTCATGGAAGAGCACATACAAAAAACTCTCAAGGTGTTCACAGAGAAGGACTTTAGAGCCTCCAAGAAAAAGTATAACCCCAGCTTTCAGGAAAAGAGCTACACATCATAAGCTCCTGCTGTGCAGAGGAAGGTCGACTCAGTGTGAAACAGCACTAACTGTACTGCTTACAGATTGCATCAGCCCCACTTGCACTCCTTTTTTCCTCCCTAGAACCTTCAGGTTTTCATATCCAAAGTTTGTGCACAGTCCAGTCAGGGAAGAGCTACTGCTTGAAGGAGAGGAGCAAGTCTAATGACGTGGAGACTTGTCTCAAGCAGGACTATGTGACTCTCATTCTGCCTCTCACACATATTCCTAAGGGTTTAGCAAAAGACTGGGCAACCCTGGCCCAGGAAGAGGTGGCAAGCCTGGGGCATCAGCTGTGTTTGGAGCCACACTTCAGGAGCAAAGCTCTCTTGGTGTGCTTGTGTCACACTGTAAAAGTGGTGGGTGGAAAAGGAGATGAACAGGCAGAAAGTCAATGGCAGGAGTGTGTGTAAACCAGAGTGCACATGGCATGCGCATGCACAGTCCTTACTAAGCTGCTGAATCCTCCCTTGGGAAAGGGAATGCTTTCTCCTTGTAGGTCTTTAGTACAGGGATTAAATCACAGGTGACCCTGGGGCATTAAAGGACTAAGCAGCACTGTTTTGCCAGCAAACTGAGCTCTCTATGTGTGTGTGAGTGCAGATCTTCTGGGATTCTCAGAGTGCTTCAGTTTTTACCAAATGGATCTGAAGAATACCTAAATCATTTAATATAAAATTTCACTTGTGACTTTCTGCTTCCCTGACCTCCACTTCCATACTGAGAATGTCTGTAAAGAACCTCTGTTTTCCAGCTCATTAAAAAGTTTTCAGCGAGTTTTGTGTCATGACCATTTCTAATCTGTCCACACTTCCATCCAAAGCTAAACAAAAAGATGCTGTGCAAATGCATGTTCACTCCTGCCTCCTTTTAAAGCCAACTGTATTTTCTCCTGTGCAATCCACCTTTGTACTTGAGAGCATCCATATCCTGTCCCAGTGGGACTAATGCTGCAGAGCCTTTATTTGTGCCAACCAGCCACTGCCTGAGCTTAGCTTTGACTTTGTGTATCCTCCAAAAATGACACTTCCTTTTGCAGTTCCTACAGCTGGTGACAGCCCCACCAAGTCCGTTCAAAGGACATCTTTGGCAAACTGCTTCCAGACCTGAGTCATGTTTAGTAGCACCTAGGATGACTCTCTGCTTTGACCCCAGCCTTGGTGCCTCTCCTGCCCAGGGCACACTGCCCACACGTCCATGGGCAAACACCACTGCTCACTCTGCTCTCTTGCCTTTTTTCCCATGCCTCTCCAGAGGGAAGTGTCTAAGGTGAAGCCCCACTTCTACCTGCACTCCCTGCTGAGTGGTGCTGTGTACATGTGTGCGCACACACAGGTGAATGTGGGCAGACCGACAGCAGAGGCTTCTCTTCTCTAATCCCACTTCACCCTTTCTGCCTGGAACACTCTTGTCCCCCAGTTTCCCTCCATTCAGGGGTAACTCCAAAGCCCTTGGGAAATGCAAACCACTGCCTCCTGCGTGTCCTCAGGTGAGACAACCCCTGCTACCCACCCTCTCCAGGGGTGGGTTTGGCTTCCGCGTACAAGTTCCCAGTCTCTGTGTACCACACATGTGCCTTCTCTCCACATTCTTCCTTCTACCACAGCCATAGCCAGTAAGCCTTTCCATAGTGTTTCCCATCTGAGACCAAGGGGAGGCTGGGGGAGAGGGTGGTGCAGAAGAGGAGTAAATTTGGGGTTTGTTTTTCTTCTTCATTTTGTGTCACTCATTCCAAAGTACTGAGCTGACATGAAAGACAAAACAAGCACTATCTCTGCGGGACCACAGACAGGATGGGAGGGGTGCCTGCCTCAGTGGTGGCCAAAACTTGGCCTCCACACATTGGCCTGCATACCTGTTCTTGCTGCTGAGAATTTGGGCCTGGCCACCTGAAACCGAGAGGCAGAGGCTGGGTTTGCAGAAGGCCCCTGGGCCACCTGAGCAGGCTCTGGGGAGCTCGGATATGGTTTTGGGGACTGGCTGAGCTCCACCTGGAAGGGTGCTGGTGTAGCAGGGGCAGAAGAGGCCACTTCTGTTCGCCACAATGGCTGATCCAGCGTGGTGGCTGAGCGGGGCATGAGCACAGTGGGTGCCAGGCTGCTCGAGGATGGCATGGGAGCTGGAGTGGAGAAGCGACGGATCTCCTGGGTCTTGGCTGTTTTCACAGGCACCTGCTTGGCTGCTGGGAAGGATGAGCTAGCCTGTGGAGTTGGCTGACCAGGAGAATTCTGAGTGCTGGGGCTTGGGGGGTCCCCAAAACAGAACATGGCTGACTTTAACTGGTAGGGCTGGTGGCGCATTACATCAATGACCTTGATCCCTGATTTCTGGCCAGGTGCCTTTTTCACTTTGCTCTCTGCTTTGCTAGCCTGAGATTTGCTGGCTGCCAGGGGATAGAAAGGGGAATGCATTGGGTTGTAAGCTATTGGAGGGGGGGCCCGGATGTTGGGTGAATATTTCCAGGATGAGGGTAGAGAAGGGGAAGGAGAGGGGGTCCTGGGCTTGGGTTCTGGCTTCGGTGCTGCCTCCACCACAAATTTGTCCATGCGGCTCTGGCGTTTGGCGAAGAGTTCTGCCCCCTTGCCCTTAAGCTGGGGCATGTCCTGGGCCCCATTTACCAGTCCAGCATCTGGCTTAGGAGCCACTGGAGGTGGGGTCTTGAACTTGCGCCCCGAGGACTGCATGAAGTTGCAAGCCTCAGCACCTAGGCTGAGGAAGTCTTCCTCAGGCCCAGACTCAAAGCCTGCCCCAGGGTGGTCGCCTTTCGGCTTCTCATCCAGGTTCTGCACCAGAGACAGGAGCTCAGGGTTGGGTGAGTTCTTCTTCTCCTCAACCTTACTGAACATGGGTTTCTTGTTGCCCCGCCGGCGAGCCTCCTGCAGGATGCCTGTGCGGGGAGCGGGCACAGCAATCCTCTGCTCCCTGGAGGTCAAGGGCTCCGAAGGAGGTCGTGGCATTGCTGGAGTGATGGCAGGAGAAGGCTGCTTTGGCACAGGGGAACTGCTCCTCATGTGCTGAGATGGGGCTGGGCTAATATACAAGGAAGAAGAGGCTGTTCCATGGACTCGTGGCTGGGATGCTGCAGAAGCCACATCACCTCCCGGCTTGGAGGGAGTTGACAGAAAGATAGAGGTGGTGGACGTCCGGGCAGTGTTGGCAGAAGACTTAGTTTCTGGAGCACTTCCTCCTTTTGGCCATGGCTCCAGTGGTGATGTTGGCCTTCCTGGTGCAGGGATGTACAGAGACGTGGAGGAGCTGACTGGACCACGGTGTGTTGGCACTGGAGCATTGGCAGGAGCCGGAGATGAGAATGGAGGAACCACCGTGCTTTGTCCACTCACATTTTCACTGTTTTTTTTGGGTGCAGATGGCCTGAAGATCACAGAGGATGTTGATGGGCGTTGGCCAGAAAAGCCAGGAGTAAAGGGCCGTGCAGACCTGTTGAACATGCTTGTTGAGCTTGCAGAGAAAGGGTCGGGGGTGCCTGGAGGAGGTGGGAAGAAAGTGGGGCTAGGAGCAGCCAGGAGCTGAGTGGAGAGGATGGTTGGCTGCTTGCTGGGCACTTGCACACCTTCCAGGTGGATGCTGAGGGGCACGCTGTCTGCCTTCTCCTCTGGCACAGGCATATCTCCGTTCGCTGTGCCCTGCTTTGGCTGGGCAGCTGGGGCAGGCTGGGGGCTCTTCTGTGCTGGAACTCTCTCGACAGTGTACTTCCCAGCCCGTTCCCTCTGCTGCTCAAACAATCGTGCTCCTTTGCCTGAGGCCTCACTCAAACCTTTTTGCTTCTCTTCTTTCTGTTCCGTGTCAGACTTGGACTTCTCAATGTCTAGGTAAGTGTTGTCCCAGTCTGAGTGATTAGTTAGGCTTCGGGCATCAGAGAAACCTTCCTCATCAAACTCAGACTCACTAGTTGGAAAAACCCCGTCCTCCTCCTCGTAGGAGCGGTCTTCGTCGACACTCCCAAAGCTCACCAGTGTGTACTTCTTAGCCCTCTGCCTGCGCTTCTTAAACATCAGCACCCCCTTGGAGTGGGGGTTGGGTGCATCTGTCAGCAGGGATGCAATGGTTCTGCACTTGGTTTTGGCTTCTTTCACGTTCTTCTCCTGGATGCTCTCGTGGCGGTGGAGCTCTGGAAAGGATGGAAAGAGTCAGTCTCAGCTCAGCAAAAGGCTGGTGGAGTAAAAGTGGACAGGAATATGGCTACAGGTGTTCTAGAGCCCACAGGAGGAAACACATTCACCCCCTGCCCATCTTTCTGTTTGCTATTTTTGCTGATGAGAGTGTCTTTAGGAACTGCTGATTGAAACCCAGGAACAGTTTTGTCTTTCACTGCAAACACAACAGAATTGGATGCAGCTGTGGGGAGGGAACTCCTCTAACTCTGATGGCCAGCCTCTGTTTCCACATCAGGTCTGGGATTTCCTATCACTGAAGCACATGGCCACGAGTCCCAGGCATTTTTACCGTGCGTGACCTCCGTCTTGGGAATTTTTACCCTTTACATGTCACCCTGAAGGTGGAGCCCTGCTCTCTGTAGACCTTCCTCCTGCCATATAGAGAACTCCCAGGAACAAGCAATCTCTCTGGCCCTGAGAGCCCGGGAAGCAGCTGCTGCTGCTGTGAGCACCTGTGCCTGTGTGCAACAGGAGATGTGCTCTGCAGGCACAGCCAGGCTTCTCTCGATCTGAGCCCTGCAGTGCCAGCCACAGTCAGAGTGTTGTGCACCAGCCTTGTGTGCAGGGCTGCTCACTGCTCTGCAGCAACCTTGCCACCACAGAAGGCAAAGGAGGCATGCCTTCACCCTTACTGGAGCCCCTTCCCTGTGCCCCATGCCCAGCAAGGAAGAGTATTTGCTCCTGAGCAAGAATCCTAGACATGCACAACTGATCAGTCAGGTCAGAAGGAAAACACATAGACAGGCTTGCTTGGAAAAGACAACACCTCTTGGGACGCTGGTATAAAAGTGTAGGATAATCACTTTCCACCTACTCTCCAGCCCAGCAGTCAATAATGCCCCAGGGAGGAATATTGTGTTCTCTGTCTTTGTGTGCAGGGAAAGGAAGCAGGGAATAAGATTCAATAGTAAAACCAGACTTGGCTGTCCTAAGGAAGTATGGAGATGCCTTGAATCAGTGTTGAAGTGACAGAAATCAGCCCTGATCTTGCACAGAAAAAAGACCCACATACCCAAGTCGTAGATTAATTTCTGTTTTCTTTCATTTCATCCTTTTCCTTTTCCTCCCATTGTCTTTTTCTCAGCATGATAGTACAGATGAAACAACCATCCACTATCTGCATCTAATAATTTATCAAAAAATGTGAAACACCTTGTCCAGCCCTGACATTCTCAGGAAAGAGGTAAAAAATTATGCCCTGCTGAAGAGGAGGAGAGGAGAGGAGAGGAGAGGAGAGGAGAGGAGCAGGCAGTGCTGGGGGATGATGTTAGGTCAAGAGATAATGGAAGCCACTCAGTCCTCTCAGGATCTCACATCTGACTATTTTATCACAAAGCATTTATTCAATTGGAACCTGCTAATGTGGCAAAGTCATCGGCAATGGGGGATAGGGAGCTTAGCTAAGAAGTTTTCCTGAGGATTACTGATGTCTCCCAAAACCTGGCTAGGCTGCACAATTGTATTAAGTGTCATCATTCCATATTGCATCAGTAACCACAGCAGAAAGAGCGTCCCTCTCCTACCCCATGCTGAAAGTGAGATGTTGATTTGCAAAGCAGTCATCCTTCCAGGAAGCTCTCAAGGTTTGCAAACAATCCAAAGCCCATGCTGCAGCTTTGGGATTTCAGCAAGGGGACTTCTGCAGCTGGAGGTCACCTCATCTGGGTGCACAGTCCATTCCTCTCCTTTGCATCCAGAAAACTGGAAACAGCAAGATCAATGCTGAAAAAAAATCACTCACTCTTCGTACTTGCATTTGCAAAGTGAAGGCTCTCTGCAAAACATTCCAGACAGAATGACTCCACCTTGCTGAACCAGGACTGAAGTGGTGTCCAGGTTTTTGGGTAGATTCAGTGCTCTCCAAGGCAGTCATAGACTTGTCCTCAAAGACCTGCTTTCCATGATGGAAACAGGCTACAGTCCCTGAAGGTCTGTCCATTCCACTTACAAATCTGCATGCATGTTCCTCTGGGGTTTGTTCACCACAGAGGAAATAAGGGAGGTTGTTATAAGCATCCTTGCTACGAGCTACTACACCTCACCTGGTGGTATTTTGTTTCTAAATTCACAAGGAGAAAGAGCAGCATTACAGAATCTCAGTGAAGTGCAGGATATGTGAACTCTGGCTCCTGGCTGACTCGGGGGAGGGTTTCTGGCATCATAGTAAGAGAGCTACACCATCAAAAAGGACTGTCTGCACAGCCCCTTCTGACAGCAGAGGACCATGGAAGTGCCAGCTCTCGAGTTTGGGCTAGCAAATACTGCCAGAGGAAATGGAACAGGCAGTTTTGCCTATAACTCCACCAGCTCCTGGTCCTGGCTTAGCATTACCATCCATGTACAGGTTCCCTAGAAAGTTGCTCTGAGCTGCCCTGTGCTCTGAAGCAGCTGGATAGTAAGGCCCTCCGGGACCTGCTGCTCACCTTCCTCCTCTCTTTTTCTTGCTTGACTCATCATCAAAGGCTAAAGCATGTAACTAATTATACCAGTCCTCCCAACAGAAAAATGATCCTGCTACTGAAGCTACAATCTTTCACAGCAGTTTAAGAAAAAAGATAAATGTTCCTGAGATGACTTGTTGGAGAGCATGAGTGAAATCAGAATAGTCAAAAGAATAGGGGAAGGAGAGTAGAGTAGAAAGGACAGAAAAGAAAGAAAAAAGGAAGAGAAGAGAAGAGAAGAGAAGAGAAGAGAAGAGAAGAGAAGAGAAGAGAAGAGAAGAGAAGAGAAGAGAAGAGAAGAGAAGAGAAGAGAAGAGAGAAGAGAGAAGAGAGAAGAGAGAAGAGAGAAGAGAGAAGAGAGAAGAGAGAAGAGAGAAAAAAGGATACATTTGTACCTGCATAAGGCTGATCCAAGCTTGAGAAGGCAGAGTCCAGACCTGGAGAGCTGGGCATGTCACAAAGCCCGTTTAATTCACAACTCCCCATAAACAGAGAGGCAATGAGAGAGGAGCAAAGCAGTTCCCTGCTGGAGTAGAACCAAAACGCTGAGATGTCCAAGCCCTTTGCTATCAGTTCCACAAGCCTTTTAAAGCCTCTCTTTTGTCTCGTAGGCATTGCTGCCGAAAGCCATGAGGTCACTTTGGCTATTTTTGTCTTTGTAGCTTCATCACCGAGCAGTGTGATAGACATTGTCACCTGGCACTTAAACACTCTCCTTCTTTTCCCCACCCTGTACTCTGTGTAAGGAGGAACTCCTCTTTTATATTTTGAAATAAGAAAATATATTCTATATTCTCACAGCTTCTTTGGTGCCAGCTTCAGGTTAGTGTTACCAGTGCCTCAATGGCTGTGCCAAAGAGCCCTTCAGAGAGATGAAACTAACCCAGTGCATGTATCCAATGTGGACAGGGAGAAGAAACCCACACAGAAGGAAAGCAACTCTCCCTGCCTGAAACCCTCAGAGAGCACACAGCTCCAGGTAAACAGAAGGGAGAAAAGAGAAAGGACAACCTTTCTTTTTGTGCATGTATCACTTTTCTTCCATGTCTGAGGAGAACCAGTCCATGAGTCAGATTTCTGTTGTGTACCAAGACTGAGGAGCACTTAACAGAGGAGCATTAGGATCCTGGGTGCCTGCAGTGAAGTAGGTTAGTTGAATTCAAATAGCAGAAGCTGTTACCTACACAACTGGAGAGTGTGGCTGTGTCTGGGGTGGGTGCTGGAGCATTTGGAGGCCAAAGAATGGTGGTTTTGCGTCACCATTCAAAGCTCCAGCACTGGAGACTGAGAGCTATTGAAAGATGAGGTGCTAGTAGTGAGGACTGTGGTGGACGGGGAGGAAAGGAATGGATAGTGATGGGAGTCTGTAAAAGTCTCAGCTGTGGCCTGCTCAGCATCTCCCCAGGCTTTGCCTTGCTGCCTCTATCTGTACTCGAGGAATATCTGCTGGGAGAGGACCCCAGAGCCATGGCCAAGCTATTCCTGTGATTCTCCCTCCCCTCAGCCCCAGCTTTAGCAATTCTGCAGCCCAGGACTGGAGCAGACCATCTTCAGTGTTAGTGAGTCTAGAAAAGTGTGCCCATGCCCCCTGAAACCCACAGCCATTGCTGCATGCCAGGAAGACAACTCTCACAGGCAACGTTGCTCCAGGGAGACCTGGCATGTCTCACGCAGAGCCTCCTCCAGCAGGAGCAATGAAAGGGGTTCAGTCTCTTCTTTGGTGAATATTTATACATAGAGAGATACACTTTCTTTGGGGAAACCTTGCAGTGTCTGATACACACAGCTGGAATGGAAATACAGCTCTGTACATATCAAGAATATTCAAATGGAATAGAGGGAAGAGTAAAAGAAAGGGTTGAACTGTCATAAATTCTGTTGATGTGGGAGATAATTTCTATAGAATCTTTTTGTCATCATTTCAAGCAGTTTTTTCATGCCTCCACTGAGTTCTGTTGGAAAAATCCACCAAAGTAAAACTTTTTATTAAGCAAAGCCTACGAAGATTTTTCTTCGAACTTAATAAAATTTCACTGAAGTGAAAAGAATTTTGTTACTAATTACAGTAAAGAGGAGTGTAAAAATTATAAATCTTTTCCAGATCAGGACTTACTAAAAGAAAGCACTTTAATGAATGCTTAGGAAAACTACTGAACAAGCAGGCTTATATGGTGACAGATAGTGTTCATCTTCTCTAGGAAACAAACAATGGTACATTTTATTACCAAAGTTCAAATTCTAGAAAAACCATTACCATAGAAAATAAGCATTTTGCTCATTTCAGAGGTAAAGAGACAGTTCCTCTGTGATGAAATGTGACTTGCCTACTATTTTTTTTCACATGGGATCACCTAGAATTTTATTCTTTGAGCTATTTATGTAAGACGAGGTTATTTTTCCATGGCTAATGTTGCAAATATCTCAGTAAGTCATTAGAGGCTATAGACATCTCATACTTTTCATACCTGGAGTCCTTTCAAAATAAGATTTGGATGGGTTATATTGACCTTCTAAGTATTCCCCTGTTGAAAGCTTCAACCTTTCAAGCTTTGATCAGTATTTCAATTGCAAACAGGAGCAGAGGAGCATATACTCTTTTACTTAAAGGAAGTGCAAAACTCTCAGGATAGGAAATATTTCTCTTTTTGGATACTTGCACACTTCCATCACATAATCTGTGCATAATATAAAACATTTATATGGCTTCAGGTCCAATTTAGGATGCTACAGGCAAATGCTTCAGTCCTGCTCAAGTTTGCAACACTTAAGCATGTATCTGAGGTTAAATAGTTGAATACTTGTCAAACTAGGATTTCAAATTAAATGATTAGTGATTTTAAGTGTTCCCGTGAGTCACTGCCCCACTGCAATCTCCTGGTTTTAGAAAACAGAAATCACTTTCTCGACAGCCCATGGGGAAAAAAACCCCATGCCCAGTCATTTTGTAGACTTTTGAACATTCTCAACTACACTGCTCTTGAAGAGCACTGTGAGGCAGAGAGGGTGTGGAGACATCACTCTGCATGGCTGCAATATATTAGTGTCATGATATCCTGCTGGAGACTTCCATAGCTTGTTCACTCAGAAAATCCCCCTCAGTTAAGAGGGAGTTTGCCTTTCTTTCTTACTGAGCTGTTTGGAAAAGTGTCCTCAGTGCAAAAGGCAGCACACAAGGCCAGCTTTTGTGTGGTGACAGCTCACACTTGGGCCCTGGATATTGTCTGCACAGTCTTCTGCAACCACACTGCCAAAGCTCTGCCAAAGGAGGACTTCCTCTTGCCAGGACAGCACCTCTTGGATGCACTAGTCTTTTGCAGGTTTAGCCCAGTTTCCTGAGAAAGGTTTATGCAGTCATGCTGCACATCTTTTAATCTCACCCACTTCATGCTACTCGCTTTTGAGTCCATTTGCTAATTTTAAGAGTCTGAAGTCACAAAGGTGCAATGCTTCTACAAGTCTACGTGGAAATAGGTGGCTTAGCAAAGGTGATAGACCCCACGCCAGGAAGTGAGAGCCTGAGTGCAGTCTCAGGCACCAAAAACTGAAGAACACATGCAACAAAGAGATTATGCATTCTCATTTTGAATGTGAGGCATCACACAGATTTGCATTTACTAGACATGAGAGAATGAGATATCAAATATAAAACATAAATTCAAAGGACACCAGGATCTGCTAATTCTGCTGCTCACAAAATGGCTTGATGTCTGAGAGCAGGATACCACAGATTCATTGTCTCTGTCCTTCAGTGTTTCCAGCATGTACTAGTAGTAATACAGACAAGTACATGCTCACCACCTGGGTATGTGTACTTCATTAATCCTGTAGTATTTGCCACACATTGCTGTTACACAATTGATTTTAGTCCTTTTCTGCAGCAGGTTCCTACTACATTGAAAAATCTAGCCTATCATGGGAAAGCTGTATGCCTTCCATGTGTTATGGCATCTACTGATTAGTACACAACAATCTCCCCCGAATCCCCAGGCCATCCCTTGCAAATGGTATTATTGATGTTTCCTGGTACTGCTTGCTAAGTAAAACAGCCAAGAGAAACAAAACATATTTACAATACTTCGCTAGCAGGAATTGGCAGCTACAAAAGCAGATAGGAAGACAACAGTAGTGTGCCTGAGAACACTTTTGAGCTCCTCAGTCCAGGTAACCCACCTCCCTCCCCTGTGTCCCACACACACCTGGGTTTCTGTGAGAAGAAAGACCAGAGGAAAGCTGCAAGGTGTCTCAGTTAGGTTCCAGTCTTGAACAGTGGCAGTCTGGGGGCTGTGGTGTGCCCCACAGCACATACTGCTCGTTCTGTCTAGATGCAGTCAGAGGACAAGATCCACTGACAGAAGAGAGGAGGGTTGGGATTTTTAATCATCTGTCTGCTTGCCAGTCATATAACATTGAGGTGGAGAGGATCTTTGATTGGCATGTTTAAAGCTCCATGGGTGAAAATATAGAGGTAGCCCTGTTGGATTCAGAAGCCCAGTGAAACACTACTACCAACTTAGCCAGTTAGCTAATATGACATCATGAACCATTAATAGTTTTGTTTTCTGGTCTATTCTTAGCCAATTGTGCAGTCACCTTACAGTATTCCTATCTCATCCACATTTATCTTGCTGGAAAAGTCATGTGGAACCATATCAGATGTCTTAGAGAAGCCAACATACACTTTGCCCACCTTATTCCTTTAGCCACTGATTCGTACCTTACTGAGCAGGTCAAAGACTATCTCTACTTTTTATTAGTCCGTGTTGATTTTACTGTTCATTTTGTTTTCCACAAATTATGCTCAAAAGAACTACATCATTCACCTAATTGAAGCTGAACATTTATTATTATTTATTTTCTTAACCTTAGAACCAAAGTTATTGCAAAGGTGTATTCTTGCTCTCTTTCCCTGAAACCCTTCTCATTATTCCAGGGTATTTATCAAGGACTGAGGACCATTCTGATACAATTTTCATGAATTCCTTACATTTCATCTCTATAGAGAGTATGATTCTGCCTTATCCTTTCAGTATAGTAAGTGTGTCTAGATATGCTCAACCTACTTGTCCCTGTTTCTGCTCCTGTTTCCTTCAGATGAAGAGGCAGATTCTTGGTTAACATCAGTGGTGGATGCACTGATGACAGTGAGGCTTTACACATTTCACAACAAACTGACTTCCTTCCCATGATGAATTTAAGTGAAGCTGAAGAATGATTATTTGCCAAGTTAACAGTTTTCTCCTTTCTCTCTCTTTCCTTCTTTCTCTTCTTTTGAGTAACAACTGTTATCTAATTACTCCTTGCCAAAGTCTTTTTATGCCTCACCCTTTTATACCTCTCCCTCATCCATCACTATCACTCTGTCTCACTCCAGTGTTGTCCCTGAGCAGACCTGTCCTACTCTTGTCAAGAAGTCCCATATCACTTTCAGAACTGATGAAAACAACTGGACAGGGAGAGGGATCCCCATTGCCTGTTTACATTATGGTTTCATTCCACTCAGCTCACAGAATCCTGGAACCTTAAACTATCAGCTTGGCTAAAACAGTCTGTGGGGTTATATATACAGTTGTTTCAGTGGGATTAATGCTCTAATCCCCTTTGAGATCTGTATTATTGGTAAAACTTTTGGTTAATCCAATTTTTCCCTATCAGCCTTTCACATCCTGAATCAGAACAGAAGAGCATGTGCAAGGTCAGGCTATATTAACTTATCTGAAGAATGACTAGCTGGGGCTCTGCAAGAACCATGGCAGTGTGAGCTTGGAGGAGAACTGCTGACACTTTCCATCACCAGCAGGATGATGTATTACCTCTGATCACGTCTGCAGAACTGTGACCCAGAGTCAGAGTCCCTGTGCTGACAATAATAACGTCAGAATAACTGATAGTTTTAAAAGATGCCCCAAATGATATCTCATACAGTGGAAATACCAGGACAAATGAGAGTACATTCTTTTTCATTTCAGGGATCATATAATTTTCCTCCATACATCTTCAAATACTAAAGATCCTTTGCCTCCCAAAGAATATTATTTGCAGCTGAATTTATCTTGAGTTAATACATATTCAGCTAAATCCATGTCTCTATCACACTCTAGGGCAGCAGAGGTACAAAGGTGGAGCACAGCAGAGCTCTGTCAGCCTTACTTGCAGTGGTGCAACCACACAACATCCTCACTGAAATTCTGGGCAAGAGTGATGCCTGAGGGAACAACGCTGGAGGTCTCTAGTCAGAATACCGAAGGATGGTGGCCAATTACTCGTGGCAAATTTCAAGATGGCTCAAGAAAGAAGGAAAAATTCATCCAGACCAGCCAAGATGGACAACACTAGTTTATAATCTGTCTTCTGCCCAAACCATTAATACATCAGCCTGTAAACATCTGTGCTTTTGATAGGTCACAAATTGAAGGCACAAACTCAAATGCCATACTGAAGCCTAAAATTAGAGAAAGAGGCTCTAGATGCCCTGAGTTTATCCCACTGTGGCCTTCTTTGATAAATGCCTTACAAGTGGCAGAGAATTCAAAGCTGAATGGTAGTTACTAGGTGGGATGTCCTTAACCAAGCACACACAACTAGACTGCAAACAGCAGTGTATTTAAGCTGATTCCCCAAGTGGATGCAATTTCCACTTTAATGTGTGCTGAAGTGAGATCAGACTCTCCAGCTGTGATTCAGCCATAGAAGCTGTTGTCCTTGTTTTCCTGGAGTCTGGCTGCTCACTGAGTAGCAAGGGCCAAGGGTGGTTCAGATTGCTTCATACTGCTAGGAACAGACTTCCTGTAAGATCAGTAGTTCAGGCAATTAATTTTTATCTCCTGGTCTGAGCAGAATGCTTTTCTATTTTATCTTAAAGAGGTAGGATGGGGGCAGTTCACTACTGTCCTAAACCTTCTGGTCTCCTGGGCTGTGGTGAATGGCAAAACCAGGAAGTTAGTCTAACCACCACATAACTGTGATC
The DNA here is from genome assembly GCA_013399695.1 of Formicarius rufipectus. Lineage (NCBI taxonomy): Eukaryota > Metazoa > Chordata > Aves > Passeriformes > Formicariidae > Formicarius > Formicarius rufipectus. Next base: position 119,282 of record VXAU01002936.1, on the reverse strand, counting down.
ATTAGAGTCACAACTGCCAGAGCTGAAACCCAAGTAGAAAATGTGGTGCAGTTAGTTCGAACTGCCCTTTGGGTACTTCATCTTGTTCATGGCTCTGGCAGCCTATCCTGATTGAACAGGCTGAGGGGTGGCTTTCTGCACACACCCTCTCTGCAGGGAGATGTGACTGCAGTCACTCTTAGAAGAGGTAATCTGTATGACCCCCTGATGAACAGGCCACTTATTTATAAGCATCCTATCTTTTCAAGTGATGCTGCTGTACATCCGCTTTAAACAAGAAGTGTTTCCTTTTCTGATATGGAATGTAGTACCTTTGGTGACTCTGCACAGGCAGCCAGGCCCATATAAAGCAGAGGAGGAAATTTCCCCACCCATTTCTCCCTCCCTTCCCCTACCATACATGGAGAGGCTCTTGAGTTATAGGAACTAAAAATACTCCAGAGGATAAGTTTAAATTGAGATATTTTGAAGCACTTCTTGCAATGACAGAGTGTGACAGCAAGTTAGGAACAGACTGCTGTCCTGGTAGGTCTGTCTTTTACTAGCAATTGGTATTTTCATTGGTGAGAAAGGCTGAGCCCTTTGTCCTGTGAGACGACTTAGGAAAGGGGTGAAAATACAGGGCACATTAGAGAGCACAGGTGACTGGGAAGAAGCAACCCTGGCTACAGATGGATCCCAAGCCTCTGAAGGTGGGGTGAGGAAAGAACACTGCAGGAGCTATGGGGAAACAAAGAACCTCACAAGCAATTACTTGTGCTAACTGTAGTTTGATTTGCCCTGCCACAAGCTCCCACTTTCTGCTAACCTCTTGAAACTGATTCAGAGATTTTAATTTGTATTTTCTGTCTTGTTATCTCTTCTTCTGCACTGTCCAAAGGCACATGAATGATCTCAGGAAGGGACTGTGAGACAAACTGAGGCCCTGAAGATCCCCAGTTTCCCCAGGGATTAATCACATCTTTAAAGAGAGCAAGTTACAGTTTCAGCAGGAAGGAAACAGATTTGTACTTTTGTTTCTACAGCTCAGATACAATATTGGATAATCACAAATATGGCTGTTCTGTTCAGTTAAAATACAGCAAGGAGTTCCTGGTTGCTGGCCACCCTCTTTCCCTACCGAGCAAAACACCAGGGTGCAGAGTAGCCACCGGGTAGTGATAAAGACTGAAGTCCTTTTCCTTGCAGGACAAGTTCTCCCACAGATGGATGGTGTGTGGCTCCCCACAGTGCCTCAGTAGTCTGCACCAGCAATGGGCTGAGTGGTTTTTGAGCAGGCATGTCTAAGTCATGTGTCCTGTGGAGGGCTGGGATGGTGTATGTGCTTATTGCATAGAATGGGGAAAAATGAGCCAATATCAATGTGCAAATAGAGCATGAACTTTGGAAAGAGAGAGGACCAAACCTCACTGCAAGGGTTGTTGGCTCTCTGGGGAGCTTTGAGAGCTTGTGTCCTTGCTGGGGATGAAAAGGCACAGTTCACCAGCTGATGACATGCAGGACATCATACAGCGGCACCAGCAGCTGCTGCCCTGTCTTTCCTGTGCCTGTTTTGCTCTCCCCACCCACTGCCAAATCCTGATTTGGGGCTGTTGGCACTTGCCACTACACTGAGTTCTGCTCCTGGAGTCAAATCCTTGCCTAGTGTAAATAAGTGAGCTCCACTTGCTCCTGTGTTACTGTGATGTAAAGCAGGTGTCAGAGAGCAGTGTCACCTCCAGCAATTATTCACGTGGTTTGTATCCTCTAAGCAGAGAAAGCAGTTGGACTTGTCAGGAGTTGATGGAGTTAATGCAAAAAACACGTGCACTGGAGAAATGTTAATCAGTTGAAAATTAAGAGAAAATGAATCAGGAACAATCAGAGCATAGAGACTGATCATGGAGCATGGTACAACTGGGGAAGATGGGAGTATGGGAAGCACTTCCTTGTTTCATTGATGATCTAGAGGGCAGGATACAGTCAGCACAGATCAGATTTTCTAAGGATATCAGAAATGAAGGAAAGCCAAACAGAAAAGGAGAGATTGTGGCTGAGTCAATGTGCCTATGACCTGGAAAGCTCAGAGCACGCAGTGTGGATAAAGGTCTACAAAAGCCCTAGAGACAGGAAGTAAAGAACAAAGCTACAGATCTTAAGTTTGAGAAAATCCAGGAGCTGACAGCAGTAGCAGTCTAGCTGAGACCCCTGCAGGGCAATAGAGCAGTGAAGAAGTCAGTTGATACTCCTGGTGGTGTGCAAAAGAACTATTATGTATCTCTGTTCTTGTACTAGGATTTTAGTTATTCATATAGAAGTTTGACGTTTCTAAATGTTCATCTAGAAATACTGTACCTGCAATTCTGTTTGCCTAAGGTGCAGGGAAAGAGAGAGAGTCTCTGTAGCTTAAAAACCACAGTGAAAGGTTAGAAAGAATTAAAACAAAGGACAACAGAAATACCCAGAAATTTGGACAAAACATCAGAGCAGGCATGAGAAAGTAATACATTTCAGGAAGAAAGGGTGAGAAACCACCTGGATAACAGTCCCAACACACACAAAAAGGAGGTTTTCACATTCTTATGGTGCAGTGGTTGGAGCCATAATGAAGAAAGCCATGGCTAGGCCAGGAGGGTTTGTTGAGCAAGTGCAGTGATGGAATGTACTTAAATAGTTAGTGCTTCAAAAGGCAGACATCTGATTCTGTATTCAGAATGGTCCTTAAATGTCTACTTCATATATAGTGAGCCTTAGGCTCTCATGACTGATAGTCCAAGTCACTTAATGTAGTTAACTCAGATTTTAAAACCTTGCCAAGCTTCTAAATTACGGGCTTGGTTTTGCATCTCCATGTCCCAGAGCAGGATCCTGTGCTGTGGATATTGCTAAGGAGAGGCAGAGGAACAGAACTTCAAGCTCTGCTGCCTCCATGGGAGCCCAGAGAAGCTGTAGGAGCTGAAGCAATGCTGGCCCAAACATCCTCACCAAGGCTACACCTTTCTGGCAAGGCATGATCTGCCATGTGCCAGCCTCCCCACGGAGCCAGTGGAGCTCAGCAGTGCCACATCCTCCCGTGTTCATACCTGTGTTTATTCCAGGTATGGGCGTTCCTCAGCAATGCCCACCATGTAGTGAGCACCTTCCATCCCTCTTCCCTACTTGCTTCCTTCCTTCACAGAGTTACTGGCTGCTGAACCTGACTTTTGTTTCAAAGGCTGCTGTGCTCCAGCGTGATCAGGAGTTTTGCTTTCTCATTTCCTGCCAAGATCCCTAACCCAAGAAAAGACAGAGTTGGCTGTGTGAGTGGCCATCCCTGGCAGAGTAACTCTTACATAAGGACACCCATGGCCAAGCACAAACCAGAAAGGGGGTGAGCAGTGGAGGGGTAATAGGAAAATAAAACATTATCTCAATCTGCAGTGCTTCTGGGAACCCTAACTCTAGCTGGAAATATTGTTGCATCACCTCCTGCCATGGGGTATTATTTTGCCATTAGAAATGCTCTGAATTAAATACATAGCTTTCCTGGGATCCTTCTGTACTCATGCTGTCCATAGAAACAAGTCTTGATGTAAAGCAATTGCTCATCCACTGCTAGGACTATCAGGTGGCAGGGAGCAGCTGAACATGCCTTTCTCAACATTCACTACATGCTTGTACATTATTCAAAGGGACAAAAAATAGCTTCATCTTCAGGGAGGTTGAAAGTGCTGGTTTCTTACTTGTACCAAGAAAAATTAGTGCTAGAGACCAGGAAGAAATAGTACAAGGTACAAGGTCAGTTGCACTGCCCAGCAGGGCCAGACATGAGGGACCCAACCAAGTCTGTGCTCTCAGTGCTGGGAAGAGCAGTAAGACAGTGTCCTGCCTGATGGAAGCACCTAGGTTGGAAAGTTACCTCCACAGGATTCCTTAGGCAGAACAGACAAAGCCCAAGGAAAAGAGAAAAGAGAGGCTTAAATACTTGCCTGGCAGTATTGTCTGGGCTGAATAAAAATGTCTAGCATTTGAAGCAGAGAATCAGAAGTTAGAAATAAAGTGTGCTTTATTTCTGACTCAGTCTAGGAATGTTTCTGTGTGTCTGTTTTCCATTCCGTCCCCCAGCTAAATCACTTCTCAAACTTCCTTTATTTCAAGGCTCAGAGAAGTGTAAATTAGTCAATCATACTACACACTGAGGTATTCATATGAAAATAAGGTTTTGATCACCTTGTTTTTAATACTACTGGATAGATCACAACTGTGAAATCAAATAATATCTTGTTCTGAACATGCCTTCATGTTTGGCTTTGAAATACTCCACGTTAGCAGGAACCGGGAAAGATATTCACAATTAAGGTCACTTCAGATCCATCACCTACATACACTCCATTTTTCAGTAGATTATTCCATGTGGGAAGGTCTTGACTATCAGGGATTGCACTACAAGGAACTGTTTCAAGAGCTGATGTACCAGCTCCTGCCTGTCCTTGTTGTCAAGGCTTCTCTGCCAATACCTAAAAAGTGACAAATTCTTCCAGAGCTTACCAGCTGCTGCTGACATGGACACCTGTGCTGCAGGGAGTGCCTGCAGAGAAAACATCCTCTGGAAGTCGATGGAGACAAGTCCCTCCCTGAGCTGGACAGGGTGAGAGAAATCAATGACTTACTGACAGGACTCTCTTAGGGCTGTGTTGACTGAAAATGATCTCTTATCAGTCCTTAATCATGTACCTACGGAGAGGTGAGCTGAACAGGGGGCTCCTTGGGAGCCTCTTGGAACAAGCATCCTGTGCTTGGACACATGGACAGCTAAGGAGCAAACTGAGCTGCCATCTCTGGAAGGCCAGGGAAATTTAACTCCCAAATTCTTTCCTGACACCATCATGTCATCTGAGTCTTCTTCAGCCCAAAGTGTTGAAGAAACCAATGACCTCCAGGCTGTTTTCAGCACACAGAGGTACTGGAACACAGCTGGTTGTACAGCTGCAGCTTCTGCAAGTGACTCCCAGACCCTCTCTCTTATCTGATTCTTGGAATGTCTTTGGATTCTGTGGACCCAGTTGCAATAGGAAGCCCCTGTCTCTGCAGCTCTGATTTGACTCTGCTTCTCTGCAAGCTAGAGGAGCTACCCAGTCGATATTTGCAGGAATTAGGCTTCTGGAAGGAGATCCAGCATAAGAAAAGGGCATGGGTGAGGGGCAGGGCGCAGAGGACTTACTGGCCTGCTTGGCTTTCTCTGCATACGTGGTGGTCAGGTCTTCATCGACGGGGTGTTCCACCGGCCCCACCATGGGGATGAGGTGGCGCTCTGCTCGGATGGCCTTGGTGGCATGAGGCAGCAGCATCGCCTCTGGAGAAGGCTCCCGTCCCTCTGCCGATGGGATGGGTGTCCTCAGCTGCCCCTCGCTGTCCGAGAAGGGCGTGTCGGTGCGGCTGCCAGGCAGGCAGACAATCTCCCTCTTGGCCACCCCGCTGGAGCCGCCCGTGTCCACCCCGCCCTGAGCAGCAGCCTCCGGCAGGCTCTCGTAGCCACTCTGCTCGGACAGGGACACCTCATCCTGAGGAGCATCTGCCCTGCTGGAGGTGCTGTCAGGGGGGGAGCGCGGGCTCTTCTTGCGAGCGCGGCGCTGCTTCTCCTGAGCCGCGGTGTCGGCATCGCTGTCCGTCTCCCCGTAGTACGCCTCGCTGTCTGGAGGGGAGGTGAGGCTCTCCAGCTGCCTCTGGGACCTCCGGGGCTGCGAGGGCGGCGTGGTGGCCGGTGCTGGCTCAGAGCTGAGGGGCTGTGCCGGGGGGCTGAGCAGGGATGGGGGGGAGAGCACTCGCTGTCCTGGAGAAGGGGAGCGCTGGAGCCATGGGCCAGTCTGGTCCCCACCAACTACCCTGTGGGGAGAAGGAAGAGTGGTGAGCGAGGTGTGGTTTGTGGGGATAAGCTGGAAGAAAACTCTGAGAGGGGGTTACAGATCAAAAGGGTGTTTCCAGTGTCTTTCAGGGGGTACGGACACCTGAAGTGTAGACTCCAGGGGCAGACTCATCTCTGATATCAGCTACGTGCTCTCATCCTGTTTTCCTGCTTCACAACTCTATGGAAACCAGGTGTTAAACACTCGAGTATCAGAATGCCCTGAGAGCATAGAATACCAAGCCAGCTTAATCAGCTCCCCAGGCATTTCCCCCAGATACCTGCATAGCAAGCATTCCCCAGGGCAGTGGGACATGCCCCTCAGCCTGCCCCTTGCCAGCAGGGCACTGGTGGTGCCTCAGCTACCACACTGCACTGCACCATGCAGCTCTGCATCCTGGCACGCCCAAATTGCTTTACATCAGACTCGGCTCCAAAGAAGTGCTGTTTGTTCGCCCTGACCTCTACATGGGAGTAAACAGTAAATACTTGGGGTGAAAAGGCCCAAGTGTTTTTGGGGGGTAGGACTCTGGCATCCTGTGATAGGAGACCACCCTGATGTTTGGCCTGCTTGCTGTGGAACTGCTTCACAAGTTAGCTACCAGTGCCTGGGTTTTGGTGGCCACGTGCAATCAGTCATGCCAGCCAGCCCAATCCATGGTGGCATTTGTATGGCAACTTCGACACTGTAAGGCATGTGGAAGGATGACTGGAGTAGGGCAGACTGGGGCAGTCAGCCCCGTTTCTGACTGCCAGAGGGAAGGAGAACTGGCTGTGCTGACAGGGAAAGACCCTGCTCTGTCTTCCCTGTCCTCCAGAGTGAGTTTGGGTTTCAGTGGCAGATTGACTCCAGACCATACAGATAGAGCTGGGAACTTCTTCCTTCCCTTGTCAGAGTCACATAGGCTTATTAGAGCTATAAAGGAGTCCCAAGTATTTGCCTTCTGAATATGCGTACCAGGAAGCCAGACAAGACAGCATTGCCTCTAAAAAGCTTTGGAATTCACAACTTGGATCCCAGTTCTAAACCGTGAAAAATTTATATTCATGTCCAATGCAAACCTTTGAAAAAGATAAGAGTGGGTCGATTTCTCTGGCAGTTTAGTTTTTTTAATTCTACTTGCCAGTATGAATTCCCACTCAAAGTGAGGGGCAAACTCAAAAGTTCCACAAGCAATACAGAGTGGTTCTTCCTTTTCTTTAAATATGTGACTAAATAACTGAAAAGCATTACTGCTTGTAAGCCAGTTTCTCTTGTTCTGCACTGTCGGGTCAAAGTGTCTCTCCCTCCGTGTTTTTCTGCAATACACATACTCCAGAGTTATCCACTAGCTCTCCTTTCTGAACAGGACTGATTGGTGTTTTCTCAGGGAACACAAACACGAAGTGGGAACAGATATGTGACCAAGAAAGCAATGTGTAATGATCTCTCCACTCCTCCAGGATGAAGGCAACTGGTTATTTCCAAACCATCCGATGCTGGCTCCCAGAGGGCTGTGAGAACCTGCCTTTGTCACGTTGCTCATTCAAAGTGTGCTGATTTTGTCCCACTGGAATTTGCCCAGGCACCTGTTGGCTGCAGATAGGCTCTGACAGGGTGAGATAAGGCCTTGGCAAGGGACCAGGAGCTATTCTGGACACCTTGCAGAGAACTTACTCATCCCACTTAATCACAGCCAGGGTATAGAGTGAGCACATCAGAAGGTGCTAGCGTCGTCCCTAAAGCCAAGGGGAAGATCCTACATGCTCAGGCTTTCCCTGTCTGAGCACTGCTCACCTCAGCCCCTGCCTTATGGAGGTCAGCAGCCACCGTGGCTGTCCCTCCTCACCCTCACAGTGCTCTGCCATTTCAGGACTGTAGAAAATCACATCTCCCAGCCCCCTTCACCAGGGCCTGGTTTTCTGAGGGTGGCTTTTGTATTGGGAGTAGTTTTGACTAGCTGGGACTCTGCACAGCTTTGCTGCCTTCATCTTTATATGATTACTCCTTTACAGCTCGGGCAACCTCCAGCATGCACTGAGGCACTAGGTTAACTTAGCACAGGGAGAATTAGGAACATTAGTGGGACCATTTTTGTCCTTAGATTTGAGCCTGATCTCCAGTATTCTGAAATAGAGATTGGCAGAGATATTTCTTCCTGTAAAGAGGGGACTCAGGCACACACCTCTAATCTTTGTGGAAGTCAGTTCACAGACTGTTGGACTACAACACCCTGCTGCAGTAAATACTTGTGTAATCTTGTCCTGGCTTAATTATTCCTTGTGTAGTCAAATCCTTTTCTACAGAACATTTACCCAGGATGAACCAGAGTCTCTGTTCCTTGCTGAGAAGAACTGCTCTATGGCGTCTCCTTCCTGGGAGCCTAAATAGCTCAGTCTTTGCAGCAAAGCCCTCACACTGCCAACATTTCCCTTCAGCCTGAGGGGTGGGGGTGTCTGGGACCAGTTCAGCCTCAGGGCCAGCACCAAGACAGGGCAAAACACTGAGCTGTCTGCGTGTTAGCCATGGAGAAGTCGTCCCAGTCCTCCCACCTTGCAGCGTGACAACACCAAAGGCTTCCTGCCTGCCTTCCTCCTGTCAGGGTGGAGAGCTGGGGTGCTGGATGAAGCTGTCTGCACTGTCACAGCTCTGGCATGTGGGTGTGGGTTACCTTTTCACACGGATGTTGAGCATGCCATTGGAAGAATCGATGATCTGCATGGCATTAGCATGGGAGAGGCCAGCACACGACTTCCCATTGATAGACACCAGCACATCATTTTCCCACAGGCCTCCACGGCATGCTTTGCTTCTCTTTCGGATCTGCAAAAGTAGGAGAGAGGACAGAGATGAAGGAAAGAACAGCAGCTATTTAGTTCAGTTGCTTGTCTCCTGCTGTCTCTTCTACTGCTCTGTCCCTGATAAGATAAAACAAGGCCTAAGACTACTGTCCTGGCAGGGTGGCAAACTAGTCCTCTTGGATGAGCCCTGGCTGTGGTCTCTGCATTCCTGTTAATTCCAAGCATCACTCCGCTGAGAACAGGCCTGACCTGATCACCAATGCAGTTCAGGTTCTTCAGTGCAAGTAAAAGATTCAAGAACTTCTACACGCTCTTCTCTTGCTCCCTATGTCCTAAGTTGCTTAGGGAGTCTGTGTTTCAAGGAGGGAACAGAAACTCTTTCCAGCCTATGCCTGTACGTGCCTGTGTGTCCTCCTGCATGCTCCGACTGTGCTCCCTTGGAATGATCCCTAGCACTCACACAGAGCCCCTGCAGGCACCGTCCTCGTGGGAGCTGACACTGGGGAGAGACGGTGACTCTGTCATGAAAGAGGCACTTTCTGTGCTGTTAAGCATTCCTGTTCCAATGGCTTTGGCCAGTGTATTTCTGGACATCTGCATCAGGCCATATGGTGTCCTGTTACACCAGTGTAAGCTTGGAATAAATCTTTAGCCTTAACAGGAGTTGTGCAGGATATGCATTGCTATATCAAAATGGAGTTGGAGTCTCTAGTTCTAGGCTAGCTCCTAGATCTGTCCTCTCATGACCATCCTACACCAAGTGTTTCCTCTCCCTTTTGTTCCACCATCCATGTTACACTTCTTACCAACCCAGCCTAACCTTTCTGTAAGGGCAAGCAAGCATGCAAACCAAATGTGCACTCAGCCAAAAACCAAAGACCACTCCCATATAGGCAAGCAATGGAGATAGTCTTGTGGGACAGCTTGGCACCCATAATGGACTCATTTTGCACATAAAAAAATAGCCAGGTCAAAGCACTGGGTGAGAGCAAGTCAGGACCAAGGTAGTAACACACTGGATTTGTAGATGCTTCTAGAATATTTCTTTGGCTCTTGCAGTTAAATGAGAGACAAACCAGTGCAGAGCTGTTTAACAGCAGGTGCAGTGACCAAACTGTGGCAGATCCTGCAGAGAGCTGACACACAGCAGGGCACGTTCTCCCATATCTTACAGCCTTGTGCTCGAGCAGCCAGACTCGGGTACCCTGCCTGCACCCCAGTGGCAGCCTCAGGAAAGGGATGTGGGTGTGGGAGGATTGCTGCCCTGTCACTGTTCTTGCACAGGCAGTAGGAGAGCAGGAAAGGAGAGAGCTGCAGCCCTAAGGAGATCCCACGTCATGGCTGGCTCAGCTTAGGGCCAGGCACGCTGCACCCACGGTGGGTGCTGGCACCCAGGGCTCGACCCTGCTGGCCCATGTGCAGGCAAGAGCAGCTCTCCTCCCAGGGCAGCCTGTCAGCAGGACTGAGAGGTGTTTGGGAAGAAAGTGGAAAGAGGAGGGCTATGCTTCAAGTTGTTTTTGTGTTCACTGGTACTTTATCGCTCTGCAGCCTTTCCAGCTTGACCCCAAATTTTGCCTGCGTGCTTAAAATAGGGACTGGCTCATCCCAGCTGCCACATCCATCAGCCTCTGTCACTTTAGTCCTTTATATCCCTCCTTGTTAATATAAGCCTGGAACGAGAACGTGTTGGGTCTGTAATGAACTACTGCTGAATAACCACTTTTCTGCTGTTACAATAGAAATGCTGTTTCCTGGTACTCCCTCGAGGAGCAGCTGTTAACTGGAAGAGATAGCAGACACATTTTCCAGTGCTGCCTACTGGCACAGCAGAGTTAGGAAGTTGAAGAGAGGTTAGAAGGTATTCCCCAAAAGGCCAACTCCTGCTCCATGGCCAAGTTCTTGGTGCTTAGCACTGGATGGGAACATACTTGCTGAGTGTATCTCCCAATTATGGAGTGAGGGGGCTGAGGGTTAAAGGCTGTAAGCAGGTGCTCAGGGCATTACTCATATGCCATTGTATTTCTCCATGCTCACTGAAACCAACTGGCAGTGGGCTGGAGACCAGCCAGAGCAGCCCCACAGTAAGCTTCCTGCAATCCTCTGGTCCCACAGCATGCAAGACTCTGCAGGCAGGTGTTTGGGATTCCCACACAGGGAGGATCAGGCTGCTCTCCCAACACTACCTGCTGCTGCTTCAGGTGTTTTGTATTAGAGGAGGCAGGTGGGACACAAACAGTCCCATGCAAGCTGAGCATCAGGAGCAGGCAAAGTGTTTATCTCATGGTTCCTGAGGATGCTGGCTCTAGCTTGGTCTGTGCTCAGATGTTACCAGGGTGACAGAAAGTCCACACACTAAAGCAGCTATTGGTATTTCAGTGCTGTTGAAAGAGTCAGCTCTATAGTCCAGGAGGGTCTTCTCCCTGTCTCCTTTCCTCTCTGGGAAAACACAACCAGGTCTCTTCTGGTCCAGAAAGATCTACAGAGTCTGAAAGTAGCACATGTTTCTTCTGGCTCAGTCTCCCACAGGTTTGTAAACCCTCCCTCGAATTTTATAAATTTGCTTCCCAGGGTCAGAGGGAAACAAACTATCTGCAGCTTCATTTTTATGCCAAACCTCTACTCCTCTGGTTTGCCAGGGAGGAGGACAAAGGGGTTAAAGGCAGAAGAGGATTGTGCAAAGAGAGAAGGAAAAAAGCACGTCATACAGAAAGGGCAGAGGCTTAATCCACAGCCATGACAGCGGGGTGCAGTGTGCTGGAGGCTGCAGAGCCTCTGCACAGAGACCAGCACATGCCTGCCAGATTTCATATGACTGCCAGCCCATTGCTATGGAGAGTGTGATGAGGACCCACAGCCTGCACACCTCGCTGACAGCCAGGGCAGCACTGAGCCTTTGAGGGCCCGGGACGGGGTGGCTGCTTGGTCCAAAGGCCAGACTCACTGCCCATCCTGAAGGTCAGGCTGCCCTCAGGCAGCTTCCCGTATCCAAAATATGCCCTCTCCTGGGCTCCCAGTGAGCCACATGAAGTGTCACTAACAGGGAACTTCTGCTTAGGCTGCAGGCTGGTTGTCACTGGACAGCTGTGCTGAAGAGAGGGAAAGGCTGGAGGAATGTGGTGTTCCAAAGAGAGAACCTCTCTGCTTCCTGGAGCAGATTATCTGGAGAGCTTTCTCGTGCACACGAGAGGCAACACTGACAGACCCTGACGAGTGGTCAGGGCTGGCCCCAGACCTGGCCCTGGGGGACTGCACTGTCTGACCTTCTAGCACATACTGGTGAGGACTGAGCTTTCCTCTTGTGTGAGAAGCCCCACAGATTCTCTGAGCCTCTTGTTAAATAACCCTCCTGTTACACTTCCCGCTCTGGGCCCCGGTGAACACTCTCCCATGGCATGCCTTGCCTCATGGGGGATGAATGTTCTGTTTTCATTGCAGATGGGTTTAGGAAATCCCAATTTCAGAGTCTAAGTGATTTATGCTACTGGAAATACAAGTAAGTGTGGAAAACTGGAACACCTTTACTCAGAAAACCATCCATCTCCCTGCCCTCTCAGCAGGAGTTCTGTAATGACCAAGAGCTCTTGTCAGAGAGGTTTGGGTGTCTGCAGCACCCAGGTACATGCACATACACATGCATGCTTATTTTCATCACTTTGCCTGCTTCCCCTCATTGGTCATGTTCAGTCAGACAGAAGGAGAAGGACAGAAACAACTGAGGGGAGAAAAAGAAAAAAAGTGAAGGTGGCAATTGAGGACAAAAGGAATAAGAAAAGGTATTGAAGGGAAGGCCAGTGCTAGGAAAGGCCGGGAAGGCCAGGGTTGGGATCAGGCTTGAACTGTACAGTAAAAGTTTCCTTGTACAGCCCTAAGAAGACAAAGGGACGTGTTGACTATTGGATGTGTCTTGGGGAGTTCAGCCTGGCTCTCAGGAACAGAATGCAAGAGGAGGGGGTCAGATGCAACTTGGCAGCATCTGTCCTTCAGTAGGGACTATATTTAGGTAGTGGTATGTGGGGGCTGGACACACACTGGGATGCTAAGAATAGAGTAATCCTGATAGTAACTCAGTGGCTTCACATCTTGCCTGAGTACCGCCCAGGGAACCTGTCTTGAAACTTTGCAATCACCCTCCTTGCTGGCCAGCACTTCTTCTTAAGGAAATAGGATGTGGGTAAATAGAAGTGGTTTGCAGTGACTTTTAGAAATAACCTGTAACAGGTTCATGTCATCCTTCCCCTTACCTTCCCAAGACACCCCTCACCTCCTCTAATTGGCAGAGCTCAGACTTTGAGGTAGGGAGACAAATTTCTTTATCAGTCTTCTCCCTAATCTCCTGAAATCTTTCCAGCAGCAACCTAGCAAACTCAGTCCAAGTCGGAGTTGTCTACTGAACACAGTTCTTCTACCCATCCAATTCCCTTCCAATCTCTGATTGCATCTCTTAACACACAGCTTCCCCCCTTGCCCCAGCAGCTACAATGCCATGGAATCCCTGGCAGTATTTAAATTTAATTCCTAGACTTATGTGAAATGTAATCCTGTCAGAGGGCTCACATGGAGAGGTAAGAACTGCCTTGTTGTAGCATAGAACACTACCAAAAGTGAATGACTCAGGCAGGAGCCAACCACCATCTGGGTCTGCTCCTCCTAGAACTTCCTGCTCAGCTGAACCACAAATGCAGCAGTTGTCAGATGTAAAAACAGAAACAAACACCTTCTGTGTCTTCTTCTTTCTGAACATCTGTGTTGACCTCATTTTGGTTATTGGAACAGTTTGTTTTTCCTCCAAGACCAGGCCTAATTTTCACTTGTGCAAGGAAGGATACCTCTGTGGCTAAAGTGGGTAGATCACTAAAGTGGCATTCAGAAGACCTGGATGATTTTTTTGTGTGACCTTGAAAAAAACACTAAGACTGCAAGTTATAAAAGGCAGGAGCCTTAAAATCAGGACATTTTTCTACAGTCTATCTCAGTTGCCCACCTGAACACAAAGATCAGTAAGATACTTTGTCTGTTAAGTAGTAAATAATATCACACCCTTGTGGCAATGCCATATTTTATCTGAAGCTATTTTTCTGGAGAATATCTACCCCAAACCATTATAATTACACTTATTTACTTAGCTCCAGTAAGTTCATGATGAAACACCATATTCCTTTTTAAGAAGTGACACTGGATGACTTGCCTCTTGGTAAAGTAGGTTCAGTGTCTCTGCAGACCTCTTTTATAGGGCATCCCTGATGAAGCTTAATTAGGAAGTCTTTATATATAGGAAGAAGGGAGACAACATACTTAGTGGGATGAACACAGCAATAGAGAGTAGTGAAAGAAGGTATCTTGAGTAGCAGGACAGACTTGGGTGGCTTTAGCAATGAGGGTTGGCAGTGGCAGAGGATTCTGGTGCTGGCCAATCAATTAAGTATATACTAGACTACTGTAATATATTACTGCCTAGAGTGTACAGGTGGAGGGGATATTGCTATGAAGTGTGGGAGAGAGAGAACAATTTCCTGGATGCACTAGAATTTGTTCTGATTTGTACCAGGGGATACAAGGTGATATAAAACACGCAAGCAATCAGGAGTTGTTGGTTTTCTTTCCCTGTTGGTTTTCTCTCACTGAAATCAAGTGCCTTAAAAAGAACATTTTGTTGTTACAATACAAGGGGAGGAAGAGAAAAACAACCCCAAGCAATCCACCTTCTTTGCCTAAGCAAGAAATTTAGCACAGGTCTCATTGCTGGGAGCAAATTTCTAGCCAGAGGTGGCTGCAGATAAATAAAAGGAGGCTTTATCTCCATAGCTGTTTGTAACTTGATGGGAGATTAGCTGAAAAGTCAGTGAAGTATAATACCAATTACAAAGAATAATGCCACATGTACTAGAATATATAAGTACTTGATAAGCATTTTACCCTCAACAGAGTAAACAGCAGGATATCAAGCATTTTTTACATGAAGCAAGGATTCAGAAGGAAGAGAAATATTTGTCAAAAGCAAGTGTATCAGATCCCACATTTAGCTGCTGTTAGAAAAGCAATTGAGTGTTCAGAAAACACATGCCTATACATGTCCCATCTAGGTCCTTCTTCTAGAGGCTCAACCTGGCTCCTTTTGACACAAAAGATTTTAGAATCAAAACCTAAGAGAATTGGAGCTCATAAGCAAATCCAGCCACCAAAATGTCTCTTCACAGGTACAGGCACTGAACTGGGACAGAAGAAGTGAAAGAGCCTTGAATGCAGGTCAGACTTATCCCGAGCTATGGTCCCTGTCCACCCAGAATAAGGTGTTCTCAACCTTAGCCCTGCATGCTGACCCTCCAAAGGGCAATGAGCACATGCAAACTCTGAATAAAAACCTTTCTCAAAACAGAGGACCCTTTTCAGCTGCTACTTATTGTTGAACAGCAGCAGTCTTCAGTATAATATGCCTCCATGGTATTTATGCTGAGAAAGGGCAAATTAGAAGACATACCTACTATTATTTTGATAGAATGAGGATCCCTTTATGTTGCAAAAAAAATACTGGACACGGCATTCATAACATTTCAAGTGTGGGTTACTGCCCTGAAACACAGCTCCCATTAACCCAAAGAGAGCCTCTCAGCAAAAGTCTGAGGAGGATAAGCACTGTTGTTCTGCAGCAGCAAGGACAGGATCAGCCACAGGTATGGATTAGAGCAGTACCATATTAACCTGAAGGATCCAGGGCACTTTGCTACAGAGACTTTCCTGTGCCTAGCAGCATCTTTGTAGTCATCCTGTAGGGATGAATGTATACCAAACCCACAGATGTACTCAGTAGTTCCAGGCAGCAGCAGGCTGAATAATGCCAGTGAATGAACCTGGGCTCTGGACCACGAGTGCCTGTAGCACTGAACTGTTGAAAAAACCCTTGGCACATCTTTGGCTCAGACCAGCTAATGTTGTCCAGCACAATTCCCAGGCACAGTTTGAGAGCTGGAACAGACCATTCCCAGAGCCATTGCCTGTGGGCATGCAGCCATCTTAACAAAAGGTTAATTGCTGGGCTTCATTACACTCTGCAGCAGCTGGCAAAAGTGGCAGAGAATGGTCCCAGTGCATTTAATGCACCAGGTATAGATGTAGCATGTACAGCTTCACTGCAACCTCTGATAGTCATCAAGATATTCTTCCAGGACTCCCGCCTGCTAATGGACAAATAGGATGTAAAGACAACACTGGCCAGGCTCTTTACTTCTGCAAGGAGAAGAGGAAAAGCTTCCCTAGCACTGCCCTTCACACAGAAGTCTTAGACAACTGGTGGAAGCAAAAAGCGTGAAGCAGCAGAGCTGTGTTCACATGGCAGAGGAGAACCCATTTAAGGCAGCAGCGTGTGAAAGACCAGAGGCCAACATCACACTTTGTCATAGGTGTGACTGTCTCATGGCCTTTCAAGAGGAGANCCAAACAAAAAACAGAGTGAAGTGGTTCGGGCAGTGAAAAAGACATAGTTAAGAAACAGTTAAAGATTATCTGGGAGTAAACACAACACAAATCAAGATTCTAACAGTTAGAGGAAATGGTATGACCACCAATGCAGCCCATCCACACCATCTGCTGTCTGTACTTGTTTCGAGAGGGAGTTCCCATCTAAGGCTGCTTCCCCTGCAGGTCACTCCAAGCAATGGTGAGGCACAGGGAATTGTGAACTAAATCAGTAGCTGGTACAATCAGCAATGGTCATTTGCAACCGTGATAATAAGGCTTTATGTTTAGACTACCATCTTTTCATTGTCCTGGAGGTCCTGTCCTTCCATCTTTGCTGAGAAGGAAGGGTAGAGCTCCCCTTTCAATCCTTCCACCTTGCTCCCTGCTGTCCCAGCACTGTGCAGAGCTTGCAGCTTCTCCAGCAGACAGCAGCCCTGGAGCCCCCCATGTTTTCCTGGCAGGCAGTGACTGCTGGTCCCAGCTGCTCCTTGTAAAGTTCCACCAGCACCACAGCATGAGATCCCCCACTAGCAGCCAAGGGGAGCACCTGCCTAAGTGCCAACAGGCCATAAAACACGTCCCAGAGCACTCCCAGTGCAGTTCACAGCACTCCTTCCACAGTGCTGGAAGGCATATTCAAGCCCTCCAGAACCAGCATTAGTGACTGCTATAAACCAGGCCACCAGCAGTGCTTTTTTAGGTGTGACAGTAAACATTTGTGAAAACAGATAAAGAACAGCCTGCCCCCTGAAAAGGGGAGAGGAAGAGAAGGTGCTTTCAAATCTGGAAGCCATCATACCTATTTGGGTTAGAGCTGGCACCTCCAGCAGGAATGATGCCACATGAGCAACGGGGAACAGGACAGAGCAGCCAGGCTTTGGGTCACAGGGAGCAGTGACATGGCACAGAAGCAGCAGGGATATTTAGCAGAGGAGATGGTAAAAACAGTGAATTATCAGCAGAGAAGTGTACAGCAGAAAGTGGGGATATGTGAGAAAGAGATTAAAAGGAGGTGTTATGAACTGATACTAAACAACAAAACAATTTTTAGTTGTAGAATTGCTTCCCTTAACAATTCCCTCCATTGCTGCATTGAACAGCTGACTGAAAGAGACTCTTCAGTTATCAGGGCTAATCCCCTGTTGTTTTCAGAGGCCATATTGTTTACTCCAGTTCATAAACTGATTCAAAAGGTTTTCAGTTCTTTTTCTAGAT
This sequence comes from Formicarius rufipectus, assembly GCA_013399695.1. Taxonomy (NCBI): domain Eukaryota; kingdom Metazoa; phylum Chordata; class Aves; order Passeriformes; family Formicariidae; genus Formicarius; species Formicarius rufipectus. The sequence continues at coordinate 101,974 of VXAU01002936.1, read as the reverse complement.
TAGAAAGGCATTGCTGAACCTCCCTGGTTAGTTGTTCTGTGCACAAGCGATCTGTGACAATGCTGTCACCTCTATTTGAATAGTGCTTGCTGGCATTTGCTCAACATCTATTTGTAGACAGCAATCATATCTTCCAACATTTTGCTAGGTGAAAGAAGCCTTCTCTCCTCCCCTCCTTTTCTACAGCTGATCTCCCTTACATTCATTTTCCTTGAAAGTGGCTGACCCTGTAAGTATGGCACTTCCAGTGAATACCCCTTCATGCATTAGGCAGTAGCATCAAGATCTTCCTAGCTCAGTTGGACAAGGCTACCTGAGGCTCATTTGTTTATGTTTACCTTCTCTCTCAGAGATTCAGCATTTTGTTGGCTTATTAGTAGTGATGCACTAATATGTCCAGGTCCTTTGCCTCTGCTATCAGTGACTGCTGCAGACTCCAGTTTCCTCTATTTTGTTAGTATTACTTGTGCTGGAGGTATAAGTGTCTTCCTTGCTTTGTAGTGTAAGTAATCAGATTTCCCCCCATTGAATAAATCTTGCTTTGTAGCAGGATTCCTAAAGGTGGGTTTGCATACGCTTCTGTCATGCTAAAGCTGCCCTGTTCATCTTTGTAAAAATCATTTCCATAATACAACTTCACATTAGATTTCTGCTTGGGTTGATTATGGGCTTAGTGCTTACAACTTTTCTCAAACTAGCTATTTTACTTTTGTTTTGTTTCAAGTGTACTTGATGCACATATCCTTACTGCAAGGAAATCCTCCAAGAATCTGATGGTATTGTTCTCTCTCACTCTCTTTTCAGAATGGGTGAACCTTCTCACCATTTATAGCTACATCTCAGGACCATGTACTTACCCTCAGCCTTTCTAAAATAAAAATCTTGCCATCTATGGATCTTTTTAGTTTCTTGTGTTTATGTTTATTTTCTTTCTTTCCTGATGACTGTTTCTGGTCAAGGATTTTTTGTGTTATGTTGCCATGTGCACCACAGCTATGGAGCTATACCAAATCAGCCATATTTTGGTGAGGGGTAGTATAAAATCCCACTATCTTTCATCTGCTTCATTAGGTAAAAGATTCATTAGGAATCACAAGAAGCCAATATGAATCCACAGTAGTACAACTGATTTCACTTAAAAGAACATTGCTGCAACCAAGAACAAAATGGAGATTTTCCTTGCTTTTTTTGTGTTCTTTAGCCTTTATTTCCCCCTTTATTTGTTCCTGTAGTTCTCAATACTCCAATCCTTTCTAATTTCTGCAGAACGATTCATGTCCTCTGTTCATGTTTGATTGTGCTGTGTATCCACCTGCTGAGCACAACAATGCCTGCTTTTCTTTCAGCTTACTTATTACTGAGTCAATATTTTAATACAACCTTCACTTAAAATCATCTATTTTTTCTCATTGAGGGCTCCTCGGAGACAATTTTTCTTTTGTTTCTTCTTTTGTCTTACCCTCACTCTTACAATATCTCTTTTTATGACACTGAATTGTTAATGGTACCCCTTTCATACACACATCATGACTATGGTAGCCTTCAGATTCACATTAGACACTTTTAGCACTTGGACACTGCAAATCATTTTTGGGTGGAAGAAAATAGTATGTTCTCTTGTAGGCAACTTTAAGATGAAAGGAATAGACATTTGCAGTTACAGATCTGGGACCATATATCAATTGGTGTTAATACTAGCATTTCAGTCTTGCATGAGCCTATGTTATTTAAATTTGAGCTTTTTTCTCAGTATTCACTGGGCAGTGCTGGAAGAAGCGATGTTCTGTTCCCAAGGCACACACAGCTGGTTTGGCTCCATAAGCTTACTTTAACACAAAACTAGTTATGATAGAACCATAAAATGACTTGGGTTGGAAGGGCTCTTTAAGATCATCTTGTTCCAACCCCCTGCCATTGGCAGGGACACCTTCCCCTAGACCAGGGTGCTCAGGGCCCTATCCAACCTGATCTTGAACACTTCCAGGGATCAGGCATCCACAACTTCTCTGAAGAACCTGTTCCAGTGCCTCACTACCCTCTGAGTAAAGAATGTCTTAACATCTAATCTAAATCTTTCTTCTTTTAAAATCATTCCCCCTTGTCCTATCACTATCTACTCATCTAAAAAAGTCGTTCTCCCTCTTTTTCATAAGTCCCTTTAGGTACTGGAAAGTGAGGTCTTTGCAAAGCCTTCTGTTCTCCAGGCTGAACAACCCCAAGTCTCTCAGTCTGGCTCCATAGGAGAGGTGCTCCATCCCTCAGATCCTCTTTGTGATGCTCCCCTGGACCCTAACAGACCCATGACTTCCCTGCACTGAGCATCCCAGAGCTATATGCAGTGCTCCAGCTGAAGTCCCATAAGGGAGGAGGGGCAGAATCACCTCCCTCCACCTGCTGACCAGTCCTCTTTTGATGGAGCTCAGGGTGCTGTTGGCCTTCTGGGCTGCCAGCACACACTGTTGGCTCATGCACAGTTATGTGTGACCCAAGAGGCTGTCCACAAGGTCTATAACTCCAGTGTCCTGCTCCAGGTGTGTCCCTGAATCCATAACTCAGGGGGTTGTTGGGCGGTGCAGAAGCTCTGTGGCAGCTGATCCACCATGTGAAGACACAGCTGCTTTTCTACCCCTTTGTGTTGGCTGGATTGAGGTTTAGGATTGATCCCCTGCTTGAAGAAACAGTTTAAACTACGCTTATGTATCCTTTCAGTCTGCAGGAAACTGGGTTCACACCCCATTTTCAACTAGTTTGTGTACTTCATTTAGTTTCACCAGTTGAATGCTTTGCTAGAAGGGATGGTTTAAAATGCATGTTCTCACTGTACATTTTGAGTTGGCTGCAATTTGAAAAAAATCCAATAATTAAAGTCATCACTGTGAACAACTTGCGAGAGAGCAACCAATTAGAAACCCACCAATGTATTTGAAGGGGAAAAAAAAAAAAAAAAAGCAAGCATACAGCAGACTTGAATTTTCAGGAGAACAAAAAAGATAGCAAGAACAGCAATTAGTGACTGATCTTATAGTAATCTCCATATAGGATAACAATAAAAAGATGATGATGATGATGTAAACTTTAGAAAGAATAAAGGCAAGAAGACTGTGTGACTGTGTAAACTGTTCCTGTAAGATGAGAAATTGTGCAGGGTTTTGTAATGCAACAAGAGCGACCCAAGCAGGAAATGCCACTTTGTGCAACCTTTAGTTTTTGGAATGCCTGGCTGCTCCTCCAATCCTCATTAGGAAACCATGTAAGATTTAGTGAGACAAATATGGCACTTGTTCACAAGCAATTTTCTATTTCTGTGCAGGGTAAACCACTGGGACTGTCAATTCTTAGACACTTCACAGGGCATGTTATAATTACCTGGGGGAAAGAATTTCCCTCTGCACTGTATTGCTCAAAAATTAGATGCATAGATGAAGTTTTCAACTTCCACTAAAATACTTCCAGGAAACACAAAGGAAACAGGAAGCAGGACATGAAGTGACTCTTAACCTAGTCTGGTCTGGCAATTCCAGTATCTCTACGTAACTACAATGCATATCATTTATATATAATTTACTTGTTATACTTAATTGATTAATTTCCCACATTAGCTTTTTATTGCTTATTCATCCAGAAAGGTATATAGAAACAATCTGACTTAGCATTCAAGGGTAAGCATCTTTCCTTAGCATTGCTCCTGTGACTTTTCTAGTCTGGCTGTTGAAATTGTCTAAAATGACAGCTCTGGAATCTCTGATGCACCATCTGTATGCACTCAGTTATCTCCTGGCACCTCTCACCTATTCATGCCTGTATGTTCCATGACATGACTCCTGGCAGTTTATTCTCTTCTAAGCAGTTTACATTCAGGTATGATATTATTGGGCTCCTGCTAAGGATCTGCAAGTCCTTTCTTTGGAGGCTGTTTAAATGGAGTTGCCTTTAAGTGAGCCTACATACATATATACATACATACATACATACATACAGTGAGGATGTATGGTCAGCTGGTGCCATTAAACTCTGGGCATAACAGGCAAAAATGATAATTATAAAATCAAAGTCCTTCTTGAAGAATGAGGCATACTGTGAGCCTTACATTGATTTGTATCAGTTATATTTTCCATAATTATTTTTAATGCGATATCCAAATGCTGTAAAACTATTTATAGATATTTTTATTGCTAGACTTAAAGTACAACACCCAGTTCTGGGTGAGAGCTGCTTGTAGTTAATACCTTCCTGGAAGTGCTACTAATCCTTCAGCAATATTGCATTCACCTTAAGGTGCAACACAGCCTGGGCAATGGCTAGTTCTTGCTATTGTTCACTCCTCAGTAACCTTTACAGGCACTCAGAATCTTCTCCCTCTAGAGTCCTGGGTTTTGTCTACTGAGGAAAAAACAGGAGTAAAAATAATCTTAGACCTACAGAGTTTATGTGGCCACTAAAAGTCCCATTTTCTAACAACCACTGATGCCAGACCTCTGTTTCAAGGATACTGATTCTTCCTTTTCAGCACTGGAGCTCTCTGAGTATATGCAGAAGTTGGTTTTCTAGAGAAAAATCATCTTTCTCTCTGTGAGAAACATTCACTTCAGGGCCAAGCTATGGGATCCCAAATCACTTGGCAGAAGTTACAGAAAAGGCTCTGTGAACCAGGGTAAACCAAACAACACAAAATGTTTAATTTCAAAATTCCCTGTCAGAGACATGGTCTGCTTAAGGAAACAGAAGGAGCTGGGCATAGCATAAAATTTTTTCATTCCTGCTGCTGGGTGCCTTCCAAGGAGACATCCCAACATATCATTGTGTCAAGCCTAATGCAGCTGTTAGGAACTTAATAAATATTGAGTACCATTTCCCCCTTCAGTAGTTTTTTATGAAGAGATAACAGTTAACAGTGGTTTATCAAAAGCAGTGCAAATCAAGGTTCATGTTTATTCCTTTTTTATTATTTCATCTCCTATCCAAACAATTTTCTTTAATTCTTGAAATAGTACCAATATTTGCTGCTTAGAGCATCAAAAATATTAACTTCTGAGTGTATTGAGAAATTTTCACCAACTGAAGAGACACTAAGAAATGTGCATCTATTCTGAAAGCTGGAATCTAGTAATGAAGCATTTAGGGACAGTGGAATTACAAATATGGCATTGCTGCTTTGCTTTAAAGGATTTTTTCCTTAGTGGGATGTCTTACCCAAGTACTGAAGCTGCCATATTTGAGCCCTTTTCCCTGCATGGTCACTGTGGTTACAGCTCTGCTGACAACTAGAGAGAGTTATACAGATTATAAAGTGTCTGAGCTGTACAACCCTGCACTGAGGCAGGTCTTCACCTAACACTTGTCTCTACCTCAATAGCATCTATTTCAGGACCCACATCCCACCCCACACTCTATTGGACCACACCACCCAAGTTCTCCTTTGAAGATCTGCTGCCATAGAAAGGAGTTCCTGCATTCCTTAGCAGTACTGAAAGATGCCCGATTCAGTAGGGATATCTGAGTTCAGGAGAACAGTTTTGCACTCACAGTTCACATCTCAAGGTCCTACCTTTGACACTTGAAGGGGTCTTTTCTGCTCTGAACCCCCTTGCAGGCGGAAGCCCCAGGGGGCACCTCCAGACAGAGTGATGAGCATTTCTTCTTCAGCTCCCATGATTTCTATGCTTCAGATATTTTGTCTTCCCAGCTTCAAAACAGACTCCAGTTCTTAACAGGCAGTACCTTCTACTCCCATCTTCACAATTCACACCACCCCTCTCCAGTCCCCCAAAAGGCCCTCGGCTCACTTTCTCTTTGAGATTCAGACACACACACAAGAGAGTTGAGACTGTCAAGCCCAGCCTTCACTGCTCTTCTGGACTCTCAGCTGCTGCTCTGCCTATGATTAGACATTTGATTCTGCTCTTGGTAAGTGGCCAGAGTTGTCCCACACACGTGTCATGTCAATCTCACCCTCTGTGCCCCCCCCGCCCCGCATACACCATGGATCTCTTACAGGAGTGTGGCTGAAAATAGTGCACCTCCTGTCTCTCCAGAGCTTTGTCTGACACTTTTAAAACTGGAAGTAAAACTTGAAAATTAAAAAGCATTTCAGTAAAAATTTTACTTCCACTTCTCATTCCCAGTGCAAATCTTAAGAGTCACCCTATGCTCGGGATTCATTAGTGTGAGTATCAGGCAAGGACATGTCACAGGCACAGACTTGTACAAGATCAGGTGATAGCACCTGACCCTATGAAACTGAACAGAAACAGCTTGCAAGTGATATGCTCTCCACTTGTGTTTTCTTCACACAGCTGCTGTTACAAACTACACAGGCAGACTATAGACATACTGTGCTCCCTCTGCAGCTTGCTGTTTCCTGACATCCCCTACATGCACTCATAACATTAGACCCTGGGACCAGAATAGCTGGGATTAGCTACAGAGACAGGGTTCAAACAGTCCTCTGCAGGGCACTGCTTACACAGACTCAATGGCCAAGAGAACAGCTTTGCACACAGACCGTAGAATAATTTGGGTTGGAAGGAGCCTTTCAAGATCATCTAGTCCAACCCTGCTGCAGTAAGCAGGGACATTTTCAACTACAATACATTGCTTGGAGCCCCATCCAACAGCTTGAGTGTTTCCAGGGGTGGGGAATTTGCCACTTCTCTGGGCAACCTGTTCCAGTGTTTCGCCACCCTCATTGCAAAAGATTTCTGCCTTATATCTAGTCTAAAGCTACACTCTTTTAGTTACCTCGTGTCCTATCACTACGAGCCCGACTAAAAGGAAGTCTGTCTCTATATTTTTTATGAGCCTCCTTTAAGTACTGAAAGGCTACAATAAGGTCTCTTCAGAGCCTTCCTCAGGCTGAACAACCCCACCTTTCTCAGCCTTTTTATACAAGAGAGGCCTTCACCCCTCTCATCATTTCATGGCCTCCTCTGGACTCACTCAAATGGGTTTATGTGTTTCCTGTGCTGAGGACCCCAGAGCTGGATGGAGGACTCCAGGTGGGCTTTCACTGGAGTTGAGTTGAGTCTTTCAGTGTTTCTTCTTTAGGACCATGACAGACAAGACTGCCTGGCTATCCCAAGCCAGGGAGTTATAGAAGAATTAAAATCCATGTCCCCCCATTGCTACAAGGTTTAAAACATAATTTTCTGTTAAGATCCTGAGGACAATATTGCCTCTTCCTTATTCTTCATGTGCTTAGCTCTCAGTGACTAAGAAATATTTTACAGATATCTGTGATACCCTAACACACAGAAGATGTAGTTTTGCTGTGACACCATTGCTTGGTTGACTATTCCACTGCCAGTACTACCGTGCTACTCACCCAGTGCCCTTGCACGGTGCTCATGGGCACACACCAGCAGAATCACAGAATTGAATCATGGTTGGAAGAGACCTTTAAGGTCATCAAGTCCAACCATCAACAACAATGTAACCCCTACACCACATCACCCAATGAGGGATCCAGAAGCCTCTTCAACACCTCCAGAAATGGTGACTCCACTGCCTCCATGGGCAGCTCACTCTGATGCCTGAGCACCCAAACAGTGACAAAATTTTTTCTAGTACCTGCTCTGTCTCAGCTTTAGGCCATTTTCTCTGATTCTCTCACTGCAGACACAGTTGGAGAGATCAGTCCCACCTCACGACACCTCCCATCAGGTAGTTTTGAGAGCAATGAGGTTCCCCCTGAGCCTCCTCAAGACTCAACAAACCCTCGGCCGTTCACCACATGATGTGTTTTCTAGTCCTTTCACAAGCCTTGCTGCCCTTTGCTGGACACGCTCCAGCCCCTCAATGCGCTTGTCCAGGTGAGGGGCCCAGAAGAGAGCACAGGACTCGAGGTGTGGAGTACCAGGGGCAGGGTCACCTCCCCGGCCCTGCTGCGACTCGTCAGCCAACACCTCTTTGCATCCTGGCGCAGAGCTGGCCCTGGGTGCTCCCGTGTCGCGACCTGGCACGGGCTGGGACAGGGGCCGAGAGCGCACGGTGGGCACTGCCCGGGGACTCTGCGGGCTCTGCCGTGCGGCATTGAGGGCTCGGCATTGC